>OX104063.1:143914133-144109523 GCA_944474145.2 Dicrocoelium dendriticum | reverse complement strand
CCCGACGAGAACCGGAAATCAACACTTCGGCCTTCTTCGCAGAGCCTTCGGTCGGTTTGAACCCTCAATCTTTCCCCAAATGCTTAACGCCTACGTGCGACCTCACGTGGAATATGCTATTCAGGTGTGGCAGCCGTGGCAGAAACAGGATCTCGTTGCTCTCGAGACTCCTCAACGACGGGCAACCAAGAATGTCAGGGCCTCTTTCATCTGCCCTATCAGCTTAGACTGAAATCTCTAAGAATCTACAGCAGTCGATATCGGCTTTTGCGGGGGGGATCTCATAATGGTTTACCAGATTCTGAAGAACCCAAACCACATTTGTCGTCCGCTGCTGGAATCGAACCACAACACTAAACTAAGAGGTCACCCTCTGAAACTGAAAATTCAGTATAGCCGGCTTGAATGCCGCAAAAATTTCTTTTCTCTCCGTGTGTGCCAGGCTTGGAACGCCCTCCCTAATTATGTCGTCTCTGCTCCCAATCTGGCGATATTTTAAAAAACGTGTTGACGATGCATTGTCTCACTTACATTTCATTTTATGACTTGTTAGCCAGGGGCTACAAAACGCAATCAAACGGTGTCTTGCCAAACGCCTAAGCAATGGATTTATGGATTTATACGTTTGATATGCGAACATCGCCGCTATTCCACATAAGTCTATGGTGAGTCCACCACAACGCTTTTCACTTTATCATGCAATTGATTTTCACAATAATTTCCATCCTACGGGACTTGTTAAGCAAAGCTTTTTTACCCGTAATAAACCATTATTCCATTGTTATTGTACCCTATACTTAAGCGAAATGAGGATGGGGTAGCAAATAACAAAAGCAATCTGTATCTTGTCGTCAGGATCCTCACTTATAGACACAAACAAGAAATGCAAGCAGGAATCGATTGCAGCGTTACGGCCGAATCTGTGCACCTCAATCGGGTCGGCGCACAGAGTCTAGAAACAACACGAGTTGAATGAATATCACAATCATAGCCGAGCAACTAGCTGGCTGGTACACCAGTGGTATGCCGTTTTGTGCATAGCTACGCATGAAATTCTAAATAGTCTAATTTGGAGATACATGTTTTATCGTAGTAGAGAGTTAATTACTATGGCACTCGGCGTTGCAAACAATGTAGTATACAGTCCTGAAGAGAAGGAACAGGCTTGGACTACAAAGTTAGAAAGATAGACAGATTCCTAGTGTCGTGACACGAATACTCGGTACAGGTGGGAGCCTGGAGAATTGGGACGGAACGACATAAATGGGTGTTTCGCAGTAGTCCCGCCATCCTTCGACACACACCGCTCATGATCAAGGAAACTTTATCGCCGTGCCCAAAACTGTGCTGAAGCCAAGCACTTGAAAAAGCACTACGTATCACTGTGTGCATCCAACTGTCACCGATTGCTTATCTGCCCAGAAACAGTAACAAATTTATGACCGATTACGTTGCAAGACTAAATCCCTCCATGAAAGTGAGCAAATCCCAAGTATTGAGCTTGCGTTGAGCAACGGAGTTGACTGGCAACCCTCCAGATCCAGCCAATGAGGCGAGGATATCCGTAGTGGGCGTGTGCACCGCGACTGTAAAAGATTTATTCACCAACCTACCGCTTCGACATAGCCTTGCCGCACGGTCGCAAGGCTTCAGCTACCAGTGGGCAATGTGGACGGAAGGAGCTGGCTGTGGAAAATTAGTGATCCGAACACGTAAGTTTCACCCAACACTCCGGCAACGGCTAAAAGTATACGCAGCATTCAGTGAAATGCAGGCTGCACTACACAAAAATCGCTGAACAAACTTTATACTCAAAACTGTGTGGGTGGAATGCAAAAGGAAACCCATTAGTAGAAAACTTAACCAAAGTGCCTAGAGATTATGAGGGACTTACCATTTCGAACTTTACTTCCGATTGATGAGACTAAGAACCTAAAATGCTCTTAACTACTGTATAGAGGGACCGACTGCTCATCCAGCCAAAGCATACATCATGTATGGTCCTTGCGTATGTTTTATAACGTGCAAATTTTGCAAGTATTTATGAGTCAGAGGGATAATCATGTGAATAAGTACCCACACAGGAGGGAGATTGATGCGGCCACAGCCAGAAAGTTTGTCTTTCCAAATGAAATTTCGTTGTGCAGGGAACTCCAGAAACTGCGAATCACATAACTGAGGCTTTAAACTAGAACCGGATAAACATCATAACAGTTTTAAATCACAACATAACAGCGGAGAAATTGTTCATTGTGTCTATCCAGGTAAACGAATAGCCTGTTGATTTCGAAATTGATACGGATTCTGCAGTTATGCTGATACGACTAGATGACCTATCGTAACTACCAAAACTAGATCAGTCTACAATACAACTACAATCACACACCTGACAGTTGGTGAATGTGCTGGGTACCTTTGTTACACGTATCTCCTACCGGTATTCGATGGAGCAACTCCGTGTTTACGTTTCTGGGGGACCATGTCCAAACATACTTGGTGGCGATGGCATCAAGCGACTTCCGGACATCATGGCAAGCGCCAACTTGGTTGAACCTTGCCTACAACTATCTGGCATTTTGCAAAAATATGCACCTCTTTTTGATCACATTAAGCCAGGCCTGCTGTAGAATTACGCGGCCCGATTGATAATGAAACCACAAGCAATAACGAGATTCTGGAAGGCGCACACCGTATATTATGCTCTTCGGGACAAGGTCAAGACTAAGCTGCGCAGAGTGCTAGAAAAGGGTACAATTGAACCCGTCCAGTATTCCGATTGGGCTGCCTCTATTGTGCCTATATTGAAAAGCGATGGTACTTTGAGGCTCTGTGGGGACTACAAAGTTTCAATCAACCAAGCCCTACAGCCAAATCGATATCTACTGCCTAAAATTGAAGATATGTAAGCCTCTCAATCTTGTGGCAAATTTTTTACCAAACTGGATCTGAGCCACGCCTACTGGCAGGTTGAACGTGATGAGGATTCACGTGCTTTCACCATCATTAGCACACATCTTGGGTTATTTCGCTACATACGCATGCCGTTCGGAATAAGCTCTGCACCGCCCATATTTCAACGAATTATCGACTCGCTAGTGAGACACCAAATTCATATACCTATCTGGATGAGATCCTAATTACCGGGCACACAACTGCTGAACATCTGCACACCCTAAATGTAGTTCTAAAAAGGATATTAGACTCAGGGCTGATACTGAAGAAAGAAAAGTGAATTTCTTGTACGGTGTGGGCAATACCTGGGGTACAAACTCGCGCGCGAGGGATTGTATCCGCTAGAAGAAAAAACCAGGGCGCGGTTTAAATCCCAAGCGCCCAAAAATGCAAGCGAACTACGCTCCTTTCTAGGAGCAGTCACTCAGTTCTCCAAGTTCATACCAGCGGCATCAGCTCACTTATACCTGCTTCATCAACTTTTGCACAAGAATCAGCTGTGGAAATGGAACGCTGTTCACTGTAATGCTTTCAACGCAGTATGGAAACTTTTGGTGTCAGCTGAGGCCCTTGTACATTACGATCCAACAAGCCCGATTCCAACAAGCCCGATACACCCTATGTAACGATCGGTAAACTTGCCCTGTGGTGTGCCCTAAGTTGACTCCATCCGCGTATGTTCCAGCGTTTTTAAGATGGACGACACCGGCAAGTGCACTGTACCCAGATGCATGCCTACTGGTCATTCCCACTCATGTGACCGAGTGAGACATTTTGAGATAGACCAAAATATACTCTTGGAAAGTTGGAAATTTGAAGCGTCCTTCATAACGCCCGAAGGAATGACCCTTCGTACCGCATTAATCGTGTCGACGGACCACATATTGTGTCTTACTATACATCCCAGTATGAAATATGAGACTGCATGGTTTAATAGTTTGTGGATATATCGTCGTCATAAAAGCCGGAGTCAGTAGGATCCTGCACAGAGTACGTCACCCCCAAAAACTAGCACTTCTATTACAGGCAACTTCACGCATAGTAATAATAGGTTAGCTTGTTAAGAATTCAAATTAACGTGTTGTTCATTCGAATTCATCCGGGCATCAATTCTTTCTCTCCCTAAGGGGTTACATGCACGCACTACCAGTGACACCCTCATTAGTCATGGGAAACTAGCTAATGTGCCTCCCTGAATGTAAGCACAGGGCTAGATGTATGCGTCTAAGGGGGACAGGTATGCTCCCGAGTAGGTTGACACATTGGTGTTAACGAAAGGCAGACAGGGATGAGAGTGTCAGTGCTACTGGTCACCAACAGTACGCCTGCCGGTAGCTGGTCAACCTAGGATGTGGTGTTTGAACGTTTTCCCTCAGCACAGCTTTAACAGATCTTTTGTCGGAAAGAGTTCCCATTGGTTTGTATTCTGACACGGCCGGCAGCCGGTGTCACTGTGCCAAATATTCGGCGCTTGTCCGAGCATTCCGTAAAGTATCAAACGCACAACAGGAGAACGGTCCAAGTTGCACAGTACCTGGCACATTCAGGCTCCAGGTTAGTATTGCCTCTGGTCGAAACAATATACCGCATTCAGATAGTGATAATAATAAAATTATTAATAATAATAGCAATAATAAATAAATGAATAAATAAATGTTATATTCCTCGGTGTTCAAGGTGCAGTCCAAATATGTGGCCTGATTAATAATAATGGCAATAGTAATAATAAGATTAATGGGCATATTTCGCATCAAGTGAAAAGCCGTGATAATATTTGGCCTCAAACATACACGCATAGGTGATGTCATGCTCTTGCAAGAGCAATATCAAGTTACCTTCTAATATTTGTCTGCATTTCTGGCATCAAACTTTTGTCGTATGCGATGAGGCACATTTGTAATTTGAGTACGTTGCAGACACTGAGGACTAATTACAATGCGTGAATTGGTGGTATTGCACCCATTAGACCTTATCTGGGCTACCACTGCATGGATGTTCAAATGATGTTTTCCACGAAAATGACGACGTTATGGTGTCCAGGTAATGGTAGCTTCCAAACTTACTCCGAAAGGATTGTATGGTCTCACACAATCTGATGGTGAATGACAGGCGATTCCACAGAGAAGCAAATATGGTAAGACGAAAGTTAAACCACAGGTTTGTCCAGCATCGTGGTATAATCAAGCTAATGTCTTTGTTACCTAGGTCTCGCGATTAATTATGCTTCGATGTTAAGGTGAACCGATTGCAATGGGCATTGGCGTGAATAAGATTGTGCAGCAGGCTCAAGTTATCTTTTAGTTTTCGCATCCAAAGCAGATCGAGATGCAATTGCTGACATCGCTCCCGAGAGTTAATAATGGAATTATTCCCAATACATGCTTAGTACATTCCCGTTAAAGTATTTCTATCGATGTTCTGTCTGTTTGGCCCATGTTGCCTCAGATTTGTAGTGCCCAACAAGATAACCGCTATCTTTTATGTACTATTTAATTGTTCACCAAGTGCACATTATTCTTTCTTGTTTCAATGTTCCGTACAACCGGCTTGACATTCGACCGCCTTGTAATTTCCTGCGCTAACGTGTACCTCGTGCCTTGCTTCATCCGTCCGCGTCTTCTTGTAGCCCATCGAATACGGTACGTCTAGTCCGGCGCCAATTGCCTTCTGATATACGCGCTTACTTTTGCGCACCGTCTCGGAGTAGTATTAACTAGTCCTACAAATTGGTGACAGTTGTGACCCGACCACGCAATCTTCCGATTTGGAGTTAGAATTGTTGACCAATTATACCATAAAGATAGCGGTTATCTTGTTGGGCGCTACAGATTATGCTGCGATACCTCAGGATGGGAGGATTAAGGGTTTTAAACAGTTCAACTGTAGCTGTGATTGTATGCATGTTATGAGAGATATTAGATAAGGATTGCTTGGCTCGTGCTATCTGGTATTCAATCTTTTCTAAGCAAATAAACATACATGAATATCTGATTCTAAGGTCACGAGTGGACTGTTGTACACAGATGCGTTCGCTGTTACGTATGATAGATACTTCGGGTGTCAAACGACCGCGACATTTGATACTTGACTGTTGTGCTTAAAACGTCACCATCCACTTGTCCCACCAAGTCTCAAGCGAATGAATGTATTTTTGAATGAGTGGTAGTACATTCGGAAACTGAAGTCCTCGGTACTAAATACGGCACGCCATGTTTTCTAACCAAATTGCTATCATTGACACAAAGAAGGGAAAGTAATGTAGCGAGCGCACATTCTTGCTTAATCCCGCTGGTAATTGGACGCGTGGAAGAGAAATGGTCGCCCAAGGTGACTATTTTAACGGGACCGTTCGTGTATGACGGTAGCCAACCCATTAATGCGTCGTGGACTTCAAAGAAATCTATCTGAATCGGTAACCGTTTGTGAAGCACGCGATCGAATATTTTCTGCCTGTGCAAGCATAGAAGTAATATGGCATATTTTGAGTTAATGGAGTCCGGTAAGTAGTTTAGGTAATGCAGCTGCCAGAATGTGTACAACCGCTAGTCAAGGAAAACGTTGTAGGAGCTGTCCATCAGCTCCACTAAGTTGATGAACTTCCTCACACCTTTCCAAATTTCACGAATAATCCAGCTATTATGGCAGTGTTTTGGTTTGGCTTGTTATTGCCGATCTCCTGTTTTGCGCAGCCCTTGTGAAGAGGGCTGCTGAGTGCTTTCCATTTATCTGTAAGTTACTTGGATCCTAGTGAAACGGCAAACGTATACAAAAGAAGCAGTGACATATCAGGCTCTCCCAGTTTCATGGCATGCCATCAGCGTCCAGAATTGAGCACGGTTGAATAGAACGTGTTGCTTGACGGATATTGCGGAGAGCAATAGCACTTTAGGTGGAGCCTTAGTCTAAATATAGCGTTAGTGTTAACGGTCATGTAGGTGGAGAAACAAGAGCTAAATGCGCCTGGATATCGTCCACCAGTTCAGTGATCAATGAAAAGCGTTTGTTGGTTCTTCGACGTGGAAATCTGCTCAGCGCTTTTGCTTTACAAGTCATTCGTAGGGTTGCTTGATCTTTATGTGTTCTCACCATCAATTGTACGTGCTTGATTTCAGAGATGAGTCGGTGCATCTGTGGAATCGTGGTAAAACATCCTATCCTGTTTTAGCGTGCGAGCGGTTTGCTGGATTTCTGACTCATCGAATGTTCAGCTGCACCGCATTAAACGTCACTGATTCGTATTTCTTGTGCAGCAACGAGGGTTATGGCTTGCTGAGACTGATGGTCGAACTGCTCCACGGCTGTGCGTGCATTGTTGGAAGGCAAGAAGGTATCCCAATCACAGGACCGGATTATTCGACGGAGGGGTTTCCGGTTAATTCTGGGGCTGGTGTAGTAGGAAGGAGGAGCTTGTTTGGTGGCCATTTTAACAGTGAAGGTTAGGAGTATCATGTTGCAGTCGCTACCAGGTATGTTCTCAGAAACGTCTCTCTGTACGTTGGCCATATCCGATGTGAACGGCACGTCTAATGTGTTCATCAACCTAGTATGTATAGTAACCCACTGTGTCCAACCACCAATGACTGAATAAATCAAAACTCTGCGTACAGAGAAGAAGGTCCTGTAATATCAGTGTATCTTCGGTATGTTGAAATCACCTACAAGTATCTTTTGTTTGTGTGTCAATTCCGATGCAAAATCGAAAGCAGAGGTGCTACGCACAACATTCATGGCTAATGAATTTGACAGATTGCAGATAGATGCAAGTAAACCGAGGCTCCTGAGAAGGAAATACAGAGAGAATCAGACATTTTCCAGCGGTGGATGTTCAAACCGTACAGCTGTACATATATGATGGAATTACATGAGGCATCATCCAACTTTTTTTACAGCGATCTTTACGAAAATAGTGTTAAAGAGGGTGTAATTGGATTACAGTCTAATATATCAGCGTGCTACCATAAATGGTAGAATCAGCGCTCGCGTCAATCTAGTGTGAATCATTGTAATCGCGGATTATTTGAGCGGTAAAAATGTGTAGGAGCATTGGGAGAGTGTCCGTTGCTGATAACTCGACGGGTAGGGGTAGTGTGCCGTCCGCGATCGCCGATATACCTTGTGAAAGGAGAGGGTTGAGGTATCAAGAACACATTGCGGCTGCTATGACGCTGAACTGTTAAGTTTGTTAAAAGTCGTGAGGTTTTGCAAAAGGTACTACCGTCCAAGCACTGCGCGTTGTGGTAAACCAAACGTCCGTTCAAAGGGAAGTTTGGCGGAGACGATGCTAATTGTCCCTTAATGGAATACAAATAACAACGTATGAATTGGACACAGGTGCTCCAGGCCGGTGATCCGCACATGTCTGGAAGTCACAAGCGACTCAAAAAATGGGACGATTTAATTGCTTATGAATGTAGATTGAACCTCTCTAGTATATCCAGTGACTGGACTACTAGCCTCAAGGCTTTTTCAGTCGTAGCACTCGACAATGAAACAAATCACTTTGCTACAAAAACTGCCGTATTACTAAACGCCACATCATCGCCGAAGGCAGCACGGCAGGGCCAATAAATAGTGGCGGCGCACCAAGTTCACTTGGCTAATTCAGATAAATACGGGAACCAGCTAAACGCTGTTCTCCAATTTACCAACGTCCTTGCAGCTTGTTGTGAATAATTTACGGCAGGATCTGCACACGCTAACCCTGATATAGACAAATATTACAGGCAGCCAAGCAAGTAGCCATTTTTGCACGCAGTGACCTAAATTGATGCCGACGTACAAGCTACGCCGATACATGTTGTCAGTAAAAGGCCGCGAGATCCGGAAGCTTCGTTTGACGATGATATTGGCTCCAAAACGCATGCACCTTCGTAACTTGGTGCCAAACCACCTGCTCAGCAGCGTACTACCTATTTTATCGATTGACGTAGGTGAAATCTGAATCTCCTGCCATTTTACTCTCACTTGAATGGCATCGTTATGAACACTTTTTCTTAAGGACGTCGGGCACTCGTTCGTTCCCGGTTTGCGTGTTCCCGCTTGAGTGCTTTGCTAGGAATTTCTTCGGACGTTCATTTTCGCGTACTGAAGTGAAGACGCGTTGCAAATCACATGCAGTCACTTCCTCCGAGCATAGCCGGCTAGCGATTGCAAATATGGTACGAACCGGAGCTCATATGTACTTCACAGGACACTAAATGTCAAACATTGGGTAGTGTATCATTTAGGTTTCTTTTAAACAAATATCTAAAATTGGAAAGCGTCGTAAGGTCCGTTCTCAACTGTAAACGCGATTTCGGGGTCACAGTTGCTTAGTGCCGACAGTATTTGTTCCGCTTGCTCGACAGTGTGTACAACGACGAAAACGTCATTCATGTGGCGGTTATATGAATGCACGTGATGGATATTACACACCGATGATCGCTGAACGCTATCCATACAGGGCGTTAAGTATATGTAAACGGTTGACAATAATATGCGAAATAGCTGAATTCAGATTATCCTGTCGAAAAATTGCCATTTCTTGCTCTTTTGACAGTGGCAGTTGTTTGTTGTGTAGTTCAACATACAGTCCTGAAAATACTAACAGTATTAGTCTAGACTGGCAGTTGCTCCCACCGCTTCCAACGAACCGACGAGATAGGCGACCGGAGAGGTAGTTACCGAATGCCAAACAGGATACAATTTTTAGTGTCGAAGTTGCGCAAAAGTGAAACATGCGTTATCTCGGAACGATTTGGCAGAAAAATTACATGGAAAGCAGCGTGTCAGAACATCCAAAAACAGAATCTCAGCTAACCGTACCTTAATTGCTATCATATTAAAAGGAGAAATCAACATTCCACAATATGTAACCTAAGTAAGGGTACCAGGATTAGTCTATCTAAGATTCTCGCACTATGCACCTTGTTTTGTGAAGGAACTCTTAATTGTCTCAAAATTATAAATGCTTCGCACATGCCGGTGATTGAAGTTAGGATTGTGAAATCACGGCTAACGTTGTATGCGCAGTCCTGGATCTGTGTCTGTCAGTTTCGTGGAAGGGTGAAATCATTGTGCTCGGTTCAAAACTACTTCGATCAGCCTCCGCCTAGTACACTATGAGTCCTAACTTGGCCCCGAGCGCATAGTAGGATAACTGTGGGTTACACCAGTTGAGGACGAAATCTGTCAATGCACTCAGAGGACAACATAAGCAGGCAGTCACGGACGAGCATGCTAAACGGAACGGTCTAAAGCTTTAAGGCTGTAACCGTCTAATGCAGGCTTGACTGTCTTCCCCAAGTAGACCAGCATGGTACGCAACCTGTCCACCAATGCACGCGATGTGCCATAGGCAGGCTGTTGCTGTTCCGGGGCTTGAGAATCAGAAACCCATGACATCGCGTAGCCGCATTTAGTACCTGGAAAGCCTCTCTGGAATTCCGGACAGCTGCTTATCGGGTCTGGGCTGCGGCACATGACTGGATCGTTAGCGGAGTACGCCTGCAACCTATAACTGTCTGAGTGCTGAGATTGTCTGAGTGCTACTGAGTGCGTGCTCGTCCACAATACGTGCAACTGACTCGGGAGCTTTTGCCTTGCAACTACTGGGTGTGTGTGTGTGTGTGAATTCAGTGCCTATTTGATTTCTACTTTCTGTACTCCGGTTGCATCCGCATTCTTCAATAACTGATCTTGCCTACAGTTCTTTGTCTTCTACCATTTACGGATGCTAGTTAACTATGCGCTGTTCGTGCTATACCCTAAGAATACTGCATAAAGTTAATAGTGAGGATAAATAGCCGGTAGATGATCAAAACGTTATGCCCTTAAACATCATGTCAACTAACGCAATGAGTAAGGCCTGTTGTTACCTTATGTCCAACTGGCCATTTCGAATAAATGACTGGGAAATATTCGCATCACCGCTGAGATGGCATTACTTGGAGACAAGGTGACATGCATGCGGCGAAGGGAATAGCAGTGGCTTCGTTGCACAAGGGTATAAGTGCATATCTATAGAGCATTTACCGTGTAACTCGACAAACAGGCCACATGCATGAAAAGGAACAGCGGTACACAAGCTAGCACACGATGGAAAATCAACAGGTTTATCAGTACCCCCAATAGCACTCATGATTTGACCGCACTGTGTCAACTTCACAAGCAAGGTGGCGGTTTGCTTCTATGCCGTAGAAAATCGCATTTCTGATGAAAACCAAACTCTCACAGGTGCGCACGACCTTTCGTAGTATCTGCAACCCCCTAAATAGAGGAATAAGTCAATGAACAAACAATTAGTGCAACGCTACGGAACGTCGGCATTGCATCTATTGGTTTCTCATACTTCCTTCGCTATTATAAATTCCATAGATTCTTGTTATATGTTTAAAGGGCACTTAGCTTCATCTGCCATTGGTGCCCCGCACGCAACATACAGTTCTTTGAAATTGTGGTCGCCCACCGACCTTCCGTGTTCGCCTGGAACACTTGAGTACACGCCATTTACCAAGGTTTCTCCACTTTGCGCCGCAACTGTGCACCGATAGTCGAATGCGGCAAACGACTGACAAACCTGTCTCTTGCATGACAGTTTTCACAACGACATTTCAACCCAATATGGGTTGCAGGCACAAGGATATGTAGCGAAATGAATGGGAAAATGTAAAGCGAAGTATTACAAAACGATTTATGAGAGAACATTCATTCGGCAAGGATGAAACACCTTGTGCCGTGCCGAACGTAGCGTAAATCACTTAATTATCTTCACCTTAGCTTTCTAGTGAAGATGTTGCCAAGATGGAAGACGCGCACTCTCGCCAGGCTGTCTGCTACAGGCATCAAGACACCACATGTAGCAGGTTCACTCTGTTTTTCAGTTATTTTACTGCGGCATGTAGTTTAACAGTAGATATTTTGTGTATCTGATGAAGATGATAATCGATGCTGCAGCGCGTAACATCTTCAGAAGGGACGTGCTTCTTTTGAAAGTTGTTGGACACATGTGCCAACTGGGCATGCCTCGGATGGCAACTAGTTGGAAACGCTGCGAGGTAACCTCCTTATGCGACCTTATACCGAACAACTCGTCAGATCTGCTGACCACGAAGTTAACATCCTCGTTTCCACCAAACAAGTAACTTTCAAGGTTTGGTAGAGAACGCTGGCGTTTGGCGACAGGAATGAATGCTGGTAGAATTTTCAATTCGGCCATCCTGCGGCTAAACTGCGGAAGTTTCCAGCCGATGCAGCGGATTCCGCGTCACCGGCGCTTTTTGAATACCAGGATTCACAGTCTGAGCGAAGGCTAACCTTCAGCCCGTACAGGAAATAGCCCGTATTCAGCTTTTGGCTGTGTAGGGAGCGAGGCCGCATCTGGACAATCCAGAGGATAACATTGCTTGTTGCAGATTAGATCAGTGTTGTTCAACATCCAGAGTAAATGACAGCGTAAGGATTTTATGGAACGCACTGTTGGGTCCTGCAATTTAGAGGTCCTCATTCGGGTTTGCTTGGTCCTAGGTGAGCCACACAAAGGCAGCAAACTGCCGCACACACCAATGACTGCTCGGTTTCAAAGCACGTTGACTATTGTGACCGGCATTCCCGTATGCTGCCATGCCATCTGCGACTTATGACTGTGATCAGCTTGGGATCAGTGCTGCTGAAGCTGGAGGATTCCAGGTGGTACAGTGGTGGCAAGGGTGATGAAGGCTCGTGGTGCAGTGAAAACTCGGTGGTAAGCACATAGACTAAGCAGTCTCACTCCGCTGTCAGCGCGAATATCATAGTGTCCATACAGTCTCCCGAGGTAGGGTTCACATGACAGCAAACGACGGACAAGAGAACTGAAGTCTCCCGTAATGACCATGATATGTGTTTCAGGAGCTATAAACAGCCAGAGATAAATCCCATGGAACATACAAGCTGAGAAAACTCTTAAGTGCAGACAAAGTGTACAGACCCATGAGTGTGTATTCACTAGTGTATTATCTCCTGACAGTACGCCGATATGATACCAATACAGACACTGAAACGTTGCCACACAAACTGCGCTTCCGAGCGACTAACTCATTCATTTGGTTACTAGAGAATAATTGGCTGCAATGAATAGGCCATATCACAAATCCCTTACTGCGAACTTATTGATGTTATACTTACAATGGCACTATTAACGTGTGCGTTATCTGAGCTAAGAAGCCAACAATTCATTGCTTGCTGTCGCCAAACGCCAGCGTTCTCTACCAAACCTTGAAAGTTACTTGTTTGGTGGAAACGAGGATGTTAACTTCGTGGTCAGCAGATCTGACGAGTTGTTCGGTATAAGGTCGCATAAGGAGGTTACCTCGCAGCGTTTCCAACTAGTTGCCATCCGAGGCATGCCCAGTTGGCACATGTGTCCAACAACTTTCAAAAGAAGCACGTCCCTTCTGAAGATGTTACGCGCTGCAGCATCGATTATCATCTTCATCAGATACACAAAATATCTACTGTTAAACTACATGCCGCAGTAAAATAACTGAAAAACAGAGTGAACCTGCTACATGTGGTGTCTTGATGCCTGTAGCAGACAGCCTGGCGAGAGTGCGCGTCTTCCATCTTGGCAACATCTTCACTAGAAAGCTAAGGTGAAGATAATTAAGTGATTTACGCTACGTTCGGCACGGCACAAGGTGTTTCATCCTTGCCGAATGAATGTTCTCTCATAAATCGTTTTGTAATACTTCGCTTTACATTTTCCCATTCATTTCGCTACATATCCTTGTGCCTGCAACCCATATTGGGTTGAAATGTCGTTGTGAAAACTGTCATGCAAGAGACAGGTTTGTCAGTCGTTTGCCGCATTCGACTATCGGTGCACAGTTGCGGCGCAAAGTGGAGAAACCTTGGTAAATGGCGTGTACTCAAGTGTTCCAGGCGAACACGGAAGGTCGGTGGGCGACCACAATTTCAAAGAACTGTATGTTGCGTGCGGGGCACCAATGGCAGATGAAGCTAAGTGCCCTTTAAACATATAACAAGAATCTATGGAATTTATAATAGCGAAGGAAGTATGAGAAACCAATAGATGCAATGCCGACGTTCCGTAGCGTTGCACTAATTGTTTGTTCATTGACTTATTCCTCTATTTAGGGGGTTGCAGATACTACGAAAGGTCGTGCGCACCTGTGAGAGTTTGGTTTTTATCAGAAATGCGATTTTCTACGGCATAGAAGCAAACCGCCACCTTGCTTGTGAAGTTGACACAGTGCGGTCAAATCATGAGTGCTATTGGGGGTACTGATAAACCTGTTGATTTTCCATCGTGTGCTAGCTTTGTACCGCTGTTCCTTTTCATGCATGTGGCCTGTTTGTCGAGTTACACGGTAAATGCTCTATAGATATGCACTTATACCCTTGTGCAACGAAGCCACTGCTATTCCCTTCGCCGCATGCATGTCACATGTCACATGAGAACACATAAAGATCAAGCAACCCTACGAATGACTTGTAAAGCAAAAGCGCTGAGCAGATTTCCACGTCGAAGAACCAACAAACGCTTTTCATTGATCACTGAACTGGTGGACGTTATCCAGGCGCATTTAGCTCTTGTTTCTCCACCTGCATGACCGTTAACACTAACGCTATAATTAGACTAAGGCTCCACCTAAAGTGCTATTGCTCTCCGCAATATCCGTCAAGCAACACGTTCTATTCAACCGTGCTCAATTCTGGACGCTGATGGCATGCCATGAAACTGTGAGAGCCTGATATGTCACTGCTTCTTTTGTATACGTTTGCCGTTTCACTAGGATCCAAGTAACTTACAGATAAATGGAAAGCACTCAGCAGCCCTCTTCACAAGGGCTGCGCAAAACAGGAGATCGGCAATAACAAGCCAAACCAAAACACTGTCATAATAGCTGGATTATTCGTGAAAGTTGGAAAGGTGTGAGGAAGTTCATCAACTTAGTGGAGCTGATAGACAGCTCCTACAACGTTTTCCTTGACTAGCGGTTGTACACATTCTGGCAGCTGCATTCTCTGAACTACTTACCGGACTCCATTAACTCAAAATATGCCATATTACTTCTATGCTTGCACATGCAGAAAATATTCGATCGCGTGCTTCACAAACGGTTACCGATTCAGATAGATTTCTTTGAAGTCCACGACGCATTAATGGGTTGGCTACCGTCATACACGAACGGTCCCGTTAAAATAGTCACCTTGGGTGACCATTTCTCTTCCACGCGTCAAATTACCAGCGGGATTAAGCAAGAATGTGCGCTCGCTACATTCCTTTCCCTTCTTTGTGTCAATGATAGCAATTTGGTTAGCAAACATGGCGGGCCGTTTTTAGTTGTTGAGGTTATAACATTTGTCCACAAGTACCAAGGACTTCAGCTTCCGAATGTACTACCACTCATTCCAAAATACATTCATTCGCCTTAGACGGTGCAACAAGTGGATGGTGACGTTTTAAGCACAACAGTCAAGTATCAAATGTCGCGGTCGCTTGACACCCGAAGTATCTATCATACGTAACAGCGAACGGATCTGTGTACAACAGTCTACTCGTGACCTTGGAATCAGATATTCATGTATCTTTATTTGCTTAGAAAAGATTGAATACCAGATAGCACGAGCCAAGCAATCCTTATCTAATATCTCTCAAAACATGCATACAATCACAGCTGCAGTTGAACTGTTTAAAACCCTTAATCCTCCCATCCTGAGGTATCGCAGCATAATCTGTAGCGCCCAACAAGATAACCGCTATCTTTATGGTATAATTGGTCAACAATTCTAACTCCAAATCGGAAGATTGCGTGGTCGGGTCACAACTGTCACCAATTTGTAGGACTAGTTAATACTACTCCGAGACGGTGCGCAAAAGTAAGCGCGTATATCAGAAGGCAATTGGCGCCGGACTAGACGTACTGTATTCGATGGGCTACAAGAAGACGCGGACTGATGAAGCAAGGCACGAGGTACACGTTAGCGCAGGAAATTACAAGGCGGTCGAATGTCGAGTCGGTTGTACGGAACATTGAAACAAGAAAGAATAATGTGCACTTGGTGAACAATTAAATAGTACATAAAAGATAGCGGTTATCTTGTTAGGCGCTACAAATCTGAGGCAACATGGGCCAAGCAGACAGAACATCGACAGAAATACTTTAACGGGCATGTACTAAGCATGTATTGGGAAAAATTCCACTATTAACTCTCGGGAGTGATGTCAGCAATTTCATCTCGATTCGCTTTGGATGCGAAAACTGGAAGATAACTTGAGCCTGCTGCACAATCTTATTCACGTTAATGCCCATTGCGATCGGTTCACCTTAACATCGAAGCATAATTAATCGCGAGACCTAGGTAGCAAAGACATTAGCTTGATTATACCACGATGCTGGACAAACCTGTGGTTTAACTTTCGTCTTACCATATTTGCTTCTCTGTGGAATCGCCTGTCATTCACCATCAGATTGTGTGAGACCATACAATCCTTTCGCAGTAAGTTTGGAAGCTACCATTACCTGGACACCATAACGTCGTCATTTTCGGGGAAAACATCATTTGAACATCCATACAATGAAAGCCCAGATAAGGTCTAATGGGTGTAATACCACCAATTCACGCAATGTAATTAGTCTTCAGTGTCTACAACGTACTCAATGTGCGAATGTGCCTCATCGCATACGACAAACATTTGATGCCAGAAATGCAGACAAATATTAGAAGGTAACTTGATATTGCTCTTGCAAGAGCATGACATCACCTATGCGTGTATGTTTGATGCCAAATATTATCACGGCTTTTCACTTGATGCGAACTATGCCCATTAATCATAATAATATTAGTAGTATTATTATTACTAACTGAATGCGGTATATTGTTTCGACCAGAGACAATACTAACCTGGAGCCTGAATGTGCCAGGTACTGTGCAACTTGGACCGCTCACCTGTTGTGCGCTCGATAATTTGCGGAATGCTCGGACAAGCGCCGGATATTTGGCACAGTGACACCGGCCGTGTCAGAATACAGACCAATGGGAACTCTTTCCGACAAATGATCTGTTAAAGGGGTGCTGAGGGAAAACGTTCAAACACCACATCCTAGGTTGACCAACTACCGGCAAGCGTACTGTTGGTGACCATTGGCACTGACACTCTCATCCCTGTCCGCCTTCCGTTAACACCAATGTGTCAACCTACTCGGGAGCATACCTGTCCCCCATAGACGCATACACTTAGCCCTGTGCTTACATTCAGGGAGGCACATTGGCTAGTTTCCTGTCACCAATGAGGTTGTCACTGGTAGTGCGTGCATGTAACCCCTTAGGGAGAGAAGGAATTGATGCCCGGATGAATTCGAATGAACAACACTTTTATTTGAATCCTTAACAAACTAGTTTATTATTACTATGCGGGAAGTTGCGTTTAATAGACGTGCTAGTTTTTGGGGGTGACGTACTCTGTGCAGGATCCAACTGACTCCAGCTTTTCTGACGACGATTTATCCACAAACTATTAAACCATGCAGTCTCATATTTCACACTGGGATATATAGTAAGACAAAAGATGTGGTCCGTCGACGGCATTATTGCGGTACGAAGGTCATTGCTTCGGGTGTTAGGAAGGACGCATCAAATTTCCAACTTTCCAAGAGTAGATTTTGGTCTATCTCAAAATGTCTCACTCGGTCACATGAGTGTGAATGACCAGTAGGCATGCAGCTGGGTACAGTGCACTTGCCGGTGTCGTCCAGCGTAAAAACGCTGGAATTTACGCGGATGGAGTCAACCTAGGGCACCCCACAGGGCAAGTTTACCGATCGTTACATACGGTGTATCGGGCTGGTTGGAAGCGAGAAAGGCGTGTAAATTCGGGACGGTAGTGCCTCATTACCCGGCTACTACGGTCGAATTGTTGGGACGCTTCGACAGGCGAAACCGGCCTGAGAAATGTGTGTGCGATAGGTGATTAGGGTTATCCCATCCGAACGTACCTGAACGTACCGTGTTATGAAATGTTGGCCGAGCAAGTACGGATAGAATCGGTCGATCCCGAAGATGACAGCGGCCGCCTCTCCATCGAGCTGAGAGTAGTTCCTTTCGGCTGAGGTTAAGCTTCGCGAAGCGTAGGCAACAGGTCGTTGCGAGCCATCAGACGCTTTATGTAGCAAAGCGACCCCAATGCCGTAAGGAAAAGCAGCACAAGGGAGAACAATAGGTTTCCGTGGATCGTAATGTACAAGTGCCTCAGCTGACACCAAAAGTTTCCTTACTGCGTTGAAAGCATTATCGTGAACAGCGTTCCATTTCCACAGCTGATTCTTGTGCAAAAGTTGATGAAGCAGGTATAAGTGAGTTGATGCCGCTGGTATGAACCTGGAGAACTGAGTGACTGCTCCTAGAAAGGAGCGTAGTTTGCTTGCATTTTTGGGCGCTTGGGATTTAAGCCGCGCCCTGATTTTTTATTCTAGCGGATACAATCCCTCGCGCGAGAGTTTGTACCCCAGGTATTGCCCACACCGTACAAGAAATTCACTTTTCTTTCTTCAGTATCAGCCCGGAGTCTAATAGCCTTTTTAGAACTACATTCAGGGTGTGCAGATGTTCAGCAGTTGTGCGCCCGGTAATTAGGATCTCATCCAGATAGGTATATGGATTTGGTGTCTTTCACTAGCGAGTCGATAATTCGTTGAAATATGGACGGTGCAGAGCTTATTCCGAACGGCATGCGTATGTAGCGAAATAACCCAAGATGTGTGTTGATGGTGGTGAAAGCACGTGAATCCTCATCACGTTCAACCTGCTAGTAGGCGTGGCTCAGATCCAGTTTGGTAACAAATTTGCCACAAGTTTGAGAGGCGTACATATCTTCAATTTTAGGAAGTAGATATCGATTTGGCTGTAGTGCTTGGTTGATTGAAACTTTGTAGTCCCCACAGAGCCTCAAAGTACCATCGCTTTTCAATATAGGCACAATAGAGGCAGCCCAATCGGAATACTGGACGGGTTCAATTGTACCCTTTTCTAGCACTCGACGCAGCTCAGTCTTGACCTTGTCCCCAAGAGCATAAGATACGGTGCGCGTCTTCCAGAATCTCGTTATTGCTTGTGGTTTCAGTATCAATCGGGCCGCGTAATTCTACAGCAGGCCTGGCTTAATTTGATCAAAAAGAGGTGCATATTTTTGCAAAATCCCAGATAGTTGTAGGCAAGCTTCAACCGTGTTGGCGCTTGACATGATGCCCGGAAGTCGCTTGATGCCATCGCCACCAAGTATTTTTGGACCTGGTCCCCCAGTAACGTACACACGGATTTGCTCCGTCGAATACCGGTAGGAGATACGTGTAACAAAGGTACCCAACACATTCACCAACTGTCCGTTGTGTGATTGTAGTTGTATTGTAGACTGATCTAGTTTTGGTGGTTACGATAGGTCATTGAGTCGTATCAGCATAACTGCGGCATCCGTATTAATTTCGAAATCAACAGGTTATTCGTTTACCTGGATAGACACAATGAACAATTTCTCCGCTGTTATGTTGTGATTTAAAACTGTTATGATGTTTATCCGGTTCTGGTTTAAATCCTCAGTAATGTGATCCGCAGTTGCTGGAGTTCCCTGCACAACGAAATTTCGTTTGTAAAGACAAACTTTCTGGCTGTGGGTGCATCAACCTCCCTCCTGTGTGGGTACTTATTCACGTGATTATCCCTCTGACTCATTATTACTTGCAAAATTCGCATGTTATAAAACATACTGCAAGGACCTTACATGATGTATGCTTTGGCTGGATGAGCAGTCGGTCCCTCTATACAGTAGTTAAGAGCATTTTAGATTCTTAGTCTCATCAATCGGAATTAAAGTTGGAAATGGTAAGTCCCTCATCATCTCTAGGCACTTTGGTTAAGTTTTCTACTAATGGGTTTCCTTTTGCATTCCACCCACACAGTTTTGAGTATAAAGTTTGTTCAGCGATTTTTGTGTAGTGCAGCCTGCATTTCACTGAATGCTGAGTATACTTTTAGCCGTTGCCGGATAGTTGGGTGAAACTTACGTGTTCGGATCACTAATTTTCCACAGCCAGCTCCTTCCGTCCACATTGCCCACAGGTAGCTGAAGCCTTGCGACCTTGCGGCAAGGCTATGTCGAAGCGGTAGGTTGGCGAATAAATCTTTTACAGTCGCGGTGCACACGCCCACTACGGATATCCTCGCCTCATTCTCTGGCTCTGGAGGGTTGCCAGTCAACTCAGTTGCTCAACGCAAGCTCAATACTTGAAATATGCTCACTTTCATGGAGGGATTTAGTCTTGCAACGTAATCGGTCATAAATTTGTTACTGTTTCTGGGCAGATAAGCAATCGGTGACAGTTGGATGCACGCGGTGATACGTAGTGCTTTTTCAAGCGCCTGGCTTCAGCACAGTTTTGGGCACAGCGATAAAGTTTCCTTGCTCATGAGCGGTGTGTGTCGAAGGATGGCGGGGCTACTGCGAAACACCCATTTATAGCATTCCGTCCCAATTCTCCAGGCTCCCACCTGTACCGAGTATTCGTGTCACGACACTAGGATCCTGTCTATCTTTCTAACTTTGTAGTCCAAGCCTGTTCCGTCTCTTCAGGACTGTATACTACATTGTTTACAACGCCGAGTGCCATAGTAATTAACTCTCTACTACGATGAAACATGTATCTACAAATTAGACTATTTAGAATGTCCTCCGTAGCTATGCACAAAACGGCCTATCACTGGTGTACCAGCCAGCTAGTTGCTCGGCTATGATTGTGATATTCATTCAACTCGTGTTGTTTCTAGACTCTGTGCGCCTACCCGATTGAGGTGAACAGTTTCGGCCGTAAAGCTGCAATATATTCCTGCTCGCATTTCCTTTTTGTGTCTATAAGTGAGGATCCTGACGACAAGATGCAGGTTGCTTTCGTCATTTGCTGCTCCATCCTCATTTTGCTTAAGTATAGGGTATCAGGCAACTCAACGCTATAAAGGAACGCGTACGGTTACCCGGTGACAAAGGTTGCTATAAATCTGAGGCTATACTTAGGTCACGCGACGGTAACGTAACACTGATGCTGCAGCAATCTATTCGAATCCGCCGTAGATAAAAATGGCGAAGGTGCTTCGGGGAAAATGTGTGTGGTGCAAGTACCGCCAATCTTCAACAGATCATACGAAAATAGAGGATGGAGAAATCGATGTTTGCTTGTTGGAGGATCGGTAGTGTGTGGGAGCACTGCCCATGTAATGTTAGTGTTGCTTCTATCTGCACCTGAAAAGCATCTTCAATTTCTGGAGTTAATTTAGCTCCAAGAGCTCAACACTGTTGTCTTAACCTGCGCAATAAAAGTCCCCTGCGGAGATAGCATGTGTAATGGTGGACTTCCTCTTATGATAGTTTTCTAACAAAGGCAAAATTTCCCTTGGAGTTTGTTGTTAACAAAGTTTAACCGGCAACATTTCTTCAATATCAGACAGGCTGTTTACATTTCCGGATTCAAGAAGAACAATCTCTTGTTGGGTTCGCTTCATCCCTCGCACATCAAACGTGAATATATTTATAACGTTGACTATATTATTGCTTTTCTTCCCTGATGTGGGTGAAATTAGTTCCGAGAGGTTCGTCAATGGTGAATACTTAGTACGATAATTCAACAACACGGTTGTTTCTACGGTGTATCGCATTTGATGACGATCGGCACCGAAGCGCTATCTACGTCTTCTTGCCTCTATAATCCGTAGCACCCAGGTAAACTATTTTGACATAAACTTTCGATGCGCTAGTTCCGTCATCGATTAGGGCTCACCTTGGAATATCTACTGGCAGCACAGTCATTCGGTATGCCTTTGCCGATTTTACTTGACGTTTGGAATGAGGTGCTACAAAATGTGTTTCGGAGTGACAGTGGAGAATCTGTTCCAATCCGCGGTTAAGCAATTATACGTTGATTATCTCAGAATGTCTGGAGTTTCGGCGAAATGCGCTGTCAACTACCATGCATAAAGCCGGTTTCTGGATGCTGTCACACGGCTTAGGCGATATCAACAGATTGAGGTACGTACTGTGATTCATTGCAGTGTGTGAAGATATGTTATTAAGCGAGTACAAAAACGAAGCCTAGTGGGCGCCAAATGTCCATGAACTGGATGACGATGGGTGAGACTTAGCTACCGTGGTTTCCTTAATTCGTCTGAATTCTACCGTAGATTCCAATGTGAATTATTCTTTAGTGAGGTCACACAATAGAAATATTAAAATTCCGCACAACGATAAACTGGTTGATCTTGATTATCTCGACGATATCTCGCTACTGGGCACTTCTTATGTTGCGCTGTTAGCTGTGGACAGCCTATCCGAAGTGGTCCATTCTTGGGTATACTTTATGCACCTTCGGGATACTGCAGTAAAACCATCTGCCGACATTTAGTAACAAAGGGGTTGATATAATTCAGTTTACCTCTTTTGACAGTTACATTGTTATGTACGCCTGTGGGGCAATAAGTTTCCGGATGCCCGAAAGTGTTATATTTTACCACAACAGAAGCATTACATTTTCTCGAACTACTCTCCACCAGCGTTCACGCACATTTTCATTCGCTCAAACCATTTAGAGGAGCATCTAGACCATGCCGAAGTGGAAAACCCTTCAAGCAACTCAATGAAAGCCTATACTGCACTTCTGGACTCGTGGCGAATTCCACCCACCACACGCTTGACATTTGGGAACACAAAATGCCACTCGGAGACAGGTATAGGTTGTAATGTGGGTGACCAATCTACTGGTTGCGTACTCTAGCCAGAAAATCTACGACGACATAGGACCTGTGTGTAGGTTCGTTATGGTGCTGCAAGGTCCCTCGTACCCGAGTTCTTGAACGACGCCGGGCTACATCTCCCAGCATTGTGGCAGATAGTGGGTGGCATACAACTCTCCTGTGACTGTGCGCTGCCTTACGAGCAGTACAGTAGCCACATTACCGGCTCTGGCCAGGAACACAGACACAAACTGCTTGACCACACTGCGCTCAAGTCGGAATTTTTGAGGCGGCTTCCCACTAACGGCCGTCCACCGAGCCGATTGTCGCATGGTCTCAGTACCACTGAGGATGTCCTAAACAGCGTTGAAACGACTACTAACAAACCTGGCAAGCATGGTGCGTCACCAATTCACCCGAGCTGGTTTTTGGTCCTCACTGAGCTGATGTGGTACCCAGCGTGCGCAAACCTGTCTGAGACCGATTCTCATGAAGGACGGTGCTAATTGATCCCGATGAGATCCCGATGGCTTTCCCCAGCTGTACTACAGTCACCAATGCGCCCTCCCCAAGCATCGCTTGAACAGCAGCAATGTTGTCCGCCGGGATGGCCACCACAGGTCGACCACACCGTGTCTCATCATCCAGGAACCGCCAGCCACAGATGAGTTCCGCAATTCACACGAACATGGGGGTTAGTTAAGACGCATCATCACAAAACGCAGTGCGTAATCGCTCCACTCTCTGAAACTGCTTCATATCACATTTGTTATCATAGAAAATCATCGCCCTCCAATGACATCGACTAAGTTCCATAGTTACAGCCAGATTAAAGTGACCCTTATGACTTGTGAGCTGTGCTGAGTTGCTGCCATAGCTTGCCTTGTGTTGAAATGACTTAAGAGTGTTCAGAATGGATTGCAGTTCACATTTATCTTGCCAGGTCATCTTTCCTAATCTGTTTACTACGTATCCGGTAACTTATTGCTCCGCCCTCCTATGTGTGTATAGCTGATGTAGTCAGTTCACGTATTGCGGAGACAAGAACTGTGTTTTTAAATTGTGACAACCTTGGCAACAGAAATCCACATACCTCGGGTTTCAAGTCATGCTGTAGGGAAACGGACGGTAATTAGGCTCGAGAATTTTACGTTTTAACTCACCCTAACTACTGAGCATCGTTAGCTTCGAGAAACACCAACCATGGGATGCGCATACGGGAATTATTTACAGTGATAAGCAGTTGTACACTTCTACTCGACGAATGGGACTGAGTGCTTCGCGCTGGTTCGGTCTCATGCTGCGCAGATCCACGTACCTGTTACGGAGTAGGATTTTATTGTGTGCAGTCAGCAGTAGTTTTCTGTCGCCACACAATCCTACACAGCTGGTTGCATGACCGTTTATCAGTTGAGCACTGACAAACTCAATATGCATGTATCCAAACCGAAGTATTTTTCCGAAACACGCCGACCTAAGCGTATCCCTTTTGTGCGTGCATGCCGTAGTGCCACCTTGCGCCATTTGCACATAGGCCAAGCGTGTTTACCGAGACGTTACAAATTTGATGTTGCTTATCGGACCTATCCTGGCGTAGGATTACAGATATATATATATATATATTTATATATATATTTGGGGAAGGAAGGGGAATCACCGCAACAAGCAGGGATAGACGCCCGCCACTGAGTTCGGTTTCGATCCATGACTTCCAAGGTTTCCAACCAATTACACTCAGAATCCTTGGGACCTCATCCAGAGAGTCGGGGGGAACCAACCATGGCCAGCTGCTTTGTCTGATTTTTCATCTTGCTTCTACAAGTTGTAGGCTGTCCACCACACCTCCTCCTCCAGCTCTATCCAGCGACCGCGAACAATGCACGACTCAGAAGACGCTGAACGGACGTACGCAGTACGTGTCTGAGCCATCGTAGCTGGCGCAGCGAGACAAGCACCTCGAGGGAGTGGCTATCTTCAGCCAAGACACGCTGTCTGACTTCAGCGTTGGTTACGTGGTTCAGCCACCACACACGGGCGATGGGCCGCAGGCAACAATTCTCGAAGACAGACAGTCGACGTAGGTCATCAGTATGAGCTGGCCAAGTCTTGCAACCGCACAACAGTACACGGCGGACAGTAGCACTATAAACCCGTCCTTTGATGAAGAGACGGATATCATGGCGGCGTCATAAGTGCCTCAGCCTGGAGAAGGCGAGCAGAACTCTGGAGATACGCATCGAAATCTCGTTTCCAACAGCCCCACTAGTAGCTATACAGCTTCCCAGGTAGATAAAACTCTGTACCACTTCTAACGTTTCTCATCCATGGATGGTGCAGTTAAGAGCGTATACCAGACTTGATAAAGCGCTTTGCAGTTGGATGGTGTAAGTGCATGCCATACTCCGAAGCTTCAATGGCCAAGCGGTTAAGTGTAATTTGGACGGCCTGTGGACCGTCACCCAACAAGACGATATCATCAGTGTAATACAAATCAGCAACCCGACTACCTGGGAGAATCTCATCGCCAGCCTTCAACCAGTCTTTTAGAGTATTTTTGAGAGTATCCTCAATGACAAAGTTGAAGAGGAACGGAGCAATAGGGTATTCTTGTCGAACCCCACTGGTGACAACAAAGTAAGGCGAAAACTTGCCATAAGCCCTAAGTCTGCCCGAGGTCAGAATTTACAGCGCAGGCAGAATGGAACCGAACTTCCCGGGAATTCCATTCCTCAACTGACAGTGCCACAATGCAGTCCTGTCGACAGAATCGAAGGCAGCACGGATGATATCTAGGAACACAATAATGTTTGGTTTTTGATACACATGGCGGAGATCAAGAATCTGGTGGAGTGTGAAAATCGGTTCGATGCAGCCGCGACCAAGGTGGAACCCAGCCTGTTCTTCTCGCTTTAGTAATTCACGCATTGGGGATAGCCTGCGAAGAATGATGAACGCCAGAATCTTGCAAACGACGGGAAGCAAACTTATGACCCTGTAATTGGAGCAATTTGTTCGCAGACCCTTTTTGAAGATGGGGAAGACTGTCGACTCACTCTAGGATGATGAAAGCACCACTTTTGCCCAGACTGCTGGGAACAAAGTGGTGTTCTCGAACCAGCGAAGAGCCCCATCTTTAAATAGAGCAGGAGGTAGATCATTGGGGTCACTTGCCTTATAACGTTTTATGCAGCACAGTTCCCGCCAGATTTCATGGTGAGAGGGAGGATCAGTTGGGATAGTCCACTCAACACCAGTGCACCCTCCAGGGCAAACAGATGGAACCGGTGATCAAGGAAAACTGCGAGCGAAAATTTTCGGCCCAGCGCTCCAAGTGTCGTTGAAGGTTAGCGATTAAGGAGCCATCATCTTCGCAGATTGTTTCGCTTACTCCTGATCAGAAGACTTGGGTGACTCGGATGACGTAGAACAGTTTTCTGGACTTACCAGAGAATCAGCAAGTTCAAGCTCTCTAGCCGGTTCACACCAGTAGATCTCACGGCCCTTCTGTAAGCTCCTACGCAACGCTCGATCCAGGGATCGGCGTTCCTCACTACAGCCGGTTTCAGCTGGGGTCAGGCTGTGTCTGTCCATCAGGGACAAGGAGGCAGTGGTGGTTTAAGTTTTCGTCGGGTGACAAAGAAATCCACAACTGATAGTACTGGCAGAAAGTAAAGCCTCTTTGATGCGCATCTATTGCGAATTGAGACGATGGTCAGCGGATGAAGCAAGTAGTGTTGACAGCGAAGCCTGGTACTTGGCTAATGTCACAGGATGTTGCAGATTTCCGACCTTCATTCGATAGTTCGTACGTGTAGATGATCCTCCAAGACATGTAAATTTTGACACGAACCAGTGCATGATCGGACTCCTGACAAGTTGACCAGTACGATTGGCAGTTTGTTACGCTTCCGCACCATCTGTAGCTTATTGTTATGTGGTCAAGGTGGGACCATTCTTGTGTTTGAGAAGGCGGATGCCAGGTAGAAGTCCACCTTTTCGAATGGAAGACACTTTTACGCGAAACGAACAAGCGATGAGTAGAACCAAGACTCAGTAGTCTGCCTCCATTTTCTGATCGGCTGTTACTGAGGCCAAAACGACCCCCAAGATGGTGCTCGCTTGGTGGCAGGTGGCCCAATCACGCGTTAATCTCCTGCAAGGATGACAATGTCAGACGTTTTAGCAGAACGCAGAAGCCCATGTAGTTGTTGGTAAAAGCTATCCTTTACTGCATCCGGAATGCAATGTGTATGGACGGATGCGGAGATGACAAACAAGGCACGTTTAACGTCTCGGCGCTTGCTTATATTACATGAACCTCGTAGTCTGACTGCACATAGCCGACTGCTGACTTGCATCCAGTCAAGCAGAGCTGATTCAGCCGTGTCACTCAGTGTAACCCCGACATTGGCTTGGCCAGAAGCGGCGACCTCTGGCTCTCCGGAAAGGCCCAGGTGGTATTTGAGGTCAGGGTTTGCCGGTGATGTCATTCTGATAACGGTACTGGCGACAGATGTCCACCGAGAATGTCTCAAAGGTGCGGGCCAGACATGCTTGTCGTCCAATCTGCATCAGAGTGCGCACATTGAACGCTGCAAGGCCCAATGGAGAACCAGGACGAAGGAAAGCTTGGGCTTCGGTTTAATGTGAGGATGTTGTGACCACCGGGCAAAGAAACACCAAACACTTGGCTCAGAACACTGTCAGATGCGACCAGTGAGCTGTTGTTGACGGTGACCGGGAAAGACATAGTTGCATTTGTGGAACAGGACGTGGGACGATCTGTGAGCGAAGGTTGAGCAACAGCAGAGATAATAAAGCCAGTAGATTTAGCAAGAGAGAAGGCAGTAGTGTAATCCAGCCATGGTTCATCAGTGGGCGTGATAATACCCGGTTGCCCACGCCGAAGTAGAGGGTAGTATTAGGGGGCCCCACCCGAGCCTTTAATCAAAGAGCTAACCTACAGGGCAGCAGGGAGATATGAGGGCGTAGCAACCCGTTGGGAGCCGGCGACCAAATAGAGGGTTCATATGCCTTCCGGTCCGTGAAGGACCAAGGGCCCAACGTACCGTTGATGTGCAATCCCCCTCGGAGTGAGGAAACAGGCAGTGAATTTATTTATTGGCGAGTCACATCCGCCACGTCGCAGTGTTGTTAAACAGACAGTTGTGGCTTTTTATACCGAGAAGGCTTGCCAGGTTAAAACCCACCACGTCCTGGAACACTGCAGCCGAACCATTTGCGGGAACGAGAAAAGCCCGAACCACTCAGCTGGCACCACGAGGAGGTTGTTCGGTAAGCCAGCTAGATAGATTAGATAGAATCAAACAGTGGTCTGTTGACGCGGACTAAGTCGCTGAGCAAAAGCTTCACCGTTTTTGATGCTCGTTTATCTGGGTTGAGGAACACATGGCCCTTTCTATACTGATCTCCAGACGGTACTAGGTATGCCCCATAACAAGCACCCGCGGCGCATTTGCTGTCATCTTCCAGTCGGAACCCTCGTTTATGGCATACTACGGGCTTAACTATATTCACCGGATAAAGCTGAACGTGTGAAACGCAGCAAAGGTCTCAGTAAAGCTCTTGGATTGATACCGTTTTATCATCACAAGATAATCAGCCACTTGAAAACCCTGCTCTGTTAGAAAGTTGTAGACGTCTTGTATCAGCTGTACTCCGTAACTGCGCTTCGCTGCCGTACGAACACCACCAGTCGCGCGCGGGCGGAGTATACCGCCAGTACGCCAACCCCTACGCGGATTCGTGCCGGTGACTTTATGGTTGCAAACCAGGCACACGTCGGCCATCGGCCGACGTAAGCATCTTAATCCTGCATGTTTCGTGAGTTCATTCAGGTTTTACACTAGCGCTGCTTATTCCACGTTTGTAAGGTCCTTTTTGATGTGTCAGCGAATCGTTAGTAGAACTTTTGGTACACTGACACCGTCGAATATAGTGACGTTTGTGATAGACAACATTTTCAGTATTAGTGTTGTTGATGATACTTGTGTTAAGGATTTTGCATCAGAATCTTTAGAGGTTACATTACATCCTTATGACCGTCATATGCTCAGAAGAACGGGCTTCTTGGACAATTCAGTACATACGGCCCCCCATCTAGTTTTTATATCTCTACCTCGCAACAATCAGTTGGATTGTGGTTGATAGGTTAAAATGCTTGAAGTTTTTGTTTCTCCACAATTTTGGTATTTTATGATAAACAGCTGAACATCATCGTCCTCACAATTGCTGTATTTCGCAGTTGAAATAAATACGTCTCGGTAATGAAATAGAAATTGGATTAGAATCCCTTAGTAGTTCAATGTCTTCAGTAATTCATCGATATCCAATCCCATGCGTATGATCGAACTTTTTGTTCTGAAAAGTGAGTCAGACTTAATATTCTAAGGCATACAGAGTCAGATTTCTTGCTTGGAATAACTACTTGTTTTGCTCATTTTCTGAGTTACCTATCGCTCTAATTTTTCGATGAGTGGAAGCATAACTTACATGTAAATAAAAACACCGGGTTCATTTTTTCGCATAAAATCGTTATCTTTTGTTTCAGTGTCCCGAGTTTGTCGTGCCTGTTTCACTTGATTGGACAGGGTCTACTTCTCAGTTTATCTAACCTTTTATGTACATTAAGTCTTTCCTTTCTAACACTGTTCAAGTTTGGCGGCCCAACACTCGTCAACTAGTTGACATTACTGTTTTCCAAGATATGGAACGAAGAGAAGATTCCATCCTCCTGGAGTGAGTCAATAATTGTCCCTATATTTAAGAGAGGTGCTCGCACATTATGTGCTAATCCCGGGAGAAGCAGTCTCATGCTGGTTGCTTCCAAACTGCTGGAATCCATTATGCTCCGCAGATTATCATCGATCCGCGAGTTGTTTTACTACGAAGAGCAAGCTGGCTTTCGCCAGGTCGAGGATGCGTGGAGCAAATGTTCGCGCTACGCCAAATCCTTGAACACGGCCATCTCTACAACAATCCAACCATTGTCGTTTTCTTGGACCTTTGAGCTGCATTTGGCTCTGTCGATCGTTCTGCTTTTTGGAACAATGTGCCAAGAAATGAAGTCGCCGTAAACTACACTTCTATCCTTCCGGCCCTTTACTTCCAAGTGTCAGGTAGAGTGAGGGTCTGTAGCAAGCTTTCCTCATCCTTTGCTAGATCTAGTGGTGTGCGAAAAGGGTGTCCTTTGTCTTCATTCCTCTTTGACTTTGCAATCGAGGACGTTCTGTTAAGATCTCTGGAAGTCTCCCAGAGTCTTAGTGTTTAGCTTCTTCCTGTCAATTGCGTGACCGACTTAGATTATACTGATGACATCGCTCTGCTCGGTGACGCTTCACAGAGCGTACAGCTCATTTTTAAGCGTCGGGCGATTGAAGCGTCTAACTTTAAAGTGTTACCCTAGAACTGGAAGTTATCTGCCTCCTCCACATTGAAGGAACACAGCTAGACCTGTAGACAACTTTGTCCACCTCCGAAGCTGTATTTCTGTGGATGGCACTATTGGGAAGGAAGTATCTCATCGCATCACCAGAGCCTGATCGGCATTTACCAACCATTCATTTGTGGCATCCTCGGGACAAATCCCTCTCCTTAATGGGGAGGGTCTACAACGCACTTGTCCGCACGGTCCTGTTGTGTGGAAGTCAGTCCTGGCCGAATGGTGTGGGTGACATGCGTAGGCTTCGGCATTTGACAACACATGTTTGCGGCGAATAGCTAGTGTGTAGTGGCAGCACCTGGCTTGCAACAATGAAGTCTGGTGTCGCGTCTTGGGTAACATGAGCCCTCTACTTGATTACCTTCATCATCATCAGTACACGTTAGCATAGGGTGAGAAACACACCTCAGCTAAAGTGTCGCAATACAAAAATATAAGGGGCTAAATAATTCCACTACTAATTCCACTAAAACAGATGATGTTAAATAGTATATTATGCTTTTCGCATGAGATCGGGATTGGAGGGGGGAGCTAAAGGGAGAGGGATAGACAAAGTAACTCACAACACAAACGCCACTGGGGATGGCTCTTCAGAATATCAGCAATTTTGTCCAACCAAACGTGTTCATCGTCATTAAGACCCCAGCCAGGTAGATGGGATGCACCAACCGACACCAGTTTCGAAGTTAGGTTTTTCATTCCTCTCGACCAAGTGATCGCTTGACCTCCAATCTTAATTTTCCTGACGCGCAATCAGCGAGCAAACAATGAACGTTGCGGGAGTCGGTGCGCTAGCATGCAAAACAAGTGGCCCAGCCTTCGGAATGGGGTGCGCTATAATGGAGCTGAGCGGTTCACTCGCTCTTCCTGTGCTAATACGCTACGCCGAACACCCTCAGTACACACGCCGTGCTCAGACTACACATTTTTCCGATTGACTGCATCCATAGTGCGAGTGAATTTCGTCGTAAGGCTCTGATTAGTATCCGCAAAATAAGGAATATTATGTTTAATGCATTTGAATTGCATCCAGTATCATTTTGCTGCATCAAGCGCGCAGTGACCGTGGAATTGTGCTAATCTAAGGCAGCCAACAATGTTAGATGCAAAAATCCTTGTATGAAAAATATCCGTTGGTGGCGCTGTGATGAGGACGCCTGGGCGTTCTAGTCTCCATCCCTCAACGGTGCCTAATCCGAAGCTAGTTCAAGAAAACTAAGGGGCACAAGGTTGTCCAAACACATGGTGCGACTGGGTGGAGGGATCAGAGTGCTTAATTGGACTACCATGTACGTAAAGCATGCCTTGCGAACGGCACAAGTTGGGATAGGCGCTACGAAAAAGGTAATGCGACATTCCATTAGCGATCTTATTGCTAGTTTGACACTGGCGTAGCCCAAGGTTTTGGACGACCAACCAACACTCGGGAATACGACCGTACTGTATCCTGATAGCAAGGCAGTCATAGGTGTATGACGGGGAGGTATGACGGGGGCGGTGTGACGGGCTTGGGATTGGAGCGACAGAAATGGCCTGTGCAACCGAAATACGGGTTGGGAGGTGGCTGCCTTGGATTATAGAGAGCCGTCTTGAGCGGTGGTTTGATGAGAGGGCCAGTGCCGAACTACCATTGTGGCCATTTTGTTACGAGGCGAGTAGGCCCTGCTTTGTTACAGCAGGCTTCCATTACCCTCATGGTGGATGCAGTACACCGACTTGATTGTCCCTGACTCAACTGGGATACTGCGACCGGGCTGTCAGAATTTTGCGTCGAATGATCTGTACGCACATGCACGGGCGGACTACTGGGGACCGAACGTAAAAGCAACTGACACGCAAGTCGGTGCGCATCAACTGAATTCGGATCCCGTACCCAGTTTAGTGGTATGTCCACCCATAGGAGTCAATTCATGGTCGTTCGGCATCTTCGTCTGCACGTTTCACCGTCCCTTCTTCAGCAAAGGTACTTGACCGACACAGCATATAGTCGAACAACACCTCAGTTTCTTCCTACGGTATTTGTACCTGCAAAGCCCACAATTCCGCGAGGTCGATAACACTCATCTTCCTAGCTAACGGCATGTGAACATGTAGACCACAATCGCAGATGTCAGTACAAAGGTATATAACGGGTCAAGTAAATAACGCTTGACATGTCCCGTAGGATGGCTGTAATGAAAAGAAAGATTAACTAATGAACGTACCAATAAAATGGATGTGACATGGTGGTTTAACAGAGATATTTACATGTGAACTGGTATACGTTCCTTTACTTACAACTAATCGCTCGCCATCATTTACCTCTTCGGCACGAAGCGGGAAATTCGAGAACAATTTTCTACATGAAATCCCCTTTATAATTCCAACTAAGAACAACGGAAGACCACTCTCGGGGGATGACACTGTTGGGACGACTCACCTGCACTCGGGCACGTTCGGTGTGTTCGGATATCAAGACAGTTGCAGATGTACGATTGTGAATGATCGGGTTCTGGAGTGATAAAATTTGATGGCGGGCTTGTGAACAAAGCGATCTAAGTGGCCTGCGCAAGTTGCCGCTTAACACTGAGGTGACGGTAGACCCCTCGTTTATAAGAGAGATATTTTGAGCTGCGCTGCACTGAGAACACCAACACCGATAACGACAGCGGCAATTTTGTTACCATTTGAGTAGGCGATGCTTCGTTATTCAGTCGTCACTTACTGTTAGGCTATTACTGCGCTGATGTAACTAGAACGTGACAGCGCAACAGAATCGCTCCTGGAAAAGCACCTTATTCGTTGATTAGTATTTTGGAGCATTTGCCCCTGACGGTTGTAATCTGGGTGCGTCCAGTAAAATGATCCTTTAGCAAAAGCATGATGGAGGATTTATTCTTTAAATGCGTAGACCTTTCGACAGCATTTCGCGGTGTACGCAGCAGAATGCTGTGTTATAAACAAGAAAAAGCGTATGAGTTGAGCTGTTTCTATTGTCAAGTGCTAACAATATAGAACCTACGAGGTGGACCACTGCATCTACGGTAGATCTCGAACTACAACAGGTGTTTTAAGGGGGTCATTCGAAAGGGTTTGCGACAGTATCATTTCAATAATGATTTTCTCTTGAAGCTTCTGGGCAACAGAATAGCAAGCGACAGGTCGACATTTGTTGCACTCTTCTCTTGGCACCGGTGCGATGCTGCTATTTCCAAGAATAGACCACATATCCACTTGATGGGGACGTGTAGCTCTTCATTGGTTCGAACAGTGAGTGGCCTCACTGAGATTCCGTGCTTTCCTTTAAACGCACTCCCTTTAAGTTGACCCAGGGTCTTCGGATGGGAGAGGAGAACCTGTTTGCTCGGAGGTCGAAAAATTTTCAAGGGCAATGGATGTCAACACTGCAATTTAGATAGATAGACAAATTGTCACAGTACATGGACATGTCAGAGTGAAAGGATACACAAACGTATGTGGACGAAACCATTCCATGAGGTTGATCGATATTTTGTGAAGAGTCCTGCCTCCACATGAACCTACTTACACCAGCTCAATAATAGCCTCCGCAAAAGCAACCATAATAAAATACGCTGCAGACATCGTCCTGGGTATCAACCATCGAAAAGCCGATTGCGCTATCAGATATCAAGATCATCCGAGCGACCAAAATATCTGGTCCAAACCTGATCATCTGCCTCTTAATGCATCGGGGTGTCAGAATATGCTTTTTTCGCTACACATAAGAGCCAGTTACGAGCGGCTCTCTACCCAGTGCCCCAAGCATCTTAGTGACAGTGATGGTATTACACCCAACCGAAATCAGAACAACAGTATTGCAAATGGAAGTTTAGTAGAAGCAATGGCGATACTACATCGGCATTACACACTGGGTACAGATCAACTGTTTAGTTTTACGCAGTTCACATGTTTAGCCAAGCACTCGCTTTTGAACCAATCAATAAGCATCGCTGGTTAGTCGGGAGATGGACACTCACGCACTAGCGCGCACAATGCAGCTCCACAGGCTAGGTAGTGTAGCATGACCTTGACGCGCTCAACGTCTGTATCGCTTTTCCCCCCTTTAGTTAGAGCTATCCAGCTTGTAAACGATCGACCGGTCGGCATCGGCGCTCAGAGCGCCGCAATTGTGACTCAGCTACCGGTTCGGCGTCACGCACGTGCATGTCGTTCGATGCTGGAGCTGGCTGCTCTGTCTCGGCAACTGTTTCTGTGTCGGACAATCTCGGTCGCACATGATCTAAATGGCGTCGAACAATCCTGCCATCCTCAGGCTCTGCTTCTATTATCTGTCCGTTAGTTGTTTTAACGACGGCTGGCTCCCACCCCGAGCCTGTAGGTAAGCGGATGTAGATGGGATCTGAAGCTGTCACATGCTTGTCTCTGCTACAAGTATCAAAACCCTCTTTCACTCGTTGTTGTTTTTCCGAAACTTGTGGCTCAATAGATCCACGCAATAGATCCAATCGTGTAAGCAGTTGACGACCAAACATTAACTCTGCGTGGCTTCCGCCTGTGGCCTCGTTTGGCATGTTTCGATATGCGAACAAGGAACGATCCAAACGCACACGCAGCGGAGCATTTGGTTGTTTTATTAGCAGCCTCTTCATTGTTTGTACGGCTCTCTCCGCCAACCCATTAGAAGAAGGATGATAGGGTGTAGCTGTTATGTGTTTAATGCCGTTCGAGTTGAGGAAGGTAGAAAATTCAACACTGGCGAATGCTGGTAGATTGTCAGATACTAATGTCTCGGGAAGGCCAAATGTTGCGAACGTTGTGCGTAGTTACTCTATAGTACCAGCTGAATTTGCTGCAACAAGAGTATGGGCATCAATCCATTTAGAATGGGCATCGATGATTAGCAAAATCATCCGACCTTCGTAGGGACCGAAATAGTCTACGTGGACTCGTTTCCAGGGTGTTTCTGGCCACTTCCAAGGCTGCAATGGCGCATGAGGAGCAACGTTTCGGATCTCCTGGCAAGGTCTGCAACTTCCAACTTTCGCCACAATATCACGGTCTAATTCAGGTCACCACACATAAAATCGAGCTAACGACTTCGTCTTTGCGACACCTGGATTCGCATCATGTAGTTCGTCAAGGATACGTGACCGAAATTTCATGGGGACAATAACTCGTGCGTCCCACAGCAAGCATCCATTCTGGAGGCTGAGTTCAGACATCCTGTTACGGAAGGGCATGAGTTCTTTGGGGGTGTTGTCCGGCCACCCAACTTGGACATAGCGCTTGACCAACGATAGAACAGAGTCTCTGTCAGTTTCCTGACGTATGTCTGTACATGTGACTGGGGAATCATTAAAATGTTGGACCAGGTTTACGAGCTCTTATGGGATAAATTCTTTCGATGGTGTCTCTGGTAAGGGAAGCCGGCTAAGAACATCAGCGGTGGTATTCGGTTTGCCTGGAACGTACTGAATTTCCTATGTATACGCAGAAAGAATAAGCGACCAACGTGCCATTCTAGGTGAAGCCATTTGTTGAATACCATTCTCGTGGTCGAGGAGGAAAACAAGAGATTTATGATCCGTATGGATCACGAAAGGTCTCCCGAGTAAATATTGGTGAAATCGAGTGGTGCCGAAGATGACAGCGGCTGACTCTCGATCAAGTTGAGAGTAGCTCCGTTCTGCTGGTGTCAATGGAACAATGGAACAATGGATTTATGCGGGTATAAAAGCTAAAGCTTGACAAATCCCGTAGGGTGGTCAGTGCGAAAATCATAGAAGTGTGAAAAATTCAATGGAAACCAATTCAGTAAAATCGTTTAACAACGAGTCACTACAAGCTTGTGGACTCACCGAGTTTGAAGTGTCAAAATAATAATCCACTAAAACTCCGGAGGGGATCATGAGGTATGGAGAGTATTTGGTTAAAAGAGTCACCGCCCCTTGAAATTCGCATGGGGCAACGTGTTTGAGTTTGAAGCGTCAAAATCTAAATCCACTGTTGAAATAAGCGTGGGGGAAAATTATTTTTAAAGTATGGATTTTGGATCTCTCAAAATTAGACTGTGCTAAGGGAGATAGTGCAATGAAGTGAGTGCACTATCAACTCGATTTTTGAACTCGATCAGGTTTGGTGCACTGACTACAGATTCTGGGAGAGCATTCCAGGCTTGGCAAACACGCAAGGAAAAGAAATTCCGTCCACATTCCAAACGGCTGTACTGCACTGCCAGCTTCAGATGATGGCCTCTCAGGTTGTTGTTGTTGTTACTGAGCTCCAGCAGATGGCGGCAGGTATGATTGGGGTCTGTCAGGATCTGATAAGCCAAAATCAAATCTCCCCGTAGTCTTCGATATTGACCACTAAATATCCCGAGCGATCTCAGTCTGTCTTCGTAGCGTAACTGGCCTAAACCTTTCACGTTCTTCGTTGCGCGTCGTTGAGGTTTCTATAAATCAGAGAGGTCTTTCCTCAGCCACGGCTGCCAGACTTGTAGTGCATACTCCACGTGTGGCCGTATGTATGCACCTAGAAGTTGGTGAAAAACGGATGGATCGAAGCATCCAAATGTGCGCCTGAGAAGTCCCAAATTTCGAATGCTGGCGTTCGATGCTTTCTTTGCCTGGGCTGAACAACCAAGGTCGGACTGAATCAAGACTCCTAAATCCTTTTCCTCAGCAGTTGTGTGAAGCACATGGTCACCCAGTTTATAGAAAAATGCTGATTGGTGACGTAAGTGTAATACTCTGCATTTTTCTGTGTTGAATGGGAGTTGGTTCTGAACTGACCACGCATACACCTTATCCAGGTCCTCTTGAAGTATTGCGGAGTCGTCTGGTGTATTGATCGCTCTCCAGACCTTGATGTCGTCGGCATAGAGTAGGCAGTTGGAAAGAATGAGGGCCGCTATATCGTCAATATACATCAAAAACAATCGTGGCCCCAGTACCGATCCTTGTGGTACACCACATTCGACTTGGATTGGGTGGGACAGGGACCCACGCACTTTTACTTCTAAGCTCCGGTGGAGAAGAAAGCTTGTGATCCATCCTAGGAGCGGATCACCAATTCCAAAGCTCTGAAGTTTGCAGATCAGGATTCCATGGTCTAGTCGATCGAAGGCCTTTGAGAAATCTAGGTACACCACGTCCACTCCTGCACCGCTGTCAATTAATTTGGTCCAACTCGATCTTGCTAGCATCAGATTTGTGGTGCATGATCGATTCCGTCGAAAACCATGCTGTTCATGTGCAAGGAAGGCAGACTCTTCTAGATAGGCTGTTAATATGTCAGCAACAATAGCTTCCATAACCTTCGACAGGACCGGGAGAAGGGTTACAGGACGGTAGTTGGCTGGATCAGAACGGCTACCGCCCTTGTGAATTGGGGTTATGATCCCACATTTCCACATCTCGGGTACATACATCTGATCGAAGCAGCGTTGGAAGAATCGTGCCAGAGGCTCTGCTAAACTTTCTCCCATTACCGCAAGGGACTTAGGGTGAATGTTGTCGATTCCAGGAGAGCTGTGCTTACGCATACACAACAACTTCTTTAATACCATCCCCGCCGTGAAAGTTATGTGCGTAAGTTTTGGTTGTATAACAGCTGCTGACAAAGGAACAGATGACCAAGGAATGCATTGAAAGTTCGAAGCATATTGCAGCCGCAAGGCGCTCGCCGCATCCTCCGTAGTCAGCGTCATGCCATCTGGCGTTTGAAGAGAAGGGATTCCCCGTTTCACCTTGCGCAGGTTGTTTACATGTTGGTAGAGCAGCTTACGATTCGAAACCATGCGCTCCGTCAGATGCTGCTGGTATGTCAGTTTATCCTCACGAACGAGTTGAGTGCAATGATTACGTTGAATTGCATAGGTCGTCCAGCTCTCCGTGCTCGGGTGTTTCTTATAGATACGCCAGGCCGAGTTCCTCACTGCCATACATTTCCGTGTCCTACTTCGCACAAATGAAACAGTCTTCTTCGAGTGGACAACCTTAGTTTCGGATGCCTCTTTGACGAGAGTGCTAAATTGGTTGACGAAATGTGGCCATGCGATTGTCGGTACTTCGTCTGTCAGAAAGTTCCAGTTGGCTGTCTCTGCAAGTCGAGCCAGCTCATCGTACCGTATGATAACTCGGCTTTCCCGTGTAGTATCCGCAGGGTATTCTGCGTAGCATATATAATCGAAGAGTAAAACTGCATGATCGCTGCAACCCAAAGGAGCGTCGATGATTACTTTCTCGACCATGAATTCTTCGTTGGTAAATATGCGGTCCAGGATGGACGGCCTTTCTGCTGCTCTGAATCTGATGGGATTGTCGATATGGCCATAAAGCGGAAAACTGGAGACATGGTCTTGTAGATCCGCTTTGAACTGTTCCGTAGGTGTTGCTTGGGCATCCAGAGCGTGGATATTGAAGTCACCAGCGATAAGAATATGGCTGTATCTCCTGCTGATCACAAGCCTCAACGCAGACGCGAGGTTGAAGTCCATCTCGGGTGTAGAGGATGGAGGTCCATAAACGACCGCCACCAGACAGACGTCGTTGCCTGTTAAACGCAGCCGACACCAAAGAGTATCCTGCACGTTACTGTACACGTCTTCTATGGGCTCACATTGGAGGTCACTGCGGTAGTACAGAGCCACCCCGCCCCCTTTACTGGACCGATCGCGCCGAACGATGGACATGCCTGGTAGCTCGACCTCCGTGTCTGTGATATCCGGGCGCAACCACGTCTCCGTTATAGCGACGAGGTCACAGGATTTGGACCTTTGACGCAGTCGCAGTTCGGGTATTTTGTTAAGTAGACTTTGAGCATTAGTGTACATACAGGACAGCTGCTTGAGCACCAAAAGGGCTTGTGGAGGATTACACGAAGTTGGATTTAAGCCGGCCGATGAAAGGCCGGCACCTGATCGTTTTTTGCGCAGTTTATCGATGAACACTTTGCACGGGCCTGCAGCCCACCTAACGTCGTTCCTGCACACGCAGAACGCTCTTCAATAGCGTCGTTTTCAGTGATTGATAATCTTGATGCAGTGTCTTCGGCTCCGTTTATTTTATCACATTGAGCCACAGATGGTGTCACATCCTCCGATGGCTTTGATTCAATAAACGGTACCTTAAATCGTAGTTCCGATGGCAGTGCATTGTGCATTTTATGCCAGTTACGCATTAAGTTCGCCGCCATCTGCTGGGACTGAACCACAAGTTTCAGTATCCTTGGACCATTACCTTTGTAATGAGGTGAAACGGGCAGTCTAGAAATCGACTGAAGGATGACGTCACCTGCAGATAGAGTATCACGGATGTACCGCCATTCTTCCAGATCGTGAGCATGAGCCTCCTCGTCCCTAGCTGTTGGTAGCTCGGGCACACCATGAACTAAAATGGTTTTTCGCCAGCTGGCCGTGTTGCGATCGTATAAATTTCTTGAAGCATAAGCAATGGGACGTTGAGAGCCATTCGGTAATATATGCATTAAAATAGCTCCAAGACCGTAAGGTGAGGCGTCACAAGAAAGAACAACAGGCTTCTGCGGATCATAATGCACAAGAACCTCTGTAGCTGCTAAGAGTTTCTTGACCGCTTTGAATGTATTTTCATGAGTATTGTTCCAATTCCAGCTTTGGTTTTTACGTAGCAGCTGGTGAAGCGGATGCAGATGAGTTGCTGTCGATGGTATAAACCTGGAAAACTGAGTGACAACACCGAGGATCGACCGCAATTCATGAACAGTTTTGGGTGCTGGCGCCTCAAGTAGCGCCTTTGTCTTTTCTTTCAGTGGGCACAATCCTTCACGTGACAACCGATAACCAAGAGCGCAATTCATGAACAGTTTTGGGTGCTGGCGCCTCAAGTAGCGCCTTTGTCTTTTCTTTCAGTGGGCACAATCCTTCACGTGACAACCGATAACCAAGATACTGTACACTCAGAACAAGGAACTCACACTTTTCTCTTGTTAGAACCAAACCGGCGTCCGATAATCGCTTCAGGACGACGTCCAATATATGTAAGTGCTCGGCGGTAGTTCGTCCAGTAATTAAAATGTCATCTAAGTACGCACATGTGTTTGGTATGTCTTTCATAAGTGAGTCAATAATACGTTGAAAAATAGATGGAGCCAAGCTTATTCCAAAAGGCATGCGTATATAGCGGAGTAATCCGAGATGAGTACTAATGGTGGTGTACGTGTGCGTGATTTCTCATCGAGTTCAATTTGTTGGTAGGCATGACTCAGATCTAGTTTTGTAAAAAGATCACTACAGGAAAGGGAAACGTAAATGTCTGCAATTATTGGTAGCGGATACCGGTCTAACTCTAACGCTTTGTTTATCGTAACCTTGTAATCCCGCAGATTCTTATCGTACCATCGCTCTTAAAATACTGGCACAATGGGGACTGCCCAGTCTGAATACTGGACGGGTTCAATGGTACCTTCCAACTGGAGTCGGCGCAGTTCACTTTTGACCTTATCACGGAGGGCATAGGGAACAGTGCGAGGTTTCCAGAACCGCGGTTTTGTCTGTGATTTCAATACCAAATGTGCACTGTAATTCTTTAAAAGTCCTTATCTCGACTGATCAAATAAGACTGCATGCGTCTGCGAAATCTCGGATAACTGCGGATTGTCTTTCACCAGGTTGACATTCGACATTATGCCAGGAAGGCGCTTAATTCCATCGCGGCCCAGGATGTTTGGACCCGGTCCTCCAGAAACGTACACACACCTATGACTCGTTGAATTACGGTAAGAAATGCATGCATTGAAGGTACCAAGCACATTCACCATCTGTCCCGTGTAAGATCGCAACTGTATGTTCGGTGGACACAGCTTTAGAAGTTGGGATAAGGCGTCTGGTCGGATCAAAGTGACTGCGGAACCGGTATCAATTTCAAACTATACCGGTTGTTCGTTTACTTGGACGGATACGACAAACGGTTTTTCTGCTGTAATGGTGTGATTAAAAACGGTTGTGGTGTTTATCCAATTCTGGTGCAATTCATCATTAATGCAGTTTGTAGCCTTAGATTGTTCCTGGACGAGTGATTTCCGCTTGGAAAGACATACTTTCTGAATATGACCCATTTTTCCACGAAATATGCATAATGAATGAATGTGCGGACAGTCAGTCGGGGAAAAGTGATTCCCCCCGCAACGGTAACAACGGAATTTCTTGCACTGTACGGGGCGACGTAAGGCAAGTCCACGGTTAGTCTGGTAGACCTTGTTTACGTCATGTGAGATTGATTGATTTGAAGAGGGAAATGTGGCTAGTTCCTGGACTATATCACATGCTTTCTCCCACGTCAGTAGCGTTTCATCTTCGGAGAGCAGACGTTCTCGTGCCTTCTCATCGAAAACACCCACGATTAATGTCTGTAACAGCATCGCTTCTTCGAACTGGGCTGGAAGGATCTGATCATAGGAGCAGTCAGGGAGAGCAGTAAGGAGACGAGAGATAAACTCATTTACAGTCTCGTTTGGTTGTTGTCGCATGGTGCTGAATTTATACCGAGCAGCAAACACATGGGGCTTTTCCCCCCATATTCGGCCCAGGGAATAGAACACAGTTTTTAGGTCTCGCTTCGTAGGTAATTGTAAACTGTCGAAATGTCGCTGGCCCTCAATACCGAGATGGTGGCGTAGTAATTTAATTTTCGCTGCATCATCAATCGTGCAAATTCTGCCAAGGAGCGAAAGCAAATCAACGTAGTTAGTAAATGTAGTTTTCCACTGCAACCATTGTTGCGCAGTAGACCTTTCAGTAGAAGAATTCCAAAAGGGTTGGGGTGCCGTCATTGAATTTGCCATGAGCAATCAGAATAACCTCCGTCGCCAAATGGTTACACTCAACCGAAAGCAGAACAACAGTATTGCAAATGGAAGTTTAGTAGAAGCAATGGCAATAGTACATCGGCAGTACACACTGGGTACAGATCAACTGTTTAGTTTTACGCAGTTCACATGTTTAGCTAAGCACTCGATTTTGAACCAATCAATAAGCATCGCTGGTTAGTCGGGAGATGGACACTCACGTACTAGCGCGCACAATGCAGCTCCACAGGCTAGGTAGTGTAGCATGACCTTGATGCGCTCAACGTCTGTATCAGATGGATTTCCCTCTGATACCTCTGTGAAGTACCTAGGTATGGTATATGTAGTTCTGCCAGATGACTTACTGACAAACGCTGAGTACGTGGACGACATAACCCCCTTTGAGGTGACCAAGGGGCTATGTAAGTATACGGATTCGACTAGCGTGTAACACTGCAGGCTTCGGTATGTGCTTTGCACCTTCGAGGTGCAAAGTGTTATGACAGCATTGGTCCGATCAGCCACCTGTGCTGACTGTCTCTATGAAAGGGGGAACTTCAGAGGACATCCGTATGGTACTAAACAAAGAAATAATAAGGGTGATTTACTAGGTCAAACGGTCCGTCTGACACTGGTGCATTTGAATGACTCACTCCCCACAGATAGGAGGACATGGAGCATGAAATCGACTTGCATAATGTTGAAATCTTTAGGAAGGGTTTGCGATCCACACCCCAAAGGCTGACTGCTGAAGTGTCGGAAATTGCCAAATCCAGTGGCTGCGTAGACAGAGTAAATGGCATGTAGTCATCGAGTGTGTGGCGGGTTGTCTTAACCCCGGCCAGTCTGATGAGCGTGGGCGGACTGCTCTGGGGCAGAGGTTTAGAGTGATGACCTTGTACAATGAACCACCTGGGATCTTACCATCTCGAATGTGCCACTTAAAGTAACACTTTGACCTGTAAGGTGACTAAAATCCTGCGGCTATCTCGCTAACCGCAGTTGCTGTCCCCTCCTTCGCTTGGCCTGACGAAGCTTTCGTGTCGAACACAAAACGTTGGCCTCTAACTACATTATGGACAATTTTGTTTGGTTTGGTCTCCTTTTCACGAAATCTGTACCTTCCTTTGTTTTCCAAAGGTTGGCCATTTCTGGCAAAACATCTTTGCAGGAGATGAGGGGGGGTGAGATAGATGGTTAAATCTACCAGCAATCTACGATGTGCCATTTCATCGAATGTAGTTACTTTGTACAACCTAGGGTCGAACATATTAAACGGTTGTGACATGTAAGGAACCCCATCCACGAGTTCGCCTGTTTGTGTCATTAATGCGTAGCAATCCGGATGGTAATCGCGCCTTCATGGGGGTTGCACAAGTCCGCAGTTTGCAAGTCGCTCAGTCAGCCATTTTACCATCCCATAGGATACCGTACAGACTATCAATTGAGAACCGATGCTATCTCGTTAACCTGATCCATATTGGTTGCAGTGCCGTACTGCTCGTAGTGTGACAGCCAGTGACACTGCACGTAACGCTTGTGGGTTTAAACAAAAGCGCAGCCTTCACATCCGCATTTCACTCTCAATTTGCACAGGGCCCTTTTGTCACTTTACTCGCAAGAACTTCGGGATGTTATAGTACTACAGGTCTCCATCAATCGCAGTCATTTATCTGTGAGCGTCGATACCTGGATACACCGATCGTGTGCAGTCGTCTGCTCCTTTCGATGTCGACCTAACCCTTAACCTGCACAACTTGCAAGCGCGATGCGGTCGTACACTTCAGGCAAAGTATGCCATTATGAATCAGTATCCACATGCAAAGGTGCGCCGTCTGCTTACGTCAAATATTCAGTGCCAACTGGTACGTTTAATGCCACACGGCATAGTACTCTCAGTGTATTCACATGTTTGGACTATGGATTTGGTGTCAATGTATCATCTCTGAGCCGCACTGTCACATGTTCAAAAATCGTACTGTCACCGGGAATACTACGCGTTAACGGATAGATGATTGGGATAGGTAAGGTAGTGCAATGAAGTCCAAGGTTGCTTGGGCCTTACTGATGATGAATATCGGACGGATTTGACAGTTGGGGAAGGGGAGCCTGGTTTAGATCGATGAAACACAGGGTTGAGATGAACAAACCACATGGAAGTGCGTCAAAATTGTTATTACAGTAGCTGTGACCGAGATTTTTGTCAGTCGTCATTTGTTTCACTCTGGTGTCCTGATTGACGGGGTGATCACATGGTGAGGCTGGGTCTAACTGTGATGTTGAATCTAGAAGCATGCTCAGGTGCACGAAGCGATCGCATCAATGGATCAATGGATTTATCACTGGTAAAAACCCTTCTTCACAATTTCCGCAGACAGAGTGAAACAGAATATGAATGTATCAACGAAAACAAAAGTAGCACAAATCGGTGAAGTCACCGAATTTTCACTGGTGTACGTAGTTTGCTTATGTCGCGATGTGTCCCAGTGACATTGGTTAAGCCTTGTAGTACATGTTTTGTCATCTTTCATCAAATTGGGCTTCCAATTCAGTCAATCAGAAGTGGAGATGGCAAAAATCGGGAGAGCGTTCCACCAGTGGGACACACGAATTGAGAAAAGATGCCGGGGACATTCCAGCTGGCTGTACTGTGTGGCTAACTTCAACTGATGGCCTCGAAGTGAGGAGTTTTGACTTAATTTCAGTAAGGGCCGACGTTGGCCAACGAAAATTCCTAGGGTCTGTAGTGTATGTTAGTTATAGAGATGAGCCAGACCCTTAATATTTGTTGTTGCTGTACTTGGTGGAGTCGCAAGAGCCGCAAGACCATGTTTTGGTATGGGTGCCAGATGTGGATGGTGTATTCAACATCTGAGCTCATGTAAGCTTTGAGCAGTTGTGAAATGATAGTGGGATCAAACCGGCCAAACGCTCTCCACAAGGGACTCAAGTGCTCCTTGGCTTTCTTGCTGCCTTTTCAACCTGTTTCGAGTAACCGAGATCAGCCTGCATGATCACTCCAAGATCATTTTCATGAAAATCGCAATGCGACTGGTGTTCTTCCAGCCGGTATTGATAAGTTCTCTGGTGGCGTATGCCAGTACTCGAAGTTTGGCAGCGTTGAACTCAAGCATTTGCTGGACTGATCAGTCGTGAGCCCTGTCAAGATCACCTTGTAACGTCATGTAGTTGTTTACCGTTCTGATAGTCCGCCAGCTTTTGAGATCTTTTGCGAAGAGCAAAACGTTTGAATCCATCACTTCCACGTGGCAGTTAATGAAGACGAGGATAAGTCTTGGTCCTAGAACCGAGCCTTGTGGAGCACCACGTTGCACCTCTATCGGGTCACAGAAGGCGCTACGGACTCTCACATTTAGGTGATGTCGAAGTAGGATTGCACGTATCAAACCCAGGGTGGGATCGCTGATCCCATAGCTCTGAAGCTTGAGAAAGAGGACGTTGTGATCAAGCTGATCAAATGCTTTCGAGAAATCAAGGTGCGCAGCATCAAATCCCTCCTCTGGATCGACAGATGCCGTCCAGTTGTTACGGGCTAACAAGAGGTTCGGGGTACATCAGTGGTTTCGGCAGAAACCGTGTTGCTCCGGTACCATGCTACTACATCTTTGCATGTATCCCATGATAGCCTCTGTAATAGTGGATTACGTGGCATTGGAAAGAACTGAGATAAGAGTTAGGCGACGGCAGTTGGCCGGTTCAGCGTGGTCCAAAATTAGAAAGCGAGCAAACATATATATGTAAAACAACTATGTGACTTCCAGCTTTCTGTACTCAGAATGGCACAAAAAGCACCCGTACATGCCATTTACCGGTGGTCAAGAGAAGAATACTGAAGAGTTATGTGGAGGGAAACAACTGGGAGCAATCTGCATGTATACTAGGCGTTAACCCGAAAACCGGCCGCAGTTGGTTACGAAGAATGGAATCCATGAAACAAAGAGGGAAGAATGGTGGGGGCCACGTAAATCTATGGCAGAAAGCCACATTGTTTGCCTGGTAGAATGAGTGTCTTCGGAACCCAGGATCACTCTTCAAACACTCCACCTGCGGTTGAAAGCTGCATTGATGCTTGGGGTTGTGTTAGCACCGTAGTGCAACGCTTGGACGAGAGGCTGATAACAATGAAGAAATCGCACGCAGTTCCGGAATCCTTGCGTACATAAAAGAGAAAAGGTGACAAAAATACCATCTTTACAGAACAGTAGTATGAGGATTTAAGGTGGGAATTCATAACAACTAGACTCACTCAGACAGCCAACTCACGCCCGGAAAATCATTGTGCGCGATTTCCATCCGTTCGGGAATCGTATCTCAGTGGTCTCAACCACGGACTGGTAACATTCGAGTTGCGGGGTCCAGCACTACAAAGGCCAGATGGGATGTACACTACTGACGCTTCCCGACAATTCTATATCTAGGCACTGCTGTTGTCGGAGGTCGAAGAGCTATGAGCGGTGTTAATTGCTGAAATAACTTACGATTTCTTTTGTGCTCGCAACAGGGGCCATTCACCGCGTGCAAGTAGTGTGCTGTGTCGAGTGCCCAACACGCAAGGACGGAACGTTCATCTTATTGGAGCCCTGACGATCAATGGATTGATAAAGTACACTATCCTGAGAGGAAGTAACAACAAAGAAAGGTGTACACAGTGGCTGCTTGAGCCGTTGGATGTCAGGGGTACCACTTTTGTCGAAAACTGCATTCTGATCTACGATAACGCTCCATGCCACACGAAACTGGAACGCGTATGCAAGGAGCAGTCGCACCGCTCGGGCAGTCTCTTGCGACTTCTTCATATTCTCCAACACTATTTGGAACATTTGGAGCATCATAAAAGCATATGTGAAGCAAGCTATGAGGCAGAGGTATTCCGAGATACTTCAGTGAAATTCTAAGGATGTACTTTAAGAGACCGAGTGGAGAATGTTTTTCATGGAGTGAACTGTGTCAGAGACAAGAGCTTGCTTGACGTCTCAGCACTGCCAGCATATGATAGATCACATGAGGAGGAATAACGCTCACGCAATGCATTGTACTGGTTTATAAATTGCTCTCATTTTGTTGATATAGATGTAGATAAGTTGAACTGGTGTTATCAATGCCGTGCATCGCAAAGCCGTTGATTCGATATGTAGGTACGAACGATGGTGTTCAGGCTAACTGCTGTCGCAGGTAGTCCTAGGTTGTTTCCGCGTTAGGCGTTACAAGACAACCAGAGGGTATCCGGATGATTCTTGACAATCAGGACTACATTGCTGCTAATGATGAGAGATCATGCGTTGTTACGTACTGCTGCGTCGCTAGTTCATGTTGCATAGCTGGTACCACGAAGAGGACTAACGAGCACAGAAAAGGGTCATGCTGTTGATCGTTAGGTGAGGCATTATTGGTGGAATATAGAAGTGACATAGTGCTGTGGGTTACATATCGCCGCGTGAGAACAGACACTATGAGATACGCTATGACAACGCGTCGAATGTATGTCACTGATCCAACTCGGGATGCGAAATAGATGTTTGTCGCTTAGTGCCAAACATTTCAGAGGGCTATGCGGTCAACCGCGTTCGCACCAGTGCCTAAGTTGTGCCAATTTATGCGGTGTATCATGTGTAGTCCGCGGATTGCTAGCGATGCAACGTTCAAAGAAGACGAACCACTCAAGCGACCAAAGTAGACTTCATGGCAATCGCCTACACATTAACCACACCTCCACCCCACCAATGCAAGCACCTTATGTCAAGTGAAGTGCTTCAGCATTATTTTGCGCAGGATAGCATGGGATATTGCGTTCGGCTTACGGTGCACAAATATTTCTCTCCATACATGCTTACAAATCAGAACGTACCAGCCGTATCACGGCATTGGCCCTTTCAGCAAAGTGTCTCCCATGATGATTTTTACCCAAGTGACTAACTGTCAACCCGTTACACCGGCAACTTGCGCAGACCACTTAGGTCGCTTTGTTCACAAGCCCGCCATCAAATTTTATCACTCCAGAACCCGATCATTCGCAATCGTACATCTGCAACTCTCTTGATATCCGGACACACCGAACGTGCCCGAGTGCAGGTAAGTCGTCCCAACAGGGTCATCCCACGAGAGTGGTCTTCCGTTGTTCTTACTTGGAATTATATAGGGGATTTCATGTAGAAAATTGTTCTCGAATTTTCCGCTTCGTGCCAAAGATGTAAATGATGGCGAGCGATTGGTTGCAACTAACTGGACGTATACCAGTTCACATGTAAATGTCTCTGTTAAACCACCATGTCACATCCATTTTATTGGTACGTTCATTAGTTAATCTTTCTTTTCATTACGGCCATCCTACGGGACATGTCAAGCGTTATCTACTTGACCCGTCATATACATCTGTATTGCCATCTGCGATTGTGGACTACGTGTTCACATGCCGTTAGCTAGGAAGATGAGTGTTATCGACCTCGCGGAATTGTGGGCTTTGCAGGTGCAACTACCGTAGGAAGAAACTGAAGTGTTGCTCGACTATATGCTGTGTCGGTCAAGTACCTTTGCTGAAGAAGGGACGGTGAAACGGGCAGACGAAGATGCCGAACGACCATGAATTGACTCCTATTTGTGAACATACCACTAAACTGGGTACGGGATCCGAATTCAGTTGATGCGCACCGACTTGCGTGTCAGTTGCTTTTACGTTCGGTCCCCAGTAGTCCGCCCGTGCATGTGCGTACAGATCATTCGATGCAAAATTCTGACAGCCCGGTCGCCGTAGCCCAGTTGAGTCAGGGACAATCAAGTCGGTGTACTGCATCCACCATGAGGGTAATGGAAGCCTGCTGTAACAAGCAGGGCCTACTAGCCTCATAACAAAATGGCCACAATTGTATTTCGGCACTGGCCCTCTCATCAGACCACCGCTCAAGACGGCTCTTTATAACCCAAGGCAGCCACCTCCCAACCCGTATTTCAGTTGCACAGGCCACTTTTGGCGCTGTACTCGCAAGCCCGTCACACCGCCCCCGTCATACACCTATGACTGCCTTGCTATCAGGATACAGTACGGTCGTATTCCCGAGCGTTGGTAGGTCGTGCAAAACCTTGGGCTAGGCCAGTGTCAAACTAGCAATAAGATCGCTAATGGAATGTCGCATTACCTTTTTCGTAGCGCCTACCCGCAACCTGTGCCGTTCGCAAGGCATGCTTTACGTACATGGTAGTCCAATTAAGCACTCTGAGCCCTCCACCCAGTCGCACCATGTGTTTGGACAACCTTGTGGCCCTTAGTTTTGTGGAACTAGCTTCGGATTAGGCACCGTCGCAGGATGGAGAGTAGAACGCCCAGTTGTCCTCATCACCGCACCACCAACGCATACATTCATACAACGATTAATACATTTGCGTTCGTTAGCTGCTGCTGGCTTGTCGAAAAATCTCCTCGTGTTGCCGGCTGAGTGGTTCGGGCTTTTCCCGTCCCAGTAAATGGTTCGGCAGCAGTGTTCCAGGACGTGGTGGGTTTTAGGCTGACATGCCTTCTCCCTTTAAAAGCCACAAATGTTTGTTTAACAACACTGCGACGTGGCAGATGTGAATCACCACTAAATAAATTCACTGCCCGTTTCCTCACTCTGAGGGGTGTTGCAATTCAAGGGCACCATGAGCCCCTGGTCCTTCAAAGACCGAAAGGTGAATGAACCCTCTATTTGGTCACCGGCTCCCAAGGGTTGCGACGCCCTCATATCGCCCTGCTGCCCTGTACGTTAGATCTTTGATTAAAGGCTCTGGTGCGGCCCCCTAATGCAACCCTCTACTTCTGCCTGGGCAACCGGGTAGCATCACGCCCACTGACGAATCATGGACCACACTCCTTTTAACTACTCCTGTTTTGTCTATCTTCTATGGTAACTCGTCTGCTCAACCTCCACTCGCAGATCACCCTACCTCGCGTCCTTCACGTATATGTACTCTTATGTCTTCTTCGGTCACCTTGACAAACGACCCAATTCTCGTAACTAATGGAGGTGATTGCCAAACACCCGGTTTTCAATGTCCTGTGATCACAGACGCCTCTCGCTCCACCGAAGCTCCAGCTCTTGTTCGACCTGATTCTCCGTTCATCCTCGCAGCGTTTAATGTTCGAATCTCGATACAGATCGGACGAGAAGCATTTCTAGCCCGTACTCTTGAAACGCTTTCTGTGCACATGTGTTGCCTTTCAGAGACCAGATTACAAGCCTCCAGCGCAGTAATCAGAATGACCTATCTGTTAAACCCTCAAGCCAAATACCACCTGCAGCTTTCCGGATACCCAGAAGCTGCCGCCTCTGGTCAAGCTGGTTTTGGGGTTACACTGAGGGACAGGGCTGAATCTGCTCTGCTGAACTGGATGCAAGTCAACAGTCGGCTATGTGCAGTCAGACTACGAGATTCATGTAATATAAGCAGACGCCGAGACTTTAAACGTGCCTTATTTGTCATCTCCGCATCCGCCCCTACGCACTGCATCCCGGATCAGTCAAGGTTAGCTTTTACTAGCAGCCACTTGAACTTCTGCATTCCACCAAAAGCATTGCTACAGTCATTCTTGTCGGGGACTTTAACGCACGGTCTGGCCATCTTCCACCGAGCGAACGCCATTTTTGGAGGTAGTTTTGGTCTCGGTAGCAGTCGTTCAGACCGTGGAGACAGACTGCTTGCACTTTGCACTGATCATTGCTTGTAGCATTCGAGCACTAGTTTTCGGCACTCGAGTAGACTCACTGCTACCTGGCTCCGGCCCTCACAAAGGCAAGAGTGCTCCCAGCTTGACCACATGGCAATCAGGTACAAATAAGGCGGAAGCGTAACGGACTGCCGATCGTACTGGTCAACTTATCTAGACTGCGATCACGTACTGGTTCGTGCTAAGGTTTGCATGCGTTTCGGAGGATCACCCAAGCGCGCTCACTACCTACCGGACGTCGCAAATCTACAAAACCCTGCGATTTTAACCAGGTACCTAGCCACACTTGGCTCAACTATTGGCTGTAACCTCGATTCCCAGTGGGCGCAAATCAATGATGATTTAGTTTCCGCCAGTATCAACACTTGTGTAGTTGCCCGTCACCCACCGAAGCTTTGGATTTCCGCCGTCTCCATGTCGCCGATGGACAAACGCCGTTTGATCCCGTCGGATTGCAGCCACAGTGAAGTACGCCAATCCCTTGGTCGAGAGTTGCGCACGAATCTGCAAATGGACCGCGAAGCTTGGTGGTGTGAAAGTGCTAGGGAGATGGAGCTTGCTAGTCTCTCTAATATTACCAGAAAACTTTTCCATCTCATTCGAGTCACAGAAGGTTTTTGATCTGGTATAAGGGAAACAATATGCGAAGAGGATGACAATCAACCATTTTCTACGACGGTTAGAGCGATAGGCCGAACATCTTGGCTAGCAGTTTGGTTGGCTCCCAGCTCCATCTGCTACCTCTGACGCTCGCACTGGGGCCGAGTGGTACACACCCACAGGTCGTCCCACTTACCAGGAACTAGAGCAGCAGCTCCGACACATGAGATGTTATAAAGCTCCCGGCCCTGGTGGTCTTCCTCCAGCTCTAATTAAAGATGGTGGCGCTTCGCTGGTTCGAGAACTCACCGCTTTGTTCTTGAAAGTTTGGTCGAAAGAGAAAGTTCCATCATCTTGGAGTGAATCGATAGTCGTCCTCATCTTCAAAAAGGGCCTCTGCACAATCTGCTCCAACTACAGAGGAATAAACAGTCCCCGTCGTTTGCAAGCTGCTGGTGTCCATCATACTTCACAGGCTATCCCCAACGCGCGAATCGTTGCAGCGAGAAGAACAAGCTAGGTTTCACTCTGGTCGCGGCTGCATCAATCAAATCTTCACACTCCGCCAGATCTTCGAGCTCCGCCATGTGTATCAGAGGCCAAGGATTGCTGTGTTCCTGGATATCCGTGCAGCCTTCAACTTTGTTGATCGGACGGTACTGTGGCACTGTCTACTTAGGAATGGTGTCCACGAGAAGTTCGTCTCCATATTGCGCGCGCTGTATAGTCTGACCTCGCGCACGGTTAGTGCTTCCGGGAAACTTTCGCCTACCTTTGTGGTCTCCAGTGGCGTTCGACAAGGATGCCCTATCTCTCCTTTCCTATTCCAATTTGCCATTGGGGATGTCCTAAAGAACGGTCTTGGCGATTCGTTGAACCCTGGCGTTGAGCTCCTCCCAGGTAGTCGAGTTGTTGATTTGGATTTTGCTCATGATTTCCTCTTGCTTGGTGACGATCCACACGTCGTCCAAATGCATTAAACCGCTTGGCGATTGAAGCATCAAAGTATGGTATGTACTTCTCGCCATCCAAATGCAAGGCTCGCTTCCAAGTCTGGCAGGTGCCTCTGCCTGCACTCAATCTTGGGGGTGAGACACTAGAGGTTGTGGAGAGCTTTATCTACTTTGGAAGTTGCATCACTGCTGGCGGGGCTGTTGGAGACGAGATTTCGATGCGCATCTCGATAGCACGTCTCGCTTTTTCTAGGCTGATGCATTTGTGGCGTCGCCACGACATTCGTCTCTCCATCAAAGGGCGGGCCTATTGTGCAACTGTTCGTGCTGTTCTGTTGTACGGATGCGAGACCTGGCCCTTGCTTAAAGATGACTTGCTCAGGCTATCCGTCTTCGAGCACCGCCGTCTGCGGTCCATTGCCCGTGTGTGGTGGCAGCACCACGTAAGCAATGTGGAAGTTAGACAGCGTGTCTTGGGACGTGGAAGCCACTAGCTCGAGGAGCCCGTCTCATTGCACCAACTGCGGTGGTTGGGACACGTATTGCGCATGCCTGTCCAGCGTAAGTCGCGTCGTGTGTCGCTTGCGATTGCTGAACAGGGCTGGAAGAGACGTTCTGGTGCACAACCTGCAACTTGGAGAAGCCGCATGAAAGAGCTGACTAAACAGTTGGCCTCGGCCGGCTGTTGTCGGCTACCTGGTTGCGGTTCGAGAGATGCGGATACTTGCTGGTTGGAGACCTTGGAAGTTATGGCTAAAGATCGATGTCAATGGTGGACGTGTGCATCGGTGTGTTGCAGTGTCCCTCCTCCCCTAAAAAAACTAAAAAAAATGTAAAAATTGGGAATGGTAAACTGGACAAAAAGAGCTTTTGTTGTTGTCGTTCTTTTTTATTATTCATACTGTTTACCTATTATGCCAAGATTCCGATAGCATATATATATATATATGTATATATGGGCGGGAGAGCCTATAATGCATTGAGGCTGGTGGTGGCTAGATCCTGACAGATGATCTACCCACTGCTGCTACTGCTGCGCCATAGTCTCATGTCCTGGGCGCCTCCACGTGGCGACCGCTGGGTGTGAGTTTGGTTTCGCCCTTCTCCCTGCTAAGATCCAGGACACCAATCCGCATGAGTCGGCTAACTGACCATGTGCTAGACTCGCTGCCTTTCGGGTGTTCATTTAATCGAAGGCTTTGGCTGAGGACCCGAGTCGTTCTCCTGTCAGGATTGGGCGCCCTGCCAGTATCCTAGTCCATCCTCTCCGGAGGTTAGGAAGTGGTCCATGGCCCACTTCCCGTAAAACCTAGCCATGGGAGACAACAGGTTTACGGGTGATATTCTCAAAGCTCGATTGGCGTAGAGCACGAGGGCCACGCATTGTCTCTGACGGTGGAAGGACACCTCCGGGTGTTCCATGGTTTGCTACTGCCCGCCTCAAGCCAGACAAACCCTGGTCAAATTGGTGCAAACCCGCCAAAAACCCACCTGCGTCTGGCCGTGGTCGCAGGTGCGTATCCTACTACGGTCGCAAAACATATGATAATTGTTCCAGAACCTCAAAGGCTGCGTGTGACGGCCGTCAAGCAAATCCCAATCTGTCTCTGCAATAACATTCCCGAGCTGCATCTGCTCTCCACTGCCTTGTGGGTCAGGCTATTGAGCCAAAGGCTCCGAGTGGAGTCTCTCAAGCAAACCTCCAAACCACCCACTGCCTTGTGGGTCAGGCTATTGAGCCAAAGGCTCCGGGTGGAGTCCCTCAAGCAAACCTCCGAAGCACAACGACCACCTCGCGTGCGATTGCCCACCAATGCAATCGTATGCCTGCGCGCAAAGCACTCAGCATCGGGTGCTGGAACGTGCGCACACTACTGGACCGGAACTCCAGCGAGCGCCCGGAGCGACGCACTGCACTGATCGCGATGGAACTGGCGCGCTACTACACCGATATTGCGGCGCTCAGTAAAACCCGGCTCGCTGAGCAAGGTAAGTTACATGAAGCAGGTGCTGGCTACACATTCTACTGGGTGGGGAACGCCGCCTCAGCACCACGTGATCATGGGGTCGGATTTGCAATATCCGATCGCCTCAATGGCCAGCTGGTGGGTGAACCAACAGGCATCAGCGCGCGACTGATGACTGTTCGCCTACGACTCGGGAGAGGTAAGTTTGCTACTTTTATAAGCACGTACGGTCCGACCATGTGTTATCTTGATGACACGCGTGGTCAATTCTACACTCAGCTATCCTCCGTGATACGGTCTGTGCCGAGAAGCGACCGACTATTTCTGCTGGGTGATTTCAACGCGCGCGTTGGGCGTGATGCATCAGCGTGGACAGATGTTATCGGTCCACATGGCATTGGTTCAGCGAATACGAACGGTGACAGACTGCTCTCACTGTGTGCCACTCACGGCCTGACGATCACGAACACTCGGTTTGCACTGAGTGCGAGTGATATAGCAACTTGGACGCACCCATGCAGTGGTCACGCTCACCTGCTCGACTATGTCATCGTACGTCAGCGTGATATGCGTGAAGTGCGCATGACACGTGTACTACGTGGAGCTGAGTGTGGCACTGATCACAAATTGGTGCGAACCAAACTGTACATATAGTTTCGTAAATCGATGTATTGCACTCCCGCCGTGAATCGGCGTAAATTTAACATTCTCTCTCTCGGTACTGTGGCGAAACGTACTGAGCTGGAGAAGGCGATGGCTGCACGCCTGTGTGGTGATGTGGACTGCATAGCCACAGTGGGCGACCTGTGACACCACATTCGCGACCAGGTGACAGCTGCTACCGAGGTGATCGCGACTCCAAACTCTAAGCGGCCTGCTTGGTTGATAAGAACAATGCGACGATTGGCGCATGGGTGTCGGAGAAGAATGCAGCATTTGCTGCACATGTCGCAGACCCCAACGAGATAGGGAAGAATAGTCAGTTTCGCAAGCTTCGACGGCGACTGACCCGAGAGCTCCGTCGCATTAAAAATACATGGTGGACGGAGAAGACGAAGCAGATGGAATGCTACGCCGAGTGCCGCCAACACAAGGAATTCTTTGACTCCTTGAAGGCAGTGTATGGACCGAGATTAGAGCCGCTGAGGACACTGATCGATGGTAGTTTAGGCGATACCTGCACACAGACTGCAGACATAATGCAGGTCTAGCGGAAACACTTTGACTGTCTCTTGAACAACCGTTCAGAGATCGACTGGCCTATATTGAATGGCCTGAAGCAGTACGATGTGAAGGCGGATCTGGCGGATACGCCGACACGGGATGAGACGCAGAGAGCACTTGCTCAGCTGCGAAACGGCAAATGTGCCGGGGGTGACGGGATCCCACCTGAAGTATTGAAACACGGTGGACCCGCGTTGTTGACTGCGCTGCACCACTTGGTGCAACGCGTGTGGATTGAGGAGCAGGTGCCTCCTGAGCCGAAGGATGCCCTTGTGCTACCACTGTACAAGGGCAAAGGGAGCAAGCAATGTTGCACGAATTATCCTGGCATCAACTTGCTGAGTTGTGTGGTCAAGGTGAATACCCGAATCCTGCTCAATCGCCTCGTCAGTCAGGTTGTGGAACCTAACGTGGAGGAAGAGCAGTGTGGATTCCGTTCGGGTCGCAGCACTATAGATATGGTGTTTGCGGCTCGTCAGTTGCAAGAGAAGTGCAGAGAACGATACCAGCCATTGTACTCGCTTTTTGTTGATTTCACCAAGGCATTTGATACGGTGAACCGCGAGGCACCGTGGCTGGTGTTGGGTAAGTTTGGTTGCCCGCGTAAGTTTGTAAGTTTAATTGAATGTCTGCACAGTGGTATGCGAGCGAGGGTGCAGCTAAGTGGAGAGACCTCTGATGATTTTACAGTTGTCAGTGGTGTGAAGCAAGACGGTGTCTTAGCTCCTGCCCTGTTTACTATCTATCTTCATGCATTGTTGTCCTGTGCTTTTGATGCGGCTTTTGCTTACGGTATTCGTGTGGAGCACCGTATTGATGGTGGGTTGCTGAACATCCGTCGTTTCGGTGCGAGAACTCTAGTCTGTGAGACAACTATCCGTATGTTGCTGTTTGCTGACGACTGTGCGTTGTTTTCACACAGCGCGGATGAGTTGCAGCACATGACTAGTGCTCTGGCTTCGACAGCGACCAAATTCGGGCTCACCATCAATACAAGCAAAACTGTCTATCTCTTTCAGCCTTCACCTGAGGTGCAATCTTCAATATTGCCGCAAATCAGCATTGGTGCTAACGTATTGGAAACCACCTTCCGCTTTTGCTACCTTGGGAGTGTGATATCGACTGATCAGCAGTTACACAGTGAGCTGCATATTCGTGTGTCGAAGGCAGCGGCGGCCTTCTGGAGGCTTGAGTACCGAGTGTGGAACAACCATAAACTTACCATTGGCACGAAGCTGATGGTGTACAAATCCATGGTGCTGTCCTTTTTTCTATACGGTACTGGAACCTGGACGATGTACCGGCGGGATGTGCGATATCTCGAGCGGTTCCGTCAAAAATGTCTGCGACTTATTCTAGGCCATATTTAGTGCGACGGAGTTGCGGACACGGAAGTGTTGCGCCGAAGTGGGATGTATGCAGTGGAGTGCATACTTTTGCTGAGACACCTGAGTTGGTCCGGTCATGTGAGCCGTATGGATTCGACACGAATACCGAAACAACTTTTATACGGTCAGCTGAGTATAGGGAAGCGGCATGCTGGGAAACTAAAGTTACGTTACCAGGACATGATTAAAGTGAGCCTCACACGTTCTAATCTTGATTGCAGGTCATGAGAATCGAAGGCCGTTGATCGTGATGCATGGCGCGATCTGATCACGATGGCATTTGCCGAAGTGCGGGAGAAAGACCTCATACATGTAGAGAGGAAGCGACAAGTGCGGAAGCGGCAAGCACCGATGAATTGTACTCCATCGACATGGAGCGCATTGTGCTGTAGAACATGCGGTCGCGAGTGCCTTAGTCAGGCAGGCCTAGTGAGCCATGAGAGCGGTCACTCGGGACCACTACAGAAGCGACGACGGGTCCTGCAGATAACGTAGGCAGAACCAGCGCAGCGTTTGTAGGCACGCTGAATTCGATTTACTGACCGCATGCTTGCACGCTGAGTCTCTTTATTTCAGGTGGTGGGTTTGCAATTTTGTCCTAATGCTTTTCTTTCTCATATAAATGTCTACCTGTACTCTCTTCTGTAAGCTTGCACACGTCGCTTAAGCCAGTTGTGGTTAATTTCGATAACATTTTCGTGTTTGTGTCATTTTCTTTAAATATACCTTCTGAACTCGTGAACTTATCTCGGATCCTTTGTAAACAACTTATTTCGTATGCTCATTAATTTAAAATTGCATTACTCGATTGCATTACTCGATTTATTTTCTTTGTTACCTTTCTCTCAGGTGATTGGCTGTTGCTTGATATCCCTGGTGTGGATGCGCTTGATGTGCATGTTGACAAGGTGCCTATCTGTCTATTACCCCTACCACGTCCATATTGTCTCTAGGATATACTTGGTCGTTGCTGGAGGGGACGGGGTGCACGGTCCTTGTGGCCGCGCTAGAAACGAAGAGTGGTTCCATGCAGTCAGTGTGGAGCGGACTACGGTCCAGCCACCGCATTGTGTGCGTTTGTTTTCTAAATGTAGCGTTCTTGTGTTTGCCTGTGAAAGAATGTGGTCCAGCTCCGTTGCTGAAACCTGGCTCCCATCCGCATGCCTCCCGGTCTTATTCCTTTGGGTTTCCACTGGATATGGGGTGTGTGGTTTGAGTTGTGGGTGGTTCAGCGCAAGCCATCCATGGTCCCCGTGTAGGCACAGGCGTTCTACGGCTGGCCACAGTGACAGGCAAATCCGAAACTTGATGTCGCCGACCTATATATATATATATATATATATATATATATATATATATATATATATATATATATATATATATATATATATATATATATATATATATATATATATATATATGGTTGGCGGCATCCGGTTTCGGATTTGTCTGTCACTGTGGCAAGCCACAGGACGCCTGCGCTTACAGAGGGACCATGGATGGCTTGCGCTGAACCACCCACAGCTCCAACCACACACCCCATATCCAGTGTAAACCCAAAGGAATAAGACCGGGAGGCATGCGGATGGGAACCACGTTTCATCAACGGAGCCGGCCCACACTCCTTCACAGGCAAACACAAGCACACTGTATTTGGGAATCATGCGCACACAAGGCGGTGGCTGGACCGTAGTCCGCTCCACACTGAGTGCATGGAACCACTCTTTGTTCCTAACACGGCCACAAGGACCGTGCACCCCATCCCCTCCAGCAACGACCAACTGTCTCCTGGAGCCAGTATGGACGAGGTAGTGGGTAATAGACAGGTAGGCACCTTGTCAACATACACATCAAGCGCATCCACACCGGGGATATCAAACAACAGCCAAAAACTTGAGAGAGAGAGAGAGAAGGAGAAAAACTCGATTAATGCATAAGGAAACGCTTATATAAACCTTGATTAAATAGCATATGTAATAAGTTGATTACAAACATCCTAGCTAAGTGCACGATGTCAGGAAATATGGTTCGCAGAATGCCACGAACACAAATATGCTACGGAAATCGAATACAATTGGCTTAGGCGAGGTGTGCAAGTTAATGGAATAGAGTACTGGCAGACATTTATATGAGAAAGAAAAGCATTAAGGTAAAAACTGTAAACCCACCACCTGAAATAAAGAGACTTAGCATGCAAGCACGCGGTTAGTAAATCGAATTCAGCGTGCCTACAAACGCTGCGCCGGCTCGCCGTAATTCTCTGTAGGACCGGTCGTCGCTTCTGCAGTGGCCCCAAAGGACCTAGCTCATGGCCCACTAGACATTTATATGAGAAAGAAAGGCATTAGGAGAGAATCGAAAACCCACCACCTGAAATAAAGAGACTTAGCATGCAAGCATGCGGTCAGTAAATCGAATTCAGCGTGCCTACAAACGCTGCGCTGGTTCTGCCTACGTTATCTGCAGGACCCGTCGTCGCTTCGGCAGTGGTCCCGAGGGACCTCTCTCATGGCTCACTAGGCCTGCCTGACTAAGGCACTCGCGACCGCATGTTCTACAGCACAATGCGCTCCATGTCGATGGAGTACAATTCATCGGTGCTTGCCGCTTCCGCAACTGCCGCTTCTTCTCTGCATGCATGAGGGCTTTCTCCCGCACTTCAGCAACTGTCTTCGTCATTAGCCCGCGCCATGCACCACGATTAACCGCCTTCGATTCCCATGACCTGCAATCAAGATTAGAACGTGTGAGGCTCACTTTAATCATGTCCTGGTAACGTAACTTTAGTTTCCCAGCATGCCGCTTCCCTATACTCAGCTGACCGTATAAAAGTTGTTTCGGTATTCGTGTCGAATCCATACGGCTCACATGACCGAGCCATCTCAGGTGTCTCAGCAAAAGTATGCACTCCACTGCATACATCCCACTTCGGCGCAACACTTCCGTGTCCGCAACTCCGTCGCCCCAAACGATCCGCAAAATTCTTCGCAGACACTGCTGATGGAACCGCTCGAGATATCGCACATCCCGCCGGTACATCGTCCAGGTTCCAGTACCGTATAGAAAAAAGGACAGCACCATGGATTTGTACACCATCAGCTTCGTGCCAATGCTAAGCTGATGGTTGTTCCACACTCGGTACTCAAGCTTCCCGAATGCCGCTGCTGCCTTCGACACGCGATTACGCAACTCACTGTGTATCTGCTGGTCAGTCGACATCACACTCCCAAGGTAGCAGAAGAGGGAGGTGGTTTCCAATACTTCAGTACCAATGCTGATTGGCGGCAATATTGAAGATTGCACCTCAGGTGAAGGCTGAAAGAGATAGACAGTTTTGCTTGTATTGATGGTGAGCCCGAATTTGGTCGCTGTCGAAGCCAGAGCACTAGTCATGTGCTGCAACTCATCCGCGCTGTGTGAAAACAACGCACAGTCGTCAGCAAACAGCAACATACGGATAGTTGTCTCACAGACTAGAGTTCTCGCACCGAAACGACGGATGTTCAGCAACCCACCATCAATACGGTGCTCCACACGAATACCGTAAGCAAAAGCCGCATCAAAAGCACAGGACAACAATGCATGAAGATAGATAGTAAACAGGGCAGGAGCTAAGACACCGTCTTGCTTCACACCACTGACAACTGTAAAATCATCAGAGGTCTCTCCACTTAGCTGCACCCTCGCTCGCATACCACTGTGCAGACATTCAATTAAACTTACAAACTTACGCGGGCAACCAAACTTACCCAACACCAGCCACAGTGCCTCGCGGTTCACCGTATCAAATGCCTTGGTGAAATCAACAAAAAGCGAGTACAAAGGCTGGTATCGTTCTCTGCACTTCTCTTGCAACTGACGAGCCGCAAACACCATATCTATAGTGCTGCGACCCGAACGGAATCCACACTGCTCTTCCTCCACGTTAGGTTCCACAACCTGACTGACGAGGCGATTGAGCAGGATTCGGGTATTCACCTTGACCACACAACTCAGCAAGTTGATGCCACGATAATTCGTGCAACATTGCTTGCTCCCTTTGCCCTTGTACAGTGGTAGCACAAGGGCATCCTTCGGCTCAGGAGGCACCTGCTCCTCAATCCACACGCGTTGCACCAAGTGGTGCAGCGCAGTCAACAACGCGGGTCCACCGTGTTTCAATACTTCAGGTGGGATCCCGTCACCCCCGGCACATTTGCCGTTTCGCAGCTGAGCAAGTGCTCTCTGCGTCTCATCCCGTGTCGGCGTATCCGCCAGATCCGCCTTCACATCGTACTGCTTCAGGCCATTCAATATAGGCCAGTCGATCTCTGAACGGTTGTTCAAGAGACAGTCAAAGTGTTTCCGCTAGACCTGCATTATGTCTGCAGTCTGTGTGCAGGTATCGCCTAAACTACCATCGATCAGTGTCCTCAGCGGCTCTAATCTCGGTCCATACACTGCCTTCAAGGAGTCAAAGAATTCCTTGTGTTGGCGGCACTCGGCGTAGCATTCCATCTGCTTCGTCTTCTCCGTCCACCATGTATTTTTAATGCGACGGAGCTCTCGGGTCAGTCGCCGTCGAAGCTTGCGAAACTGACTATTCTTCCCTATCTCGTTGGGGTCTGCGACATGTGCAGCAAATGCTGCATTCTTCTCCGACACCCATGCGCCAATCGTCGCATTGTTCTTATCAACCAAGCAGGCCGCTTAGAGTTTGGAGTCGCGATCACCTCGGTAGCAGCTGTCACCTGGTCGCGAATGTGGTGTCACAGGTCGCCCACTGTGGCTATGCAGTCCACATCACCACACAGGCGTGCAGCCATCGCCTTCTCCAGCTCAGTACGTTTCGCCACAGTACCGAGGGACAGAATGTTAAATTTACGCCGATTCACGGCGGGAGTGCAATACATCGATTTACGAAAATATATGTACGGTTTTGTCCGAACCAATTTGTGATCAGTGCCACACTCAGCTCCACGCAGTACACGTGTCATGCGCACTTCACGCATGTCACGCTGACGTACGATGACATAGTCGAGCAGGTGAGCGTGACCACTCCGTGGGTGCGCCCAAGTTGTTATATCATTCACACTCAATGTAAACCGAGTGTTCGTGATGGTCAGGCCGTGAGTGGCACACAGTGAGAGCAGCCTGTCACCGTTCGCATTCGCTGAACCAATGCCATGCGCACCGATAACATCTGTCCACGCTGATGCATCACGCCCAACGCGCTCGTTGAAATCACCCAGCAGAAATAGTCGGTCGCTCCTCGGCACAGACCATATCACGGAGGATAGCTCAGTGTAGAACTGATCACGCGTGTCATCAAGATAACTCATGGTCGGACCGTACGTGCTTATAAAAGTAGCAAACTTACCTCTCCCGAGTCGTAGGCGAACAGTCATCAGTCGTGCGCTGATGCCCGTTGGTTCACCCACCAGCTGGCCATTCAGGCGATCGGATATTGCAAATCCGACCCCATGTTCACGTGGTGCTGAGGCGGCGTTCCCCACCCAATAGAATGTGTAGCCAGCACCTGCTTCATGTAACGTACCTTGCTCAGCGAGCCGGGTTTTACTGAGCGCCGCAATATCGGTGTAGTAGCGCGCCAGTTCCATCGCGATCAGTGCAGTGCGTCGCTCCGGGCGCTCGCTGGAGTTCCGGTCCAGTAGTGTGCGCACGTTCCAGCACCCGATGCTGAGTGCTTTGCGCGCAGGCATACGATTGCATTGGTGGGCAATCGCACGCGAGGTGGTCGTTGTGCTTCGGAGGTTTGCTTGAGGGACTCCACCCGGAGCCTTTGGCTCAATAGCCTGACCCACAAGGCAGTGGGTGGTTTGGAGGTTTGCTTGAGAGACTCCACTCGGAGCCTTTGGCTCAATAGCCTGACCCACAAGGCAGTGGGTGGTTTGGAGGTTTGCTTGAGAGACTCCACTCGGAGCCTTTGGCTCAATAGCCTGACCCACAAGGCAGTGGAGAGCAGATGTAGCTCGGGAATGTTATTGCAGAGACAGATTGGGATCTGCTTGACGGCCGTCACACGCAGCCTTTGAGGTTCTGGAACAATTATCATATGTTTTGCGACCGTAGTAGGATACGCACCTGCGACCACGGCCAGACGCAGGTGGGTTTTTGGCGGGTTTGCACCAATTTGACCAGGGTTTGTCTGGCTTGAGGCGGGCAGTAGCAAACCATGGAACACCCGGAGGTGTCCTTCCACCGTCAGAGACAATGCGTGGCCCTCGTGCTCTACGCCAATCGAGCTTTGAGAATATCACCCGTAAACCTGTTGTCTCCCATGGCTAGGTTTGACGGGAAGTGGGCCATGGACCACTTCCTAACCTCCGGAGAGGATGGACTAGGATACTGGCAGGGCGCCCAATCCTGACAGGAGAACGACTCGGGTCCTCAGCCAAAGCCTTCGATTAAATGAACACCCGAAAGGCAGCGAGTCTAGCACATGGTCAGTTAGCCGACTCATGCGGATTGGTGTCCTGGATCTTATATATATATATATATATATATATATATATATATATATATATATATATATATATATATATATATATATATATATATATATATATATATATATATATATATATATATATATATATATATATATATATATATATAAATGTTTGCCTACAGTCTGTTGCGTTTTGTTTACTGGCACAACGCGTTTTCGGAAACCCCCGTACATTTCCATATCTATACAGCGCATCGTCATGTTCTCATCGAACCATGAAAAGCGTTGTTTTTCTTAAATCCTTACAGACTGCTTAGAGTTCAACAATGCAAACCATCCTCGGCACCACTCAATCTAAAACACTGTTGCATTTGGGTACAAAATTGCATACTACAATACTACTGATCGGTTACTCGGTAGTATGTAATAACAGCAGCTGTTGTCAATCGAGTTGGTCGTTGGGTATGGGAACGTGGTGTTTGGCGTATTTATCGACAGGTTTGCTAATTAGTCACGGCACAGTGCGAAACACAAAAACTTCTAAGGTAACGCCTAAGAAGATCGTGATCACCTCACCTTTTAATTATGGAGAAGTGTGATTACATGTCCAAGCTGCACATCATCTTCCAGGATTCCAGTAAATTCGTTCTAAACTCAGTACAACTGACATCACTTCACAAGACCAGGTCAAAATAACCAACTTTCTGGAAGAACTAAAACATGGTAACTACATCAGTACTTCATTACTTGAGCAATTAACACCTTGTGGCTAGCATCGAACTAGTCTGTATGGGTTGGCAATAGTTCATAAACTTAGCGTCCCACTATGGCCGGTGACCGATATGTCTGGGTCGCCAAGTGACTTGTAGGACCTCGCGAACCAGTAGACAAAAATTGTCCGGTCGCACTGTTAGTGACATATTTGTATTCGTTCAACGGGTAGAAGACTTGTTTGAAAAAAGTGATGGTCTGCTCTTTACGAACGTCCAATTGTTGGTAACGGCTAATTTCACCTGAGCACAGAGCAATAGTGTTCTTCGTATCCAGGTTGGAAATTTTCAAGAGCTGATTCTGCATTGTACGTTAGCAGTCTGTTCCTATTTGATGGAACGTATTATCGATAAGTAGACTGAGTTGACTTAGCTTGGCCCCTAGCACCACTGCTTGCAGACATTTTTTCACAAAAGCCGAAAGCGGACAATTAAGTCGCCTATTCACATCCCTTGATTATTGCCAACGCTACATACATGGTGCGTTCATCGTTTCGATTCTCATACCAAACATTTCCACCTGTTGAATCGTTAATGACGCTCAAATGTCGTTGAAATTCAGCTGTGTGTTAGAAGAGAACGGTAAGCGGCTCTTTTGGATCTTTTGCTGCAACGCCGAGAGTATGTATCACTTGAAAGATAAGTCTTCAGACAGACTACCGGGGTCGGCCAGTACCCATGTTTCCTCAGTTTCGTGCCGAAAAAGCACAATCAATACTTGGTACCAGAGCTGATTCATCATCAGACCTGTGCAATCACATAAGGAAAATACCAGTGGGGTACAATTGATCGGATTAATTTAAATGAAACAACTCACGTGCCCCAGGTTTGTGAACCGATGGGCAACCTTAGCTAGGGAACAATTGCGTTTTCCATCCTGCACGATTGCCTTCCGCGTCTTCCACGCTTACTGGCCAAGGCAGTTGCAGTGTCTTAAGTAGGTTATTTTTGAAACATACCGGAGTTTGAAGCAACCGAATACGGAGTGTCTCGACTTTTGCAAGCATGCGGAGGTGTAATCCGCTCGATTGTAACTGGGGACCCTCGTAGATGACCCGCAAGGCACCATTCCCTTCTCTCTGGTGGTCAGTGTCAACAAGGCGAGTCAAAATGGAGCTATTAAAAGCGCTAGTGCCAATTTGACGCAAGCAACGTGTGTGATGCTAATTGACGCACTTCGACAGGTGCCGCGCGTTCGACCGACATATGTTGCGCCACAAGGGCACTCGAATTGATAGATGACCAATGAAACGGTCAGCGTCGGCAACGTCTCATTGCTTTGCGTACGAATGAGCGGTTCTGAGGAGAGTACATTGCAGAGTCGCCGCTGGGAAGCCGGATCTACCTGCAGACGACAGGCTTCTAGCTAAAAGTCTTACAGCCACGTCGCTTTTGAATGACAGTCTTTTGAATAGCTCTCTCATCTCGAATTTTAAAACCGGTAGCGGGCTGGGTTTCTTCTGAATGGTCCTAGAGATGAAGTTGTCAAGGTACCCATTTGCATGCAGCATTGTCTGAATGTATGCAAGCTCATCTTTTAGCTTGTCTTCAGTACAGATCTTACGTACCCTTTATGTAAGACAGTGAACCAAGTTTCGCTTGTATCTCAGAGGAACAAAATGTAGAATTTGGTATTTTGTCTATTTCACGTATATTTTTGATATACTTGACGTCGGATGGAGCCGTTCGCTCTTCTGACTAGCAGTACGTCAAGAAACGTTAACCGATTACTTGTTTCCTTCTCACACGTGAATTGCCTCGCTGCGTGTGCCTGATTAAATTGGTCACGAACTTTGTCTATGTTGGTGTTCTTATCAGCCAGAACAAAAGTATCTTCCATGTAGCGGTCGTGGCATTCAAAGGTGGATGTCTCCGTTAGTAACTTAGTGCTTTGTTAATTTTGCCGTGCAAATATCAGCCAAAGACGGAGCAAGTGGAGATCTCACGGCAATATCATCAATTTGCCGGTAGTACTTAACAGTAAATTGGAACAGCACGTTTCATGTACACCGCAGAAGGAGGCTCTTCAACTCAAGCACCGGGACAGACATCTTCATTTGTGAATTTATTATACGGTCCCATGTAATTAACCATCTCCAGGGGCGGACCGTTGGTGAAAAGCAAGACTATATCGAGGGAGCATATTACTTTGTCATTAATGTTGCAACAGTTGATGTTTTCAATAAGTTGAAAACTATCCCGAAGGCTGTAATATGTTAGCTGCTGTCTTAACTGCTCATTTCAACAAGCCACTGTGCGAGGGCATTGTAGGGCGAATTAACCATGGATAAAATTGGGTGAAAGAGAACTCAAGCCTTATGGATCTTCGGTAGCCCATAAAGTCTCGGAATGCTCCTGCCGCTGGGTTTCATGCTTTCGTAAATGGTAGGTGAAATGTAATCCTTATTCCGAAGCTACTGCACAGTCTTATTAATATGTCTCAATTGGTTCCATGTGGTATCTGCATGCAGCATAATCTGAATGTATGCAAGCTCATCTTTTAGCTTGTCTTCAGTACAGATCTTACGGTGAATCAAGTTTCGCTAATATCTCAGAGGAACAAAGCTGTAGAATTTGCTGTATTGACTATGCTGAACTAGCTAAGATGTAACAAAGATATTATCTTGTGCACACTGGACAAAGGTACCGGAGTTGTGCAATTGAGTAGAACGGACTACTTAGACAAACTCACTACATTGCTTAGAGATGAGACCAAGTTTTTGTGCACGTGGGAGAAAGATACCACATGGAACCAATTGAGACATATTAATAAGACTGTGCAGTAGCTTCGGAATAAGGATTACATTTCACCTACCATTTACGAAAGCATGAAACCCAGCGGCAGGAGCATTCCGAGACTTTATGGGCTACCGAAGATCCATAAGGCTTGCGTTCTCTTTCACCCAATTTTATCCATGGTTAATTCGCCCTACAATGCGCTCGCACAGTGGCTTGTTGAAATGAGCAGTTAAGACAACAGCTAACATATTACAGCCTTCGGGATAGTTTTCAACTTATTGAAAACATCAACTGTTGCAACATTAATGACAAAGTACTATGCTCCCTCGATATAGTCTTGCTTTTCACCAACGGTCCGCCCCTGGAGATGGTTAATTACATGGGACCGTATAATAAATTCACAAATGAAGATGTCTGTCTCGGTGCTTGAGTTGAAGAGCCTCCTTCTGCGGTGTACATGAAACGTGCTGTTTCAATTTACTGTTAAGCACTACCGGCAAATTGATGATATTGCCGTGAGATCTCCACTCGGTCCGTCTTTGGCTGATATTTGCACGGCAAAATTAAAAAGGCACTAAGTTACTAACGGAGACATCCACCTTTGAATGCCACGACCGCTACATGGAAGATACTTTTGTTCTGGCTGATAAGAACACCAACATAGACAAAGTTCGTGACCAATTTAATCAGGCACACGCAGCGAGGCAATTCACGTGTGAGAAGGAAACAAGTAATCGGTTAACGTTTCTTGACGTACTGCTAGTCAGAAGAGCGAACGGCTCCATCCGACGTCAAGTATATCAAAAATATACGTGAAATAGACAAAATACCAAATTCTACATTTTGTTCCTCTGAGATACAAGCGAAACTTGGTTCACTGTCTTACATAAAGGGTACGTAAGATCTGTACTGAAGACAAGCTAAAAGATGAGCTTGCATACATTCAGACAATGCTGCATGCAAATGGGTACCTTGACAACTTCATCTCTAGGACCATTCAGAAGAAACCCAGCCCGCTACCGGTTTTAAAATTCGAGATGAGAGAGCTATTCAAAAGACTGTCATTCAAAAGCGACGTGGCTGCGGGAAGTTTTGCTAGAAGTCTGTTATAAGCTTGTAAATCATGACCGTCCGAAGCTGTCCCCCGTGACCTAGTGGCATAAGCTCCTGACTGGCGGTGCAAACTGCTGTTGATTATGGGTTCGGATTCTGAAGGATCCGATGGACGCGCACCACTGATGATTACCGACAGGCTGGAACTGCAGTCTGGTGCTGTTCCGGGCACGTGGACGACTATCTGGTTTGGAAGCTGGCTTTGGCGAACCTCAATTATCTACATAAATAAATGTTTTCTTTCGTGACAGTGCGAGAAACTGTTCCCTCACAAGGACAGATCAATAGGTACACAGTCGTGTTTCACATGTGACGTCATCCAACATATGGTTGGAAAGAATTCACTGCAACATGTGGAATTTGCATGTATGTAAGTTATATCACCGTTGAACAATGTGATACGTTCATATTAATAACACGCATTCCCTGTGTTGACTGTTGTGAGTAGATGATTATGTTAGGAGAAATCATGTGGGAGTAGTTCCCCATATTAATGTGAGGGCATCTATATGTCTGCTTTCGTCATTCGCTACTATGGCTTTGGTCCCATCGATAAAGACATGCCTATTCTAAATTGGCAGTGTCACATTTTCTCGCAAAACAAAACTTTACGGTATAATGGTTCCATCCTGTACAAAGAAGTAACTCACTTTCACAAGCAATAATCAGTTGTGATTATCTGCCATGATGCACCTATGCGATATAGACACCATTTTCGCATATAGTATCCCAAGACCGAGATATCCGTGGCATAGAAACGACGTTTTGCATAGTGAAATGTTTCTTTGGAGACATTGTAAACTCATGTGCTTTAACGCACTTCTTGATGGGTTGCGGTAGTCTATTCCAAATACTGGAGTATGCAATGAAAAAGAAATGTGCACTCATTTGTTTGTTTGACCCTGGAATTATGATCTTACAGCTCATTTCCGTACGGGATATTGGTTATTCCGCGTCCTACACAGATTTACTCCTGCAGTGTGAGCATAGCTATATACGATTCCGATTTTTTAAAAACAGTTAATATGGTTATGTGCAAGCTTGTGGATTACAGTCCAAAGAAAGTACAGCGCTTACCTTAAGTCCGCTTTGTGTAGTATCTAATTATACTTTTGGTAAATGGGCGTTGAATTCGCACAACAAGCATTTTGTCGGACCTTGGCTTGTTTGTGCACACCATTGAACAATATAAAATGGTTGGGTAATACTATTCCTGTACAGTCGGAGCCCGCGGCTCATGGAATGAGAAAGAACGATAAATTTATCTAAGGGTCTTTTTGCCTTTGATATATGCTTGTTATAACGTAGGTTATATGTTCAAATTATTGAGCCTGTTACCACGACCTGGGCCCTACTTCCTCTCGGTTAATGTGACTTGTATTGGTTCATGAATTAACTTGGCCAGATAACTTCTAATCAGGCTAGTTGCTGTGTGATGTGCAGCTACTATGCGGCATGAGTACTGCATGTTGCCGGCTAACAACACTGTACACTACGGCTGCTTTCTTACACATTCGCGCTCATCAAACAGTGATGTGACTTCGATTAAAACCCACGACTTTTGGGATGTAACTCGGAACCTCTGGCTTTAATGCACCGAGCCGTGGCCTGAAACATCTTGGATCGTGATGAACGACACAATAACCCGTGGTCATTTTGATTTCATTTGATCTAACCTAGCGTATTATTGGCAGGCGGCGTGTAATTTAACCAAAGATTATCACGATTGTGGAAGTCCACTACTGTTTGCTTATTCGGAAATTTTTCCCATAATTACCCTGACAACGCAGTGGCGATCCCCATTGAAAGTGAACCAATGTAGTTTCATTCCTTCCAGATTGAGTGACGATGGATTGCTGGTAACTCACAAGCTTATGAAGCGAAAATACTGTCGGTCATTTGACGTGACGAACTGGATGCAGTAGCAACCATTTAAATCAACATAGACGATTTAACTAGGCTCCTTATGGGTCAAACGACAGATACTCTAGCCTGAAATGATAACGATGCAGCTAAGATACGCTTTAACTATTTACTTCATTTTCCACTGGATTATCACTGAACCGAAAGGTACCATTAAGAAGATCGAGGCAGTCTTTAGAAGGCATGATTTTTGGCTTTCAACGAACCATGCCCAGTACACATTTAAGTCATTCCTGTTTTCACTGTACAACACGAGACTTCACTTATGGTTTTGTTCACCGACTACGATAATTCCGGTTCATGTGGACGTTGTTTTGCTGCGCCCATTTTCTTGATACACTACAAGGACAACTTATTGGACAACGAAGATCTCAGGCTTCAGTTAATGAGAATAAGTTGACTGAAAATACGCCATGCAGTAGGTGTTGTGATATAGATTCAATTACGCTCACGGGACTTCCACATGTTTAGTGTATGCGTATTGGCCCAATGTACCTTATATCGTTTCTTGGTAGGTAACAGGATACAGTTCCGCATGAACTAGGACCACAACAAGCGAAAGCACTAGCAGTAGGACTAGGTGCAAGTCGCTTATATTCGAGCCGTGGCACCTGCCTACTATTAAGCTGTCTTTGCACCCTACGTTTGAGTCGTCAATGGTTTTATACTGATGTGTCTAGCAGATGATTTTGATATACCTTAGGATGGCGTACATCCTCTGCTATGATGGATGATTTAGTGACCCATAAGAGAAGTACCCTTAGACAATGACGACCAGGTTTTGTTAGAAAAAAGACTAACCGATACCGAGTGTGGAAACACCATCTTGGTAACGGTTTTTCTGCTTCTAGTAACGTTGACGACGCTGAACAAATTTGTGGTCCAATTATAAATGAGGGCGTCATTTATAAACAAACTTCAACATGAAGAGTTACAATGGTGATGGCGGTGTGTCGTTTTGCTTTACTTGTGTTGTTACGCAAATTCGTTTGCAACTAACTGACATTTGTCTACCTGAGCGACCTGTTGGAAAATGCGGCTAGGTAATTACGCCCACAAACTGGATTCGTCAAATGAAATTTCCCCCAGAAATGGAACAGAAGTCGACTATCGTTTACCCAGCTGACCACCCGGAATGTGCAAGTTTTGATATGGTATCGCACCTTGACAAGAGAGCAGATATCCACCGACATTTCAAGATACGTATGTAAATGCTTCGTCTACCCCATTCCTTATGACGAGGCAGCAATTGAATGATGAATGACCTTAATCGCTCTCCCTGCTGTCTCACACGAATAGCGACTGACATTTGGCAGCGACAAATTCTGGCATTGGGTGGCCCATGCTAATACACAGACCGTAGGATTATGACTAGTCTTTTGCTGTGCTATCAGACCCCACTGTCTTATAATTGATACCCCGAGTGAGGGTGTTATGGTCACCTATTTTGTGGGGTTGCGGGAGCGTAGTTGCCAAGTCCCAGTTTGCCCAAAAAGAGCGCACCCGTATTAAGATGAAGGTTGTTCGAGGCGTCGGCGCCACACCAGACGTGGTGTTATTCATATCTTGTGATCACAACCGTATTGCGGGTTATATCCATACTGGTAAACAATGTGTCAGTGTGTGTTTAAGTGGTTCAAACACATCTTGACGGTATTCTGATGCAAGTCTACCGAAGCGATAAGCGGTTTGCGTTGCAAACATCGGATTGTACGCGGAGAACCATACGAAACACGAAATGGACAGCAGTGCCGATGTATCATGTACGAATCATAGTCTGCCTAGTGCAAGTTCATGATTTATCTAGTTAACTTCGGAAAGTGCAATCGAAACCCAACTTCTAACTAAATCGACCTTGGTATGTGCAATAGTAAAACTGTGCTACGCCAGTTAAATGTCTATTATTTCCTACATAACGTTATGTTAACAACCCACAAAATACCTCAAGAAAAAAGCACCAAATACCATCACAACAAAAAAATTTCACAGGCCATATGTGTCCTGAACTTTGAAAGAGATCTCGGGAACTTGGTTGTTTTTATTAGAAACACCCATTGTGCGATTGGACGGTAATCCAAAGGCTATTGCTTCTTTACTTGATATCCGATTGAGTGCTTCCTTTTTGGACCATCCTTATGTTTATGGATGAGAATTTAGGTCATTGTTAATTGCTGCCGCGCAGGAGCTTTTAATAGTTACGGGATCTAGCAAGCGGAGTGCACTATACATCAAATACTTCGTTCTACTTGCCGAGCACACATAATGGTAAAACGTGCCTTCTTTGTTAAAATGGCTACCTCGCGTGATAGTGTATTGTTGGATGTCCTACGCTCAGTTAAACCTTATGTTTAGCACATTATCAATCTGTCTAGGTGAATTGTTGCCTTCCAATATAAGTTAATATTACGTCTTGATTCACTTCATATTAAAGACTGGTCAAAACGTGGCGGTTTTGTGCATATTCGGGGTAATTCACCGGAATAATTGGTACTTGTCCCTTTTCGTCTCTTAAGACAATCGGACGCATTGTCACTCGCATTAATTACTCATCGTACTCACAGTAGATAGTTGGACATTCGAGTGGCGGACCATGCCAATGGACTACTCTCCCAACGATTGATTGGCTAATGTGCTGCAGCAAATACGACAGATTGAAACTCTTAACCAAATATCACAGCTGAACGAGTCTGTTGCCTGAAGCAGGTAGACCAGTCTATCATCTGGCCTAACCGTATCGAGGCGAAGCCAGATTGCTAGGAAGCCCAAGGAAGATTTCGTCGATTACAGCACACTAGTGGTCTCAATTTCACTCGAGAACAGTTCAGAGACGTAATCAGGCCGAACTCCAAGCCTAGCTTCACTAACAGTTAGGCCACTGATTTATAAGTTATTTGAGTTTGTTGTAGGTCTTTTGATATCCCACCTTTACTGCTGCTATGTTTCTTAGTCTAGATTACTCCCTTATGCCAAAGTCAATAGCTATCCTGAGAGTGCATAGGTCGTGACCCTACACTGCACTCGGGCTGTATTTTAACGAGAGAAACTTGTCGATAAATACCTGGGGTCATGTGTGACAGAGTACATCGCGAAAGATGGAAAGACGCTCATCTGCTCGATGCTCGAATAATGGATCCAGAGGACCGCAAACTTTTTACGAGTAGGTGTGGGTCACAGTCTTCGTAACGGGGCTGGGTTCAGGGAGTGTTTCTTTCGCAGAATTTTTACAACCCTACCTTTACCATACCTTAGTCTGATAAACACGTTTCCCAAAAATTTACCTCTGTGAAGCGTATTGCAGGAGGCGGCTTACTCCGGGTTACTATCACAGCTCTTCGACACCTTTCCCTGTACCTTTATTCGGACTTATATCCAATATAACGCAAGTTTAAGGAGCAGTACAAAAAACAGTGCTTGCCATTTGTTGTTCTCTGGTGCTTGCCTGTCTCCTGATGCTATGTATAGTCATAATGATGTGCAAATCCATGAATAGATACAGCTAACTACTTTCGTACACATGATCGCTAAGCATCTTGTTGCGGCGTTGCCCATTGCTATTAGGCACCAGTGTGTAGAACACGAAGGTGAGACAATCAACCTGAAGGCCTTTTGTTTAGTGAAAACAGAAGTGGAGTCCCTACTCAGTTTAATTGTTACGCTTGAAATGCATAGACCACCTATATTCACAGTCGATGTGTTACGCCTTAAAGAAACAGATTACATTTAGGCCAAAGTAACAAGGGAAAATTGAAGTCCAGCAGAAAAGCGATATTATGGACAGCGAATAATTTGGACATCAGGTCTAACGTCTGTGTCAAAGATAGGCTGACATAAATGGTGAAATAGACAGTAATGCGTGGGCTGTGTTATTAGTTGGGGAGTGTGCTATGCGCTATTTACTAGGTGCATTGAGTTGAACACAAAATTTAACTGCCATTTATGGTACTTGATAGAATAACTGTGTGAATCCGTGGCATCCCTTCTTGAAGCCTCTATACCTCATGTTGAGCTGGTCACAAAAGTCCCGGAGGATTCTTGCCTAACTGAAATAAGCATAACGGAGACACAAGTCTTCGGGCTATTGCAAGGGCTAAATCCTTCCAAAGCTTCTGGCCCTGATTCAATTCATCCGAAGCTGATGCATGAATTGGCCGCTGAGCTGAATGGCCCTCTGACATGCGTGTTTACAATATCACTCGACAGCTGTGCCTTACCTTCGGAATGGAAGAAGGCAATCATCTGCTCGATTTTTAAGGGCGGGGACAGTTCTGCCCGCGATCTACCGGTCTGTCAGCTTAACAAGTGTAGTAGTTAAGTTGTTTGAAAAATTGGTCAGGGATTCGGTGGAGAATCACCTGCCTAAGTTTAACGTTCTCATTGCAGCCCAACACGGATTCCGTAAGGGATTTTCATGTCTGACAAATTTACTTGTAGCTCATGAAAGCTGGGCCGAGGCAGTAGACAACGGCCACGCCATCGACGTGCTTTTCGTTAACTTCTCGAAAGCCTTCGATACTGTCCCACATCAACGACTCTCATTGAAGTTGAGATCATATGGGATATCTGGAGCCGCCCTCAAGTGAGTTTCTGCTTTCCTAGAGGGGAAAAAACAGTGTGTACGCGTGGGGCGTAGCCTTTCGCTTAGACAAGCTGTTCTTAGTGGCGTTCCGCAGCGCTCCGTTCCAGGGCCGTTGCTTCTCGCAATTTATGTCACTGACCTACCCCAGGAGCTTGGAGTACCGTCGCTATTGTTTGCTGATGACCTCAAGCTCTGGAATATTGTGGATATCCGTGGTGGCTCTGAGGCATTTCAGAGTGCCTTGTATAGGCCCTGGGATTGGTCAACCTTATGGTTGATGCCTATGAATCAGGCGGAATGCTCTGTGCTCCACATTGAAGGTACTAGTCCTCCCACGCGCCATGTAGTTGATGGAAGTAAACTCCCTGTTGTCATTCAGCAGGTTGATCTAGATATCACCCATACCTCATTGCTTCACTCTGGGGAAAATTGGAGGAAGGCTGCTTGTAGAGGGTTCCGTATGATGTGGTTTATTCGCCGCTCCTTCGGTGTCCTAACGGCCAATATTGTTATAAAGCTGTTCTCAGCTTTTGTACGCCCTCACTTGGAGTACTGTGTCCAGGCTTGTCCACCTTGTCTTGTAAGGGACAAAATGGAACTGGAGAGGGGTTTGCGAGTGTGTACAAGCTTAGTGCAAGGCCTACTGGGGCAAGCGTATCCCGAACGTTTGCTTAGCTTGGGTATGTACTCAATGCACTACCGCAGAATTAGAGGGGACTTGATCCTCACTTACCGTTTCTTAACGGGTAAGATCGGTCCAGACTTGTCCTGGCTATTTAGTCCCGCCAAGCTGACTAGTCTCCGAGGTCGCCCGTTGAAGCTGCACAAACAGCGTTCTGACCGGGTAAGGACGGAAACTCGCTTGTCGCGTCAAGTTATTGAAGGTTGGAACTCGCTTCCGGCGCACGTTGTTAGGGAGTCTACGGTAGAGGGTTTCGAGCGTCAGTTAAATGCTCTTGGGTGGTAGTACCAAACCTTCCCCTTCTCCTAACCTACTTGCAGCTTCAACTTTCCCTTCGTTCTTTTTTAATTTTCTTCTCCCCTTGGTATTATTATTATTTAGCTACCATTCCTCCTCTTGTTTTCTTAGTTTACCCTTCACTCTTTTACTTCACATAAACCGGCCTGGCAGGGACGGCTGGGCAGGAAAATGTGGACAATAATTGGTTGGACAGGGTATGATACGGTCTTTGTTTTAGGCTTTTCAACACCTCAAGCAGACCAGCCAATTCCCGATCCGACGATACGCAAAAGAAGGAACATTCACGGGATTATCCTATCGTTCCGCTCCCAACTGAACTTGAACTTGATCTAAAGCAATTTAATGGGATTACTTAAGCGCCAGTTGGGTCAGTACGGTCTGATAACAGAAAAACTATGGCAAATTTTCGCGACCTTCAAAACTTTAAATTCAGCTTTCTTGCGGGATTCAACGGGCCCACTACTTTGGCCTAAAACAAGATTGACCGTACCATTATTTAATTTTACTCGCCTTCTTAATGCTTTAATTGTTAATTACAAAATGGAACCGCTAATGGCAGCTTTGTCTTCTCACAAAATTGCCTAAATGGACTAGAATAAGTTCGAAATTGATGCTGTGGTAAACAGCAGCGCTAACAAGCATCATCCAACTTTTTGTAACACGAGCATATCAAAGTGGAGAAGATGTTAACTTAGTTATGTAGTTACTTAAACTGGAGTTTCGCGATAATCAGTATACTAATTTGTTTTTTCTTGAAATGTACCGCACTGTATGGTAGAAATTTACTAGAGCTCAGCCACGGTTCAGCTAGATTATCGCCCCACCTATCCCATTCAATTGGGTATCTATAAGATAGTTATCGTAGACTTCTGTTCCCCTACAGCTGTTTTGCATGCCGAAATTACCACGTGTGTGTATCGGGTAATTAAATTTCATGCATGTTTGGTTTGCACGACTGTTGGATCTAACACAATTGCCGTGGTAGCCGCTGCTACTGTTGCCACTAATACTAATGATAGACTTGGGCGGATCGAAAACTGATAATTAACGGAGTGGAATAGCCTGTGGCAAATATCACTAATCGTAGTGACTGCTCCCCTGACAAATGGACTTGATATGTAGTTAAACTTCGTATGAAGCTCTGTCCATCTTCCGGAGAACTGACTACATTTTGCTTTGCAATCACCTATCCCCTGCTCTCAACATTTGTCTTATTCGCATTTCGCATACCTACGCACCTTGGAGGGCTGCGATCGGTGCGACATACTTCGTTGAATAATCTCAGTCCTCAATCTGCCGACTGCTCATTAGACCGCAATACATAGAGGCGCACAAGTTAGAACGATGCGCTCATGAAAACAAACGGAATCCCCTGGGGTTACGCACATTCGAAATGATGATTAGGGGTTAAATTGACCGTTCACAACAAGCGTACGAATAGTTACCTCACCACCGTTTATCCAAATCCGATGCGTCTGTTTTGAGGACAGATGGGAAATGAGAACGAATGTAATGTATTCCGACACACCGGCCAATTCTCAGTAGTGTGCACGATTCATTTGGTAGGAATGGAGCATATTTCCAACCGGATGACTTCAGTTTGTGCACGGAAATGCGAACCAAACGAACAAAACTTACTGCGATTGTCCCACACTAGTGATTTTGCAATCTGGCCTCTAACGTTGTGCATTCACTCACACGATGTATTGGTTGCGCGGCTTCGCTCTTGGGAGCACAAATTGTGCAATCAACTCAAATGAATCTTGTTTTGCTAGTCATGACCAAAAATCTATCTATTCGTGAAGCTTAAGAGGCTAGAAAACCGAACAGTATTCGCTGCATTCGATATCCTATACTGGAACAATGCGTTCAGATGGTGAAAGTTCGTGCAACACTCCCCATAAGGGTAACGGTAAGTTTGACCAGCAGTACCGGGGCCAGTGCACGAATTGAATAGTATGCAGTAAGATGGATTAGAAAAGAAGCAGGTGCATTTTTGTTTGAATAACTGACGTAATTCCGATCCCGAAGTGTGTCTTGGATTTTACTGCGCTGCTCAATATCTGATCACCAGCTTACTGTGGTCAGCGTGGTAGGATTTGGCAGTACTTTGTTGCGTTTGCAGAAACGTCTATTCGGTAGGCCAGTTTTGTTACCTGCTGTTAGGCCAGCAGCCAGATTTTACTACTGACGTGAATCAGTTGCTCGTTTTACGCAAATTGGTAATGCATTCCAATGGCAAACACGGGCTGGTGACGTGGTCACTATTAATATCAGCTTACACTGATTGCGGCGCGATCAGTGGTAGGGCGTATTCCACCGCACCATTAACTGCATGAGACGAAGTACAACATGAGTTGATTACCCACATACATACACTTATCTAATTCCTTGACTGGCTGTTGTGGGCCAAAACTGACTGAATTTGGAAGCAGGTTTCCCTGTGTTTATCAAATGTGGTCTATCTACATGGGGTAATAAGAAACTCCTAGTGGGTTGGCATTTTGCTTAATCATCTTCTACCGAGTCAACACGTTGTAGCATTAACCCGCTTGGGCTCATGGGGCGTTCTGGCCGATAGGCTATGTGATAAGAACGATACGAAATCCATGTGTGATACACGTGTGCGTGTACACAGTAACTACCGGCTTCTAGGTCGACAGCAACCGGTAGCGCTATTTAAAAGACGCGACTCGATACATTGGCATGGTACACTGATCCGCTCATCCTACCCAATGCACATCTCGTTTCACTGGCTCACTCCACACACTCGTTAGTGTACGGTATCCGTGAGGTTATGTGCCCTGCCAGTATACGTCCACATCACTCCTAGCTCCGCATGTGCACCAAATGTGATTGCATTTGTCGACGAAACGAAGTGCTTTCACCGAATCTCTCAGCTTATTGGGTCTTAATGGACAAACCTGGACTATATTCACTGGAGGAAATAACCAAAGCGCAAATTTGTTTATTCGAAGCTGTTTACTATAGCACAGGGACTTCTAGCTATATCTTGCTTGTCTAGCGTGGCTCGCTAGATGGATGCTTGACCCTCACACCTGGAGTCCACTTTCTCCAAACCAGCATATACACTCAAGCGGCAGTGTTAGATTGACCTGTCTCTAACCTACATGCTGTATGTTCCACTCCTTTTCTTATCTCTTTCAAGTATGCGGATGATGCTGTTTTATGGATACTGGGGGAAAAACTCATGACAACTTAAGGTGAATGGTTGATGAGTCGCTAAATTGAGCAGGAGTATCAGTTTCCTCATAAAAATCCTTTCAAGATCCGGGTATGTGCAAACTTTGGACTTCAGACTGAACGACAAGCGTGCTGTAGAGAGGTACAGCCCTATGATTATTGGGAATTAGAACAGCCAAGCTTCACTGGCAAAAGAGATGAAACGAACCGCCAGTACTATCTGAGATGCCAACTAATGAAACTGAAATGGATGAATGGTATTAATCCTAGCAAGCATAAGTGACGCGAAGTTCTTGTACACTCTTTTGGCATCATTGTACCCCATTTTGCGCTATCCCTTTTGAACTTAAGCCAGATCCAACGCTAGTAAGTAAGTGTGAGGTGCTACAGATCAACGCACTATTCTTAGTGTTGCTTCTGATGCTAATTTCACGCCACATACTTCACGATGATTATTTTAGCACATAAGTACGAGCTACTCGCCTTATCATCATGGACAACTGCGAGACAGGTCAGTAGCATGATCTCTTAGTGCCTCAAACTGCAGTGTATGTACGATGCACTATTTGTTAGGTGATGCAGAGGTAGCAAAGAGTAAAATTCAAGGTGGTAGTTGCTCACTAATTATTCGACTTCTGAACCGCAGACTTTAAGTATTTTTGTTCATCTGTAGTTGCGATTCCGAGAGAACAGGAGAGACAAATAGTGAGTGTTCCGTACACTGGGAAATTACGTTTGTTTGTGGGTCTACTATTCTTGATAAGTCAATTCAGTCAGAGGCTTATTCACTTGCAGCCCGAATGGGAGGTGGAAGTAATGCATCCGTCAGATATCGACGGAACCGTTGTACATTCGCCGATGGAATCAGTGTATAAATCAACACGGCCAAACAGTCGACTACTCCGTCAACACGCGGTATTTCTCACTCCCCTGTACTCCACTAGCGACCAAGAAGGGGGGGTTCACGCTAGTGGTCACACTTTTCCTGTTGGCAATGAACGTATGTAAACGTGATGGATTTGTCGAGGAAGGTCTCACAGCATAGCTCTTGTTATTCCCGCACAGTGCTGTGACTCAAACGAATGTAACAGACGCATTAAACGAAGACTGGGGATTAATTTTTTGGCAACTGCTAAAAGCATGAAAATAGGTTACGGTAAATGAACAATAGTACGAATGTCGCATATACGTTACTCAACTCAGAGATTAGCTCAATCATCAGCGATGCACACACTAATGCAGCAGACACGGCCACATACACAGCACCCTATTTTCACTCCATATATTTATGCATTGTGATACTGACCAGTGATCTTGTCAGAAGCAGCTAGAACGGCGAATGAAGTCCGGATTTCTAAAATTGCCTATTTCCTACCACCCATCGGATAGTTTAGTTAGTTTGATCCCAAGTGGTTTAACCATATAAGGACAGAAATATAAACTCTTTTCGCTGATCATGAAAGCCGGAGAAATCAATTCGATGAGCTGTAACTCATAGCCGTCACTCCTACTTCTGATATGATAACATAACTACAATTTTCCGGGCCTTTTTATGTCTAAGGCCTCAAGTGCCTTCGCATCCATGCGGCATTGATGAATGAACGTTTCATTTCACTAATGAATATGTTTGTGATTGCCACAAAACAGTTAAAATAGTGCTCTAGTCCACGGTGAATAGGAGCCTTTATTGCAATCAAGCCGTGCTCCTCCAAACCCCGATTCTATGCGTTTGACTGGGGAAGCTCACCAATTATATTCCTCAGTCGTCCAATTAGACAACTGTAAGCGAACCTTGTTCCATCTTCCGTTTGCCATAGCAGACTCAGTAACGCTGCCACAGTGTTCATCTCTGTGGTCATAATCAATCTTTCTAATCCAATTTGCGTCACCCTTTGTACCGCCTCGAGAAAAGCTTCGAGAGGTGTACCGCCCACACTAGACAGCTTATTATCAGTTTGGGAACACCAGAACGGCGTGAAGTGGCTTCTTTTAGCATATCTCTCACCCATTCTTTTGATACCTGGGATTCCAAAGTGGATATTTAAGTGGGTGCACTTGATATAATTTTGCTGCAGCGTGAACCGTAGCAGTGTCATTTCGCGCGTGGTTTCACTGGCCAGTATACTCGAAGGCACACGTGTGTCTGTACGTGCAGTGGTGGAGACATAAGTGGAGGCGGTAGTTAGCTTTGGGAAGCTCTTCAATCAAACTGACCCACCACTTGGTATTGTTATCTTCTCCCTATTCAGCTTGAATTCGATTACCACAAAAGTGTCACCTCCCTGTTCGTGGGAGGAAGCGGGTGTCGAGTACCCTTATTTTGTTCTTCATCTGCTGTCGGTGACTGGCGTTACAAATACACCGGTTACGGTCTTGATTAACCGGGTGCTCCTGTATGTTGAAGCTGTGTCCTCAACGTTTCATCCATATACTGTTGGGTGTTCATGCTTATGCAGGGATGCCCTCAATATTGACATGAATCTCAGCACCTCACCACCCCGTATCACGGCAGCAAGTGGTACGTTTAGTACGCTCAACAAAATACTTGAGCGAAATGACCAACTACCCCGGGCACTTATTTTGTAGACCTACAAATGCAGATCTTCGTCTTTATGAGTGACTACAAAGTATGTTTACGGGCTCCATCGGTGACTTGCAACTCTAGTCCATGGTAGTAAATGTATTTCGGTGTAATTACGTTCACCGATTATGTCATCTTCGAAATAACAAACTATCATGCGCGTTCACTTTTGAGTGTCAATCACGCGGTGGCCCTCCTTTATGTGCATACAAGATCAGTTGCACTGTGTTGGAATGAACGCTATGAGCGGATTCCGTGAACAAAAACACATCCACCCTCACCGTGTAAGCCTTGGGTACTTGTCAGGGCGTCCGGTTTGTTGTCGTCATCAAACTAACCGATGTAGGTGCCTCGAACCTTGTCGGCTGAAACTTTACACGTGTGGTATATGCTGATATTGATCACAGTTGACTAAATGACACACAACCTTCCCCCACTTAGTTTAGTGAAGCTGGCTTAATGATCTTTATTATATCAAAGTTGTGAATTAATGCTACATCTGTAAGTGACATACAGACCGCCCTTTATATTAAACTGGTAAAATGAAACAATCCCCTATCGCAGCTGTGTGTACAAGTGTTTACGCAACACAATAATGCAGTCACACCAAGTGACCATTGCAGCCGCGAAAACTATGGAACTTGAAGTTACTCGGAAACCGGTTACTTCCTGTGCACCTGGGATCCGTATAAGTAGATCGCAAAACCACCGATGGTGTCAACGCGCTAAATAAACTGGTTGGTTTATCGTAATGTATGCCTATCTACCGCACAGTTAATTTCCTTGAGATTCTTATTACTTCTTACCTGCTGTCAGACCAGTTACAGAATGGTTGTAACTACGACTATCATTACTGAGGCGGTTATGCGTAACAAAAGAGACTGTACCCTGTTTTGCGAATAACCTAGATGCATTACCGCGATTCCAATTCGCTGTACGCTGCTGGTGTCATGTAGAACTTGTTTCTATCCCTCATAAGTCTCCTAGAAGTGGTGAACTGCGCAACATCCTAGCGTATATGCCACCTGGAAAAGAGAACGGATGTTATAGCTCTGATGAAAATGAAAATTGGATACTAGTAGGCAATGGTGATTTATCCACAAAGAGAGTTGCCTGACGAAGATCATAATGTCTGTGACCCACTGCAATCGGTGTAGTCACTGGACGAAATCTAGTCTCTCAGTCAAACACTTCTGTCTCCATCTCTGTAAACCATGCGTCCAGGTACCAAGGGTAATGAAGAGTGCAAATATCAATGAAAGATGAGAAAGATGTTTAATATCCACGTACAAGCCAAGCTGTTAAGCGATGACGTTTACTTACTCCATTTGGAGTCAGTGGCAGTCAAGCACGAAGCAGTTTTTCGCATACCACTCAGGATCGATTGACTTTAAACATATGTCTACTTTTACTTAGTGTAGAAACGATCAGTGTATAACCTGACTTCCCGGAAATTGGTGTGTTGCTTTGCACCATCTCGCAAGGAATGTCACCTTCCTCCCCATGTAGTCGAATATTGTGAGCTCACAAAAATGGTGACAAAAATGCTGGATGCTGAGGCTAGTAATACGGGAGAGTAAAATGTACTTGTTTCTTTCGACAAAAGATGTGAACTGTAGAAATAATTACACGACCTAACTAACTCAGACAAAAGCGTAGGTTATAGGTTAATAGAGATATGACCTAGTCGGGCGATTTCTGTTGGTTTGGTAACCATATTTTTAAGCTCAAATTTGATGAATTCCATTGAAATTTATGTTAACAAGTACTTTCTTACGACCATAATTTGCATCTTTCTGGCTTAGAGTAAACGCACTTCTCTCGTGTGGATTGTTAGAGAGAAGCATCTCCGCTGTTATTTCTGTTATATCGGTTCCATTTTTGCGCCACTTACAAAAGCCAGGTTGTAGAAGTAATACGCACGCGATGCTAGTATTCGTAATACGATAGTCCTGTATTCTCAATGAGCAGGTACTACTAACTACCCAGACAGATACAACCAGCTGATCCACTTACCGAGTCCTATTCGATGTCCCAAATGGTATTCCCAAAATATTAACTATTGGCATTTAATGGTAACATACATTTAACCCGGGTTGACGGACTTCCGTGTGTCAATGAATTTTTTATGAACTGCCTGCTCATCGCTCCACCGACTCCATCCTCTACTCCTCCACAAATGGGTGCTTAGCGTTATGTACTTTTGGCATGTCCTTCCTACCGGAATGCATCCCATTTACAAGGAGCTTTATCTGTAGTAAAGTGCTCACTGGTGCTAATAATAGTCTTGATGGCAACTGGACAAGTTCTTGGGCCCAAGCCTTGAGTGCCTAGGTACGTATATGACGGAGAAATGGTCGGAACCGGGATGAAAGCGCCTAGTAGAGAACGTACTCGCCCGCTTTATGCCCAACGTCAAAGATCGCTGCAGCAGAATTGAAAGGGCCACTCTTTTGCGAAGCCGCATCTTTTTCCTTACCCATTATGGTTCATCGGACTGGTCCACGTGAGTTTGAAGTGCGTATTGCGATTGAACAATTTAACCGTTCACTAGAGCCACTGTAGTGAGTACTCACGCCATCCTGAAAAATACCCCATGTTTACATGTAAGATAACCCGTGGAGGCTTTCATGAGATGCTGTCTATGCTTCACACAAATACATAAGGATATTTCTTCGTACTTCTTCACACGAACCGTTAGCAATTTTACTTGCACGGATTCTTCATAAGCGCTGTGTGTCCTAGAGGGGTTTTAAGAGAAGATGCATCCCACAAGTCTCCAAAAACCGCGCTCAAAATTTTCTTTTGTGATACACTTTGTTTATTGATTCAACATTAAAGGAAGTGGCCAAGCCAAGCGATTACATGACTTGCGCCTGACAGTCAACCTGGCGCTTACCACCTTTTATGTGTCATTTGATGTTAATCCCAATTGTATGCTATAACGAACCACTGTCTGACAATAACCGGTTGTACAGTAGACCATCTTTGTGATCTACACGAGTTTATCTAACTGTATTATGATCGACGAAGGTATCTCTTTCCCCTGCCTAAGCCGTACCACGTTACTATAACTGGACTAGGAGAGTGTGATCAGGGTCTGAAAGAAAGTAAACCATAAGGCGTTAACGTCGTTCATTGCAATTGTACGTAAAGTTGTTTTATGTTTTAGTGATTGAAACTGCCACCTTGGTTACCTACTTATAACCATCTGTAATGGTTATCCAATTGTCTTCCAGAGTGATATGAAACTGAAGTTGAAGTTTGTAAACACACATGACGGTAGTCCACATTTTAGTTGTAGTTAACAACGTCTATTTGGAGAAACTGTGAATGCTCTACTTTGTTCTCAGAAGGCTTGTGCGACCTTGGTTTCTTACCAAGCCATGAGTTCGCAGAGAAATGCCGGAAGGTTGATCTTGTAGCGGAATCATAAGTTCTGGCCTAAAGTAGCATGAAAGACATTTCATTGTATTAGTGGTCTTGGTGCTACATTTTGAAGCCGAAGAGAGTTGTTGGGGATGACACTGGTGAATAGCACTACGTCAGTCTTCTGCGACATTGTCACTATAATGCAAATATACTCTCACTTGCTCACCTGACCTGAAGAGGCTTTTAGGTCAAAAGTGTTGACTGCCAAATATACTAAAGGATTGGTTATCCGTCTGTCTGGTTTTGGAGCAGCTGTCATGTTTTGTAGGCGACAAACAATCTCAGTTGTAATTTCAGCGGACTTTGAACTCCGATACTGTCCTTTCGAGCACTGGGACTGTATCCGAAGTGGAGGGTTTCGGTGTGGCTCTTTCCAATCCCTGCACTCCCCGACACAGTTCGTCCATCTTTGGACTCACGACGTATGCTCCAAAACCCGACAATCAACTGCTAACCGCCGTGTCAAGCACTAGTCGCTGAGCTCAATGGCCTAGTAATCATGGCTAACCACAAGGAGGCGTGCTCTACTCCCTGATCAGGCTCCCTCTAACTTAAGAGTCCAAATGAGCAAGAAACCGTCGGTCGTGGAATGCAATAATGGGACAGTGCAACACCGAACCCCTCTAATACTAACAGATTTTTTAACCACTCCGAAAACGTAAGTATTTGGTCAGTCTCCAGCATATTTCAAAAAGCTGTACCCCCAGTATTGTTCTGGAGACGCATGCTTGCCAGTTCGGTGCCAAAAGCACACATTGGTGAGCCAGCCAATGAGTCCGAGTTGTTTGGGAAACATTTACCAAGTTGACATTTCCTCTGCTGTTGCTATACTATATTCCTTTTTCAGGTGACATCAAAGCCACTGATCTGACCTATCCGTTATAAGGTGCAGTTTATAATTGTGTACGCGTTAGCAAGTAGGACACGAAGTTTTTGCCGCAGCTTGTCCTACTGATCATGTTCTCGGTCATCGGAATATGGGTGGTAAACCTGCTTCAACCTCTCCCTGGTGCAACTGGATGTGTTAGTTAATTGAATCTCATTTGCCTACTTCGTAATCATATCTCAGTGGTTTGTGACCCAGTAAGTGTGTCATCCATGAAGATTCTTGTGCTCCACGCCTTCTCCTAACTCATTAGTTAAGATTAAAACTCTGATCTCTAATTGTATACGGTGTATTAGGTATTTCCTGGAGAATTGGCATACTTTCAGCGACTTGGGGATCTTACTTGGCTCTACAGCTCAAGAAAACCATAGCGTTAAACTGGTCAGTGGGGATAGAGTAAAGCATTAACAGGATCTTGCGATGAGCCTCTGGCTACCTTAAAGTTACCCTGCCTGCATGTCGACAGAGGCCTTAGAGTGCAGCGTGGATTTTCTGCTCTACAAATAATATGTGGGCTATTGCATGCTAAGTGACAGTCAACGCTCTTAGAAAGTGTCACCAGTAATTTCTAAGGTACAATGACACCTAGGATCCTTTCGGCACAGTCCACCTCATCATCAGGTTTAAACTGCAAGTCGTTTACCGCTACGGATGCAGCGGCGCGACCCATGTCATTACACGCGTACAGTTTTCTTGGTACCAATTACAATCACCCAAGAGTAATGAGAATGGCTGCAATGAACCTTAGTAAACAGTCGGTCCGGTTTTTCAGAAGATGCTGTAGTGCAGTGTTGATTGCAACCAGGTAAGGAAAGGTTTAAAGCTGTGAACAACCCGTGATTTGGTGCCCGCTAACCATCCTTCTGTAGATTCCCAAAGTCATGCAACCTGTTATTACCGATACGCTCATGTAGCCCTGGAGGGTTACAAAAACAGTCTGCTAGAGCCACACTCTTCACCAGAATCGGTCAAGAAGTACGGCATTGGAGGTAACCAGTGTTTTCTGGTTTGAATCTGGCCTAGGAGTAACCATTTTCTAGGAGTTTTTCAACGGTCTTTGACAGGCTACATCATTATATTCCATTTCGCAATCTCTTAAGTGTCACCGAGTCCGGGCGCCTTTTTTGTTTGCGTAAGCAACTTTTCCTTTAATGGGATTTGGTTGTTAGGACTCGTACCACTATATCCAACCTAGGCGTAGACCAATGTAGCGCACTTCAGGGGGCCAATGCTCGAGCTACGGTTATTTCTAGTCTTCATGAACAATCTCCCAGTGGTGTTCATCTCAGCTCTCTTCCTGTTTGCTGACGTCTTAAAATTATGGCGTGTTATCATGACAGGGTAAGATCACCGCACTCCAAAGTGACATCACTACGGTTTGTATTTGGTCAGTCACTAACATGCTTCAGTTCAACGCAGTCAGATACAAATACTGAGCATCTATTATCAGAATACTCATTAGTATCGGTTAACTTCAGAATTTCTGCATTAGCTTAATCACATTTCAGAATCAATCGATTCCGGTTATGCAGTAATAATCTTGTTTCTTGACATACACCAAGCGTTCGACGGAGTACCGCACAAACGACTGCTGCAAAAGTTGTAGAAGTTTTGGATCCGGGACCCATTACTAGGTTGGCTATCGTCATACCTGAGTGATCGTCATCAGGTAGTCACTTTAGGTGATTATCACTCTTCCCCATACTCAATTACCAGTGGAGTCATTCAAGGGAGCGTGCTCTTCCCTTACTCTTTTTGCTCTACATCAATGACATCATCACATCCGTAAAACATGGTACCTCATTTTTACTTGCTGACGATAGCAAACTAGTATATAAGTTTCGGCGTGACGAACTTCACCGGACATTACTGTTCATTCAAGATTATTTACATTCCCTTGAGTCATGGTGCTGCACATGAGTGATGAACCTCTCGGCTACAAAATCAAGTATCATGTCTTACGGCTGCTGCATCTCCGAAGGATCTATCACCCTAAACAATGAAAGCGTCCTTACGCAGTTGTTCACGCGAGATCTTGGAATTACGCACTCGTCTACCTACAATTTCTCCGAACAGGCCCAATACCAAGTAGCACTTGCCAGACAGTCTATGTTCAATATATCAAACAAAATACACACAACGTGCTAGAGTTGTGTTTTTCAAGATACTACCTCGGCACGTCCTCGAATACTGCAGCATAATATACGGAAATATGAGAAAGAGTGACGGAATTGCTGTGGAGCACTTGCAGAGGTAATTTACTAAACAACTGACTGGTAAACACTCTGCTATGAGTTATGGAGAACGTTGCAATGAACTTCATCTCGAACCACTTTGGATTCGACGATTGACGCGCAACTTGACGCTGCTTTTCAACATGTTACGCAAAAGGACCTATTCCAACCTCCCTATACTCAATTTACAATCTTGCTCAACTCGAGCGCTTCGCAACAAAGATTTTACATTGAATGTACCGAAGGCTAGAACGAACGTCCGCTCTAATTTCTTCCTGGTCAGATACAGCTATCTGTGGAATAAACTACCAATAACACTCAGGTCACGTGACAATGTGGCAACGTTTAATAGCAGACTCCCTAGTTACCTTGCTCTAACTACCATAAGCTCTATATTCACATGGGGAAAATCCCTCGGTGAGCTATTCCAAGAGGGGCCCAAAAACACATAAACACCAATGTTTTCATAACTAGGCTTTGGCCTCAACCATCCGTCAGAATGTTAATACATGAAACGCATATCCCAATACTCCACCTATACATGTCACCCATGCAAGAGCATAGATTCTTCTGTACAAATTTACTTGCGCCGCTAAAGACACAGTTTCCCTCATCAAGAGAAATATACCTTATTATTATTATTATTATTATTATTATCTCTCTTTAGGCCTACAAACTTAACTTGGCTGTTTGTGGTAGGCTTAAAAACTATGGAACAAGGCTAGACAGTATTCTGGCCTCTTACAGAGGTCTTTCTAGTTGTCGGGCTCCTCCGTATTTCATCAGAATGTTGACGTTTACGTGAAGCCGCTTGAAAAACACGCTAAGACTGTTAACCATGACTACGTACTACCTCGACACCATCAAAATTGTAAACTTCGTTTAGGACGTGTTATACTTTCTGTGCCAACTTAGGCTGTGGGCCCTAGGCGCTCTCTGTGCCTGGGAGTAGCCTCGTAATCAAATAGTTTATTCGGAAACACTACGTTCGAGCTTGCCGCTACCTTATGACTTTCAGCAAAAATACCAAACCAAGCTGCATCATGTTAATTTGGCTACATACCAAAGCCGAATTCAACAAACTGGAAACTTTCTTTTCCGAGTGTCTCCCTGGCGGAACACCTTTCAAACCTACGTTATTTCTGCTGTTGCTTTACAAAGGATTAAAAGTTGTGTTAATGCTGCATCCTGCTTATTTGACACATACCGTACCTATGTGGTGACGGCCTAGGACGTAACTAATAATCTACTCATCAAACTTCCGCGCAAGACAGACGCAAGCGAATTGCTTTAGTTGTTAACTTTTGGTAAAGTCATCAGTGTATTCATAACTCCCAGCTCGACCATCACAATAGACTCATCAAGTCAGATTAGGCTGAAGTGTGCTATGTACACACCTACTGGGATATTCTCAGATAGACTAAAACATCCCATCTGTATTTTTACCGTTCATAAACTATCAGTCGGTTAGTGTATATATATATATATATATATATATATATATATATATATCACTTAGTTCTCTGTGAGAATATTAAATGCCCAGGCGAGTTGTCGTACCTCGGCGTCGATCCTAACGGCTGAGGAACAATAGTAGCTAGTCAGTAGAGGTGGACGGGTTGGTAATGTTCCATTATTGCTATGACAACTTTTGTGACCAGATGAAGATACATTCAGTCCAATTGCAATCGTACGAGACCTAATGGACTGATCTATGAAGTTTTCCTCAGTATACATTTACTGAAGGAGGTGCCTCAAGTTTATGTGCTTACAAGACAAGTTGCTTATAGCATAAGCGTCATAAAGAAGACAATTCGCGAACGAGTTTATTTGATTCCTGACGAATAGATGCTTTAAGTGGGAAGTAGCTTTTCGTGCCAAGTACTTCTTCCGTTAAATTGGAACAATCAAAATCACAACGCGCTACCAAGTTGCGCTTAATAAAAGTGCTCAGTTTTATTCTTAAAACAACATCAACGCCTCTTCAATCTTCGACAGCAGCAAAAGAAACAGGTGAACCTAGGTGTGACTACGAGCTTGGTATCGTATATACAGTGAAACAAACAAGGTGATACTGAACAAGTGTGTGTTTTGCAATCCTGCCATTCCATCCATTCAGCCTACAGACCTCCGCTCCTTTTGCTTGAGTTGTCATTTACTCCCATGTAATTGCGTACAATTTTGCTACCAGCTGGATATTCTCGCATGCATGTCATTTGCGAATCGACACTACACTGACAGCTGTAACGGGACACGGGGGAAAGTCGCAACAGCTTATCATCTTCGCAGGGGGTCAGATGTCGTTTAGAACAGTCCTACTGTGAGTATAATAATGTTACGAGAAATTGACATAATCTTTTCCTCGCCGCATTCCAGCTCGTTGGTACGATGGTCGAGGCGTGGGTGAACCACGGGACACATTACTAACTATGTAAACGCCCCACTAGAAGAGGATTAAGCGAATAGGGAAGATAATCCATGCATTCAGTGGCGTTCACAACCCCAACCGACCCAAGTCCTTTTTCGCTCCACTCGATGCACAAAATAATCTCACTGGCTCCACTAAAGCAATCCATCCATGAGTGTTTTAGGTATCAGGGTTTGGGTGTGCACGCACGTGCATAAAACAATTGTTCACACTCGCCATGAAATGCAAAGGTGAAACGTTTCACGCATGAGCCACCAAGGACACCCTGCAGAGCAGACCCAAGTGAATAGGGATTTGGCTCTTTTGCGGTTGCTCTATTCAGTCCATTTTGCATTGTAACTGCCTAACGCGTGTGCACCACAGCTCACGAAATTGACACGGTCTGTTCAAATATTGAATACTAGTTCGTGCGTTACTTAAGCCAAGTATTCCTTAGAGGGTACCAAGTGGCCACCTACTGGTGATTAAACCAGCTTACACCAGGGACGTGACCCGATCAAAGGGGATTTTCATTGATTGTCGCCGAGGCACCTACTTCCTATGGTACTGTTGAGGCTTGCTACAACGGAATTCAACTCCGGCTTAACCAATGTTACATCCGACCGACTCAACACAAGTTACCAAAGAACCACTTCTAAATAAGCTTTAGATGAAAACTGCTAGTTCCATTGCCAGTTTAAACTGGCATAAATTCAGGTTACCCCTCTATGCTTTGACTATCGACAAATGTCTAAGAAACGGATGACAGCTTTGACCGCGAAATGGTTTGTAAGCGCTTAGTCCTATGCGTGGGACAAAGGGCAAAATTGGCACCACTTATGAAAAGCGTCTGGATGCAAGCAGCCACAAGCCAACTAGAATTCGTTGGTGGGTGTTTTCTGAAGATTATTGCGCTCGCACGTGCTAACGATCAGACTGCTGGTTTCGTTAATCGCTACAGCAACCAGTAAGAACGAATTCATAATCCGTTTACGTGAGAACAGATTTATCGCCAAAATGCTACTTAAAGCATTTCGACACAGAAAAGGCAGATAGTGCGCAAAGACTGGACTGCCTTCGCCCACGGAAGGTCAGTAACCTTGCACATTAATCGTAGTCCTCATCCGGCAAACCTGAAGGGACGATTAATGGCCTCGATGCAGCCTATTCTCTTGTAGCCAGCTAGCAAAAAATACGCATCGATTGGGATACAGTCAGCCAAAAATTGTTATTTCGAGCTGGTCAACATCAACATACCGGATACTAACGGAAAGCGAGCATCCATGTACATCACTGTTGACTCTAGCCCCATACAAACAAAACCGAGGCAACCACCTGAAACTAATGACGCAACACTCTCGTTTGAATTGTGGAAACTATTTTTTCTCACTTAGAATCTGTTCGCACTGGAATGCATTACCAAACTATGTGGTGAACACACCAGACATGACGACATTCGAAAGACACTTAGATTTTCATCTAAGTGATAAACGATACACAACACTTTGTTAAAGTGCAATGATTTAACCACTGATACTTACGTTCCACGTTGGAACATTTTATTTTAATTTTCTTTTGCATATCCATCCTGTGGGTCTTGTAAAGTTATGCTTTTTATCCCATCATACACCATTGAACCATTTAAGTAGCCAACATACATCCGGAAAACCATTCGACTGCTTTCTCATCATTCCTGGAATCCTCAGCAGTGGCAATGAATCTGAAACATGTGAAACTACTAAGCGTAACCTCATTGTTTCGAGCGATTGCTTAAAAGCGCTGAGTTGCCTGGTGGTCTGGGGTTATCGGAGTCACTTACTTGGTTCTAATGAATAGGAATTGCGGGAAACAGTGAGGAACAAGTTCAATCTCACAAATGAGTAAAATCTGCCTAGTTTTTCGGAAGAGGTCATTTGCCAGATTGACGTTCAGGAAGTTAAAATTGACCTAATTACTTTCGAGATCCTGCTGCTGGTAAGAATGTTTCACTTCAATCCGGTGACTCGCACTTAATGAGAATTCGACCGCATATTCTGATTACTGGTAAGACAGTTTCGAGGCAGCTTGGTGATAAATTTTGCTAAAGTGCCAAAATCCCATCTCGTGCTCCTGCATAAGTGACCAATGTGGTGATAAGCTGCAGCAGGAGGCGTCAGCCACTTGACGCAAACCCTTGCAGACCAATTAGGGTGTGGTATTCCCACGGTGTAACACCCCTAAGGAATGTCACACCTGAAAAGTTTTGTTATCGGTCACTGTAAAGGATAGGCTTATTTTGACAATCACGGAAACGCATTTAAGCGATTCGCAAAGTGCCGGAAACGCATTGAAGGCTACACTTATCGTTCGAAATGTAATCAATAAAACGGATCAACTTTAGATTCAAACACTAGTCCGTTTTACTTTTAATGGAGGCGGGTCTCACGATAGAATTCTACCTGCCGCTCTGTCCGGATTACTACAAGTCATACGTGAATCTAATAGCCATAAATTCCTCTTTATCAGGATCACTATTTGGAACGGTGGCGGTATATCCGTCAAACACTTTCCTTGGAAAACGTTGTGGCGCCATCGCTCAAAAGACTGCCTCTCACCAAATTATAGAGGAAGCGTACCAAGGATACTAAAACTTCTGGTTCAGTCAGTGCAGACAGCAACGAAGTGTTAGAACGTTGGCAGCAACATCGAAAAGGTCATCCGTCTGAACTTCGGTTAAATGCAGCTAAATCCTTGCAGAGACCAAACATGAGTCTACTTGAAAAAGGAAACCAACCAGTGATTAGGCAGGAGCATCACTTTATCGCTCGGGCACGCGAATCTGCAGTATGTTTGGGCAAGAAATGAGGAGGTACCTTGGCCAAATCAACTTGTGAACGATGTGTCATTAGCATCGCATCAAAAAATAAGGAATAACGGCCGACCTCGTATCGATCGGCGTTCCACCACAATTGACTCCTTTAGCTCCCTGTGGGCTCTTAGAGACCGAGAAATGATCTTGCCTTTATACCAATGATCAAGGTCTCTTCAATAATCTGACCGAACTGAAAGATCGCCAAATTTCGAAGCTATGCGATATCATCGGTGCCAGGGAGACATGGTCGCACATTAGAATGGCAGACGCTGAAGCCTTGCTGCAGGACATGTCACTCATACGAAACGACATAGCTTATGAAAGGAGGATGGTTACTTCTTTACTACCAAAGCGACCTACAGTGCGAGGCCGTTGAGAATTCCAACTTACAGTTCGCCGATTGTTTTTGGTGCCACCTGCAATTACATGGCAGGGACACCTACACTATAGCTTTGCTGTACCGCCCTCCAAACACTGCACTGGAAATGGACTGCCACCTTACAACAGCTTTAAGATGCAGTCTAAAGAGAAAGCACACTACATCCTTATCATGGGTGATCTCAACGTACACTGAGTAGAAACCCGAGCCACAATCGGAGAACCATCCAAAGCAGATCTGTCAGAACTCATAACCAGTATTCCATTTCACAATCACGTCATTATGCCCACAGGTTTCATAACAGGTAATAGAACATTTTGCTGGATCTTGTGTTCACTAACGAGGAACATGTGACTAATATACTGGTGATCGACTGCCCTTTGGGTCGCAGTGATCATGCAGTTATCAGCTTCGTCTTCATCTGTCATGCGGAATATCGCCACCAGAACATTCAGATCATGCGCGCCAGAATGCGCTACGACCGCTTAGCACAGCTGGTCAGTGTCACAACCTGGTCCTTTCTCCCTGAAGGCCATCCGAAAGTCGCTTGGCTTGAACTCATCAGCTAACTCATTCAACTGGTTCCAGATGCCTCAGAGACAAGGAGTTGCAGGGGACTAAAACCGTTTCTTTCGTGAGGAGCAGAACTCGAAAATAGATGACTATATGAAAAGCAGCCTGGTGAGAGTATAGATCATCACCAACGCCATATAATGCGGACAACGACGTAGCCCACCATAACCACTGCACTCAGATGCTCAGAAATGATAGAATTGCATATCAGCAGAATATGCCGAAAACTTCCAGCGCTAACCACAAACTGTAGTACAAGTATGTGAATGGCCATCGTAAGGTGAGGCAGGGATTTCCTCCGCTCCGGACGACTGATAGCCCAACTAAAACAGCTAGAGGTTCAGCAAACGCGTTGCGGACTCAATAAGCTCCCCCATTTCAGAGGACCTTACCATCAGGCCATCTTCTAACTTTGTTTTATTGCCCCCAGGAGTCACCTAAATCTCTTTTACTGATGAAGCTGTATTACAGAAGCTGACGACGCTAAGCCATCACAACTTCCCGGAAGTCGAGGCCATACGCTCAGATGCACTGGGAGCAACGGCAACACAACTGGCAAAACTTTCGACCTAGTTGTTTCAGCGCTGTTTAGATCAGAACCAGGTTCCTGCGATGTAGAAGCTTGGAATAATAACTCTGATTCATAAAGGCAGAATAACGACTGAGCCCTCAAACTACCTCCCAGTGTCTCTTCTCACTGTATTGTCCATGGTCATGGAATTCATCGTTGCTGAAGCGTTGATGTGTTATCTATAAAATCGTAACATTATCGCTCCCGAGAAACATGGCTTCTGCCAACAGCAATCATCCACAACGAAATTTATTAATAGCACGGAGTAGTCGGACCGAGTCAGTTGAAGCTGGAGCCGCCGTTGATCTGATCTACTTGGATTTGTCGAAGTCATTTGTTTGGATCAGCAGATGCTCCTTTCCAAACTCCAATATTACGGGATCGGTGACCTCCACTTGAGCTGGATTGCCAAATTTCTCCTGAAACGATAATTATTGGTCAGAGTCCGGAGTTTGTTATCTGACCCCATACCAGTTGAGTGTGGTGTGCTCCAGGGCTGAGTTCTAGGGCCACAATTGTTATTGCTATGCATACATGACCTTGCGCAGACAGTCACTTCAAAGTTCCTGCTGTTTGCTGACGATATCAAGAGACGGCGCCGGATTCAGACGAAGACCGATCAGAATGTAATTCAGTGTGACTTCGATACGGTACATCAGGGGTTAACCCGACCTCTGCTACAGTTCAACATAGGCAAATGCAAGGTACTCTGCATAGGACCCCAGAGTACCTATTCCTACAAGCTAGGAACGCAAGTACTGCAGTGACCATCCGTCGAACGCTACCTTGGCGTGCTTATTCAGGACAACTTGCGTTGTGCCATGCAATCAGTAAAAGCATCGAAAACTGGTAACGAACACCTCGACTTGCTACGGCTTGCGTTCGAACAAATAAACACTCCTAGTTGCAGACAGATGCCCAATGTGTATATTCGCTCCCATGTCGAAAATGCAATTCAAGCTTGGCAGTCAAGGCTGAAGCACGACCTTACTGTAATGGAGCAACTCAACGACGGACTTCCATATACGTCATTGGAATGCGCCACCTTCCGTACGAGCAGAGGCTGAAACGTTTGGGCGCATTCAGCGGGCGGTATCGCCGACTACGAGGCGACTTGTTTATGGTACACTTGATTGTATACAATCCAAAGCATGTCCACGGCTCTTAACTGCAACTCAACAGTAACACCAAACTTAGAGGCCACTCCTTGAAATTAGCAGAACAGTACAGCCGTCTGACGTGTCGTAGAAATTTCCTTTCCATTCGTATGTGTCAACCATGGAAGCTCTCCCCGAATCGGTGGTTTTTGCTCCCACGCTAACCATATTTAAAAGTCGGTTGGATAACGCAGTCCGCCATTTACATTTCGTTACTTAACACTACTCTCCATCCTACTCGCGGGAAATGCCTTGGCTTTTTTCCCCTATGGAAGCACTCGGATCGCATGGCTACTGTATCACATATGACAGGTCCATCCTTTTCACAGTAGAACTACTTACGGCAATTGTTTTATAAACGTTATTCGATAGCCCAATATCTAAGACCAATTTGGTTTCGAATGACGCCTGGAAAAACACCTGGTGCTTCAGCCTGCTTACTTTCTCAGGTATAATTTTCTGAAGTGGACAACACGGCCAGTGTACCACATGTGAAGCCAGTTCGTGCGCACTAGTTCCGTTTTGTGGCCAAGAACAAGAACGCGCAGACTTTACTTCCCAACACTGTCATCTGATACGCTGTGCATCTTACTTGCTGGTCCGTTGTTTCTAATGGCCCGCACTAAGTTGGAGCCTGGCGCCGTCTGAATCGGTGTCAATAACTCCACAGCCAATTCACCAATTGCTTGCATGGTGTACCATCCATCTTTGCTACTGTTACTCACCTGCATTGTTCTTGTATAAGGAAGCCTGGATCCCACCCATCATCGTAACTCCGCCTACAGGCTTTCACCTAAGTAGTCGCATCGTACGTACGTAGATTGATGTACACGATAAGGTAAAATCATTCCGGAGATGAATACGAAACGGCCAGATGACAGGAGTGAGTAGATAGAATAAATTCCGATAGCGACGCCAATCCCGTTTCAACTGCTCTCTCACCAAAATATTTGTGGCGTGGTAACAAACCGCAAACGTATTAGCATGTGCAGAATGACGCTCAGTGAGGTTTAATACGTACTCATTCGTGTTTTGAGGATTACCAATCAGAGGCCTTATCATGTCTTCAATATAAGCGCGATCAGTAACATCTGTGCACAGCTGCATAAGGGTAGCACGGTCTGGAAGATGGTAGACAGTGGCCATCTGCAGCCTCAACGAGAAAACAACAAAACTGCATTGGCTAAGTGACAGCTTATTGTCCGCATTCCTCAGGAAGGCGCGAATGGTTGACGAAGCTGTTCCTTTGTAGTTTATTTTTGTAGCACCAAGGGGTCTCTTAACAACGAACAGGAAATTAAAGCACCATATGTTGCAGAAAACATCTTTCGGTGTAAGTAACTGCAACTGTTTTTAACTTGGTCCATCGCTAACATTCTTGCGTAGCTATTCTTGTCGTTTATATGTGGGTATCACGTTTATTCATTCTTCCAGAGTTACCTGCTTTACTTTTTACATGGCTCATCCATTTTCATAAACGACGATGGAATCCAGTGTGCCGCCTGTAGCGTGCGTGGGTAAGTGAAAATTAATGTATCTGTAGCTTTCTTTCTTGCACGCTTCTAGCACTCCACTTTATGAACAGTTTTATCAACCCTGACAAACAACTGAATACCCTAACCATGTTATGTACCAGCGTACCAGAATTAACGTCAAATTTATTGAAAGGATACCAGATGAACTATCCAAACTAATGGAGCGTCAATGATAGCCTGCACCACATTACGACTAAGTCACCAACCTGACGAGAATCACTCGTCACTCGAATTCCAAACACTATGGTGAGGCCAGACTGCTTCGGCGTGTGCTAAAGTATGTCGATGAAGTGGGAGCAGCCTTACTTTCGTTGGTTTGTCTACGAAACGGATCCTGTCTGCTCCGTGTCCATCCACGCCCTCTGTGGAGCGAGTGCAAGCGAACGAAGCAGAGCTTAGAAAAGTACCGCGTAGACACCGCAGCTAGAACCGGTTTTGTCCATGGCACACCCCAGTCTCATGAGCATGATGGATGCGAAACGGGCGCTTCCGACCAGCAACAGTGGAGCTATCTTCTAGAGACCATGCTGTTCGACAGCAACCGGCACAATCGCGTGATTAAAAGAGCCCTTTTAGCAAGAAAATGAAGAAAAACACCGTTCTAACTGACCATCGTTACAAGCCTGAAAAAAGTAAGGGTTTTCCTTTGCATTCCTGTAATCACACTCCATGCACTGTGCGAAATTTCTTGTCAGAGGGGCTAAGAACGACGTTGCTGAGTCCAACTGTAAGCCCCTCACCTATTATATCCCAAAGAACGGCCAGTAGCTGACGGTAAATACTCGGTACCATCTCTTATCAGAACCATGTGTCCTTCGATTCGCTTCTGAAAACTGAGAAACTATCCATCATGTACACTAATGCCCAAGGCTTTCTCAGCAAACCAACTGAGCTTCAGATACGCCAGGCAACAAACGCTGGTGATTTCATTTTAATAACCGAGACTTGGTTGCGCTCATCGGTTGTGGATGCCGAGGTGGCGATTCGGGGAATGTCACTGTTCCGAGCCGATCGTCTTAACAGTGGTGGTGTAATCCTATACTATCACAGCGACTTACAATACGAACCATTGGATGATCTAGAGACGCAGGTTATCGGTTCGATGTGATGCCGTTTGCATATTAGCTATAGTGACAACTGCTTCTTGGCAGTCGTTTATGGTCTCCCATGGTCCAGCTTAGAGGTAGGTTCCTGACTAATATAAGCATTGATAGTAAGCTTACTCCCAATTTGCAGCCATGGACTTACATCCGGCGACTTCAACATGCACGATATGGAAGCTTCGATATCCCCGAGCGGAATATTCAAGACGGAACTCCAAGAACTTATGACAATTAGTCCACTATACGATCACATCACCTCATCTACCAGGTACAGATCTGAAAACAAACCATCGGTACTAGGTCTTGTACTTACAAATGAGGAACGCACTGTCGACAGGCTACTTATAAACACCAAAGTATGATTAAATGATCACGTCAACATACTATATAACTATGTTTGTTGCGGTGAATACCCGGAGGAACGTACTGGAACAACGCACCACATCACACCCTATAAACATCCTGACCAAGTTGGTTGCGACAACAGATTGGGACTGATTGAAAGGCCGCTCCGCTGACGGATTCTAGATTCAGTTTGTTAGAAGCTTCAGCAATCTGATTACATCTGCTTCAGAAATTAATCGGGTGCGCTCCAGTGTTACCTACCAATATCCGTCGTTCCAAGTTCAGGAGTTGCATCACGTTCACCATCATAAATGTATTGTGGAAACCGCTCTCACTGCGCACTTGCAGTTCTCCTTGAATCGATGATATTCACTACAGGATGTTGAACGTAACAGCAAGAACAATGACTCAGGCATTATCCCTTTTCTTCCAAACGTGCTTGGATGAGCAAACTTTACCTAACATGTCGAAACCTGGTTTAATCGCGTCAACTTCCAAAAGTGACGATCGCTCGGAGGCCGCAAACTATCCCCCAGAGGTGCACCTCCATGTACTCTCAAAAGTGATGGAGGCAATCATCGCTGCGCTTTTAGTCAACCATCTAGAACGATTCAACATCATGGCACTGCAGCAGTATGGTTTCCGCCACCACCGACAATGCACAACTAACCTACCGCTTGTACAAGGTAGTTGGACGGAAGCGGTCGACAAAGGGACAGGGGCCGATATCATTTACCTTAACTTCTACAAAGCTTTCGGCCACCTGGACCACTAGCCACATCCTGCTTCAAACGCCCGAAAGCTATGGGGTCGATCATCCTTTCTCTGTGTGGATCAGGAATTTCCTGCAGAATCAGCAACTGCAGGTTATATTTTGATGTGTGCACTCTGATCCGATTTATGTCAATGCTGGGACCGAGTCTGTTTATCATGTTCCTTAATGAGCTTACGAGTCAGATCGTTTTATATTTCTTGCTTTACGCTGATGTTGCTAAGATGCGGCAGGCGATCGCTAACAAAGGAGATCGCGATACACTTCAAGGAGCCCTAGATAGTGTATATGAATGATAATTCTAAAATCTGCATTTTATACGTTTCATTATGTGGCGGTACACGTACTTCACCGCCTGAACATCATATATACGCTTGGAGACCGCGTCCTGCAAGCAGTCACCTAAGAGCGCACTGGCATTAGCGAAATCTCGCTCCAGATTCCACGGCGAAGAGCCACGTAGCACGTGAAAGGATGGTTTCACCTTACATACCAACTTAGGCTGAGAACCGTATCAGTATACAGCTGTCAGTGTCGGCGCCTATACGGCGAATTAATACTAGGCTACCAGGAACCCCAACTACTGCAACCTAGTCACTCTATGAATCTGAAGGGCCACCAGTTTGACCACGCAATACAACGGGCTAGAATGTTGTCGAAACTTTTGCTCTGTTCGTGTTTGAAAGCCGCGGAAAGCTCTGGTTCCTTATGTTGCTTCGGCCGCCATTATCTGTGTTCAAAGCGCGCCTTGATGTTGCACTATCCCACCTATGTTACGAATCCTAGCCTGTGTACTTCTAGAGACGATATAATCTGACAGACGGTGCACCAACCAATCTTACAGTACACAATCCAGGTAGACTGCTCTACTCATGCCTTAATGCGAATACTATGGTGTGTTCACTAAAACTCTCTTTATCCTCAGGTTTCCTTTTCTCTATTTTTACGGTTCTCATTCTGACCATCTCACGGGGACATGATAAGTAATTGCACTTTTTACCCCCAACATACCATTGTTTCATCGTTCTATTTGAGCTCATAGGTGGTGATATTCAAAGCTGGGAAGCAGACTTAGAAAGTAATGGTCGATGACTGAAATCTGGATCCTTAGGCCACTGAGACCCTTAAGCAGCACTTGGCCCATATGTTGGGGATTCAGTTTAGGATTTTGTGGTACACACCGGGTGTTTGGATTGCGACAGGCAATCTTTATTAGAATCTCCGTTCATCTAGTATAATCATGTCAGTCCGATTACCAGGACTGTGTCAGAAGTAGAGAGGTTGCAGCGTTGTTCACCCACGGTATTGCCCTGTGTTTTGTTTTTTTCCACTTTGAATACCCTACGGGACTTGTCAAGCATTTTCTTATATACTCATTATAGAGCATTGCTCCGTTGCTTCCTCAGCCTCGTGCAGTTGCATAGTTTCAAGCTGCAAAGTTCTAAGGGAATAATGACTTTCCTAGATTATTCAGTTCAGACGCGTAGCCAACAAACGTTATGCTAGGTGTGGTTTACAGGTACAGCTGCTGGTTGTCCGCTAAATGTATCAAAACTAGAAATGCATGTGTTTATTTCGTGTACCATTGCAAACAGTCAAGCTTTTCCTGGGACAGATTTCTGGACCAAGTTAGGGCACAATCACCTCTCCGTACACTCTGTGTTCTAAATTTGATGGCAGATGCACTCCCAGTACTGCGGCATCGGATTTACACTCCGTGATTTTCTCAGGTATCGGTATCCATCCCCAGTTCCGTTTCAATCGCAAAGCATTCCGCTCCATAGACGCACCTAAGCTGGTCGTAATGCAAACGTCATATGTAAGAAAAACGGCGGGAAGCTTTATGCTATCAAGACGTTATACTATTCTTGAGTCTCACATTCCCCAGTTCGACACAGTTCAGTCACCGCGAGAGCCGACATATTGGGCCCAATAAACTGGAACAATAAACCACATCGGGTGACTGTCTGTTCCTTGTCCCCGACTGTCGACGGATGTCATTAATTGTCTCAGCGGAATAAAAGCTGTAGATGTTGACTGATGGACAGCCCACAGACGTTTCCCTGTACGATTGTGCACTATACCTCGTAAGTCTCACATTCTCGATCTTGATAATGGATGTTAGTAACGGAAGGGGAATGTAATCAGTATGCTTAGAAGCTGGGGTTCAGTTTAAACTCTTTTCATCTGATAGCACTTCGGTCGCGAGATATAGTCAGCGTGTATAGCTAAATGGATGTACGATTCCACAGTATGCGTTCATTATGAGTTGGCTGCTAGCATCCTTCAAAAACGAGATTGTGGAAGAATATATGCAAAATCGCGTTGATGGCACGGGTACCCGTACATTGCCCATCACAGTTAAACCGAGAGATAAAAGATAAGCGGGATCATACTGAGTGCAGGAAGTTGAATAGACCAAAACTGCTCGTTTTGCAGGTCGGTAACTTACCCTGGCATTAGATGAGGCATCTTTCCCTACATAAATGCAGATTTTTCAATGGTCTGGCTTGACCTCAGCTGGACCCGAAAAATCATTTATGCGCCAAAAGTGTCAATCAACCTAACTAGACTGTCATCGGCTGGTGGTTCAGCCGGGAAGAGGGAGATATGTCGCAGTTTTACGCACGAAAGATGTTAAAATACGCGCGATCTTGATGAAACACAATCGAGTCTGAAAGAACAGTGGTACCTCTTCAGACGGATGCTCACACACCAATACAACACCCCGCGCACATGTATGAGTGGTTGGCCTGTTGACTGATGGATAAACTGTCGAACTAACCACAGCGCGTCCGACTGCAAAATTAAAACCAACTTCATAGCACCGACGATGTTCAACTCGCTTGTTAGCTAGTGAGCGAAGTGGGATGGGATGGTTCCGAATTGCAGTCAAGGCACCCGCAGTTGCAAGTCTGCAATATCTGCTTAAGGGAAGAAAAGGAAAGTGGGAAGTGGGAGCATCCGTCTGCCCCGGTTCATTATCCCCATTTGTGCTACTATCCGGATAGGAAACACATTCAACTGTGAAAACTGACAGGTTCCCGTGGTTTGACTTGCTGGTTATCAGCTCTGGTGATCACTGACGCACTATAAGTAAAAAACAGCCTGATTTAACTGTCCAGTAATGGATTCCTGTTACTCTAATATCGACAGTCACGAATCAGCAGCCAAAGATGCAAATAACTATATACGGAATCTTAAACGCTGTTATTCCTCACGCCTAAAATGTACTGTGCAATAAGTCGCTTACATATGCATGTAAAGTTCCAAAGTGTTGGTTGAAGTAAACGGAATGGTCACGTATGTTCGTAAGCCGGAATTATTTTCCCCTTTTGTTAACACAATGCTTATCGGTCAACCAGGTATCAACAAAACTATATCCTGCGTCACTTTATTCATAGGGTGCTCCAACGAAAACTACAACGGATGCATGTTACCTTATAGCCGGTTGACAGACGCGGTGAGACAGCCACCCCACATCCGGGAAAACCCCGGACGGTCATTTATTCCTTACTGGAATCTTCAGCTATGCGCATTCCATCCAACCCCCGTGTGGTTAGAACCCGAAACCTACTTTTACGGGTCCGTGGTTAAAATAACTGGGCTATGGGGCTGTCATGATCAACTGATCCTGGCAATAATTGTGAAATAATGCGGCTCACTCTTCACTGATTTGCATGTGGCTATGGAGTAGATTAAATACGTACTGCTAAGGCCCAAGAAAGAATGAAGTAATCATTCACTGCTTTTTCGGGCATGTAGTGGCCATACAACTGAATCTAGATATGACGAATCCAAACTTATAACATTTAACTACCTTGCTACTCCATGGTAATCGCTATGCAGACAAAAAAGCGTATAATATTATGTTATTTAGCGTCTTAAAGTTGGCAAACGTCGTACGGTGAAGGGTGACCATATCCTGTGAAAGGCAGTAAAGTGCAAGTCAGTGGATAGTGAGCAGCACTATATCACATCTTACAACTTAGTCACGACGGTCGTTAGCTTCCCCCGTTGCTCAGTGCTCTCAACCACAGACTAGCAACATTCGGGTTGCGAGTTCGAGCCTCACAACGGTCATATGGAAAGCACACTTCTGACAATTCTTGCAGAAACGACTGCACAGCGCTTTTTTGAACCTATGATGGCTGTCTGACAGAATCTATAAGTGATTAATTTCTACGTATGTTAGTGAACTCGTACTACTCCTTTGTAATCTCTTGTAACTGACAGAATTTTTACCTGTCAGTGGTAGCCTCGGCATTTTGAAGTCAGCTGCTGGCCCTCAAGTAGCGGCCAGTTTGGCGCTTCTCTTTGCTCCTAGAGATTTTCGACTCTGACCAGAATTCTTTCCTTACTTCCGAATGAATAATAGATAAAGATCGAAATTATGAAAAGCACAAACATGGAATTTAATGTTAAGTGCGATATGATAAACAGTGAATGTAACCCAATTTCCCTTTTCTCATTGGGATTCTTCGATATATTACCTTTGTATTACAGCACTATTTTGTGAATTGAGCACTAATTGCATATTATAATAAATTGTATCTGCGCGTTCGTTGCTAGATAGTGTCGCACGAATTTGCTAACCTTAACCCCCCTACTGAAAATGTAGTCCATCTGATAATGTATAAATTCCATACTGATAAACATTCCTGTAAACTAGGTAAGCATTAAATATAACAAAGTCAACAAATGTCTTGGCAAGGGCTGGTACAGCCAATCTGTCATTGCATCACATACGTCATCAATTCACAGGATGTAATATAACGAGCTTCCTAGTCGGTATAGAGTGTGACCATGTTGTGCAACGGTCTACTTCATCTGGTGGACGAATTTCGTTGAATGACTGATAATCCTTCTTCCGCAACAGCAGTTAGGTGGGTCCTTCCACAAAACAGTGTCAGATGTTCCAGCCTTGCCAGAATGTAACTCAGAGCCTTCTACCGCTTACGTGGTCAAGGTTACTGGATTTTCGAACTTAACGCAATTAATCTTCGCCTGCGAGATGCTATACAGCATTTATCTATTCAGAAAACCAACTAGCCTTACACCGTATCACTAGAAAAATGCGCCAATTATGTCCGGGTATGTTATCCTTAATGATGTTTGACATAACATCAGCTATCTGTTTTCTAGTGTTGATTTTCAGACATTGTCTTCTGGCCGTTAGCGTTTCCTACCGTAGTCTCCTCCACACATGCATAATCAAACAAACTGCTGAGTGTGGAAAATTGTCAGCAACTCACGTGTTTTGTGACTATAACAGGTATTAGCGCAACTAGACGTGAACTTCAAGTAATACATTTCAGTTAGCTCAGTTCTGTCACAATTTCACGTTTTTGCACACACTGCACATTTCATTTTCACTGAACATAACTTCGCTTTTCACGCACAAGAACGTCTGCTATGTTAACGCAAGTAAATTGTCCTACAGTAGCATGCCTACCGTGATTTATTTGAATATGGTCAGAAGAAATCCTGGTCATTTTAATCTCATCTTTCAGTTAACCAGTTGGAACATTCGTTTCGTACGGTCTACAAACTCGTTTTCAAACCTATTCCACGATGGATGTGACCCAAGGGCTCAGCAAGGTAGCGGCAGCCCGACCCCCCAGTCACAAACATGACCAAAAGTCTCATATAGAATAAGCACTTACGTTCCACCTGTTAAGAAGCGCAGCTCGGCATGAAGGTTGGAGGTTTGCATGGCGGATAATTGCAACGCCTGTTTCTTGCTGACCTCACTTGTCATCTTTTCCACCGCCAGCACACAGTTCCCATCACTGTACCGAATCAACCCCCGCAGCGACGTCAATGCGATTTGACTTTCGCACTCCCAATCGTCCCCGATGATGCCTTTGTGCATCATGTAGCGTCTCGATTGGTTCAACACCGTCGGCACATGTGAATTTGGTGTCCCATCAGGAGGTGGTCTAGCAATTCGACCGCTTTGGGACAACCGTGTGACGTCTTACTGTTTCTCGGAGTCACTTAGCGACGCATGAGCTTGAATCGCTCACATTACTTGATAGAGAAGCTCACAATTCATTACAAGCAACTAGAAGAGGCCAAATTGTATAGAATTCGTGAGGGCTATCATCTCACGCAACCTTCATCATAGAGTTGAAATATGCGACCATTTCATTGGCATCAATGATGAACTGGTGCCCGTTCACACTCGGTTTTTCTAATTTTACAACACTAATGAAGTGATCAATTTTTATCCCCTTCACTTGCAACGATTTACGGCTCCACATACCACTACATTCATGTGTTTCCACCTACCTAAGCCCTAACAGGTTGTCATGATTATTCCAGCATTACTTGCTTACGTGATGAGAAAATCAATCGGCTTTTCTAGTGTTACCATAAGTCCTTATATGACTGGAATCTACTGCTTCATTGTTCTGGGGGCAGGCATATTTTGTAGCCTGGTGTCATGGCTCTTCGTGTTTATAGTTCATACTGTTGTGTGGACTCAACAGCTGACTGCCAATATTCCCTAATAGCTGCGAAATGAAGTGCAGTGGCACTCCAAATTTTTCCCATCAAAAGGTATATTTCACTCGATAACCGGAACGGAAATCTCAATACATACTTCCTTCGATTTGTTTCGGTCGCACTGAAAAAATAATCAACTTGTAAGCCCTATCAAAATTGCAACTCAGTTTGCATTAATTTTGTACATTTTTCCATCATTTGTGGTCGTTGCACTAGAGAACGCTTTTATTTATCTGAACTGGCCGTCACAGGTGTCTCGCTGAAAACAAATATAAGATATGTAACTGAGGTTTTCAAAGCTATCTCTATTTCATAGTCTTTCTTGAAATCACAACATGCTAACGACTAATTCTGATAATATCAGAAGCTGTTTTCAGGTAAGCTAGAACTAAAATGAGTGTACGCTGGTATAGACTGTGCAGTATGTTTAGGTAGATGGCTGAATAATATTCCAATCGGAAGTGCCATTGTGCTGGATATCTTAGGATATGTTTGAAACCGATCTGGAATTCATCCTTTCCGAAGGCTAACCTTAAGGTAGTTCATTTTGCCAGAAGAAACTTTGTTTCATAAGAGCATTCTCCTAAGTTCAACCAATACATTAACCGGTCTTTCAGCAAGTCTTCTGAAACAGTGCATTTGTGCTCTTTTGACTAGCAAATAGAATGCTTGGCACTAAGAATGAGAAGAACTAGTTGGGAGTTTCGAGTCATCAGCAGATAGCACGATGTAAAGCTAAGACCGACGGAGACCCTTGTTTGCATAATCCGTTCACACCAATCGGATGTGTTCCTCGATGAGTCAAGCCTGCGTTCGCTAGTATTCGGACATATTATCCATGAAAAGGAGGCCAACTTCAAAGTAGTTATTGTTTGCACTTACAATTGTTATTATGGTGCGATTCATTTTTCACAACCACCCCTATCACAAAGTTTCAGTGATAAGTTCAGTTTCATGTCCGCAGCAGACGAAGAAGTTCATACCAGCATTATCCTGGCGAGAGCTTTTGTTACAATTGTTGACTAGGTATTTGAACTCTTAACCCCTAACCACAGGGCATTGTTTCCGACGTCCACCATGCCATGCATCGGGTTCAACTAGCCCACCATCATTGTTGTTCATGTTTGAACCGATGCGTACGCAAAACCCCAATGTCAGGCCAGTACCAGCACTAATGAACGGTCAGAGTCAATATGCAGATATGCAGAGACAATTGAAATAAGATGCACGAATGCCACCTGCCGTATTTCACAGCCGTGCAGACTCCTCGTATGTATCTGCCACAATGTAACATATAGGGCAATTTATCTACTCACTACACTGTGAACGACACCTTCACGTTCGCATATGTAATGAACACGTCTGCCCCAATTGGCTACTTAAGTGGGTCTCATTGCCTGGAGGCTCATTCAAAATGCACCACATTCAATACGCATCAGCTACAAGTATTAGTATCCTTAGGATAAATCACCTAACTGTTTGGCACACGAATCATATTTCTGAAGTCACCCAAGCTTGTTGCCGCACTGTGATTCACGCACTTCCCTACCACTGATTGAGAGAAAGCGGTCCGTAGACGCAGATCCCCATTGTGGTCAGAGTTATCAAGTGTTGATGAAAGCAGACCCTTTCACAGGTACCCTCCGTCCGTATGGTACTTTAAAACTGCCTCCGCCTTTGTTGGCGCTACTGGAGCAGAATGGAGCTAACTAATATTCGGACTAGTGATGTAGATACAGTTGATGTGTAAATCAAACGTACCATATAGGAAATCCAATTCGTTATTTGCTGTTTTCTATTCGACCCATATACATTCTCAATTCTGCAACCACTGCCCGTTCGGACAAGTAACTCGGATAACAAGTAGCACATACTTCATGTGGACCTTATATGTGTTGTTTAACCATGCGATCGCGTGCTCTCTATGAACAGGGGGACTGGGCTGTCGTGCGAATCCCCACTCCGAATCGCTGATCACCACGCTAATACCGAATTTAAACTGAAACAATTAACTCAAATATTCCGAAGGATTGGTTCGCTGGATGCAACTTTGATGCAGAGATGACAATTTAACGGCTCAGTGTGATCACAGAGAAATTAGCAATGAGAGTAATTGGCTAACCTTTTTTCGACTTTTGAGTACGTCATTCCGACTCCAAAGCAATAATGAATTCTTGGAAAAATTCCGTCACACCATCGAATCCGCTGCGCCGTTTTGATGAACTTGGCCAACTCAGTGCCACCGTGGTTAAATTGCTGCCCGGTAACGACGTACTTTTTTACTCACAGCAGTCCTTTAAAACAACTATCGTTTGATATTTTGGCTTGTGTAACATCACCGTGGTAGTTTCCTTCGTCCGGCCCATTGCTAGATAAGTTGTCCGCTCTTTTTATCGAGACGGTCGATTTGATGCGCGGCCTCTGAATCAGTCTAAAACATGATGCGAAGCAATCCGTATAGTCTACGAACATCAGCTGGTCAGTTGAGGAGTGCACACCACTCATGCGCTAGCTCTTCGTCGATAAATATGGACGCTGGTGTCGGACTTGTCAGACTCAATTTACTTGGGGGCTCGCTACCGCGTTAGACAGGATATGTCAACTCACCTGCATTGCATTACGGAGTAAGCCGTCAGTAGTGCAGCGGACAGCGATCACAATGCAGAGTAACTGGATGGGAAGTGGTTTATTGGACGCTGGACGCCAAGAGTTCCGGTACTAACACGATAAACTTGCTATGAAGAAAGCAAACAAAGACTAAGAAAGACATCAGCAGTATGCCGGTACACCGTGCCGACGCTTCGCTGCCGAGCAACCACCACCAGTCGCCAGTGGGCTAAGGATAGTGCGAGGTTCGCTCGGTCCCTACTCAAGCTCGAACTCACGCCCTCGGATTACAAGGCAAATTTGTGTTTATTAACACTACGGGCCGGCGAAAGAAAGAACATGCACATCAATACTTTGATTCTGGTGTGAAATGCTGTAAACCCTAGAACAATAATATGGCTATGGTCTGCTGTTCTTAATTTACCTACTGAAAGCTCAAGATTACCGCATTTACTGGACGAGCTCAAGAAACCTTTGCAACATAAGGCAAAATCATTCGCTCGTTTTAACTCGTTCAACTCCACCTGTTCCCCAAATCACATCACCGGCACTTAATTGTCAATGACACATTTCTGAGTGGTCACCACTGAGCCAATAAGGAATAGAATCAGTGGCAGAAGAGAGTAAACTAATGCGTGTGCGGTTACCAACTGGTTTCTTCGATGGAGCCCAAAGTTATGATTGCAGTTCTGTAACTTCCGATTTATCCAGTCTTAACTACACTGCTTATTGGTTTAACGATATATCGCTATACCGAGATGGAACTATAACAAAAGCGGAAAAGCTATTGTCACCTCCTATACTTTCGAATCTATAACCCCTTTCTTTTGTCAATCCTGTTTAGAGCTTTGCGGGTGGGATTGACTTTCCACCTATGCAAACTACTTTACATTACCAATTCACTTAAGGTTTACTGGCAATACACCAATTGTATGCGGAATACACTTTGTTACCCGGTCTGATTATTGCAAAATGGGTACCTGGGACACAACTGGAAAAACGGTTTGGATAGCAGCTTTTTAATCTGCAGCTACTAAGAAATCTCAGTTACGTCGTTCAAATACATCTTTAATAACAGAAGGTTGGGCGATAATGTGCCCACAAGGACTGGTTAGCTGAAAACCGTGAAAAGTGATTGGGCCTGTGGTACAACCCAGAAATGAGGTTATGGAAAAGTCGTTCACCGCTTATTTACAGTAGCTGGGGGTATGCTGTCCAACATAACAGTTGTTGCACTGAGACAGACATACGTTTCGTTGTAGTTGAATATCACGGTGGCTGACAAATACCACGTGTGTTAATCGACCGTATCAAAGTCAAAAGAGTGCATTCATTCTCACAAGCCCACCTTAGACGGTTATCCATTCAAGGCTTTAGATTTGTATTCCTTCTTCAACTCCATAGGGATGTAGTTAGCTCCAGGAACTATTACCCATGGACGGGAATCAACTTTACCGTTGGCTGGACTGGCATCTGGAACTGGCGAATCGTTCTGTTGGTAGTTCATTTCTCGTTATGACCGCCATACTTCCTACCACAACAAAAATGTGCATGCGTCTCACATCCGTCCTTACTCTAGTACGACTGTGAAGCTTACCGGTTGTTAAGCCTGACGACTTACGTTGTGCATAAGCACAGCGGGGTGCTCCCTACTGAGTTTAGTTCCCCCGGAAAGCACCCTAATTGCTCGACCATGACAATTAGATAAAGACACTGGCGGTGAGGACACCCTGCGGTGGTGAGCTAAACACAATGTGGTTTGGAATGCAAAGGCATTAATCGGCTTCTCACTGTCTGACAACCACCGTAGACGCCGAAATAGCTAAACAAGACTTAAACCTCCTGGTTTCTTCATCTCCAGCTAAAAGTGCTCAGTTGAGCGAATCCTACACGGGATGTCGTAGGTTGGTGCCGTGGAGTATGATGTGCTGGGTTGTCCTTTACGAAAATGTTTCGCACATCAAGTCTAGTGATTATGGGAATTACACACTTTGTTCCTTACCCATCAGCTTGAGCACGTTCCTTAAACACTCCACTTACCGGCTACTGATTCGAGTTGAATCAGATGGAAGCTCCATACTGCCCATTAGCAAGAGTAAAATTAGAAAACAAACCTAGCTGACTAATCTGCACGAACTACCATTTGTGTGGACTGAAAGGCAAAGTAGTCAACAATAAAATTCTAACACAAGGTCAGACCACAAAACCAGCTGATGGATCGCTATAGTGTCTCCGACTCGAACTCCCTTCCTGACCACACTCATAGTGCTTTGTTAAATACGCTGATACCAGGTGGCATTTCCAATACAGTGGCTGGTACTGAAGTGTGACTTGAGCGCCTTCTGTTTATATCGGGCAATATAAATTCAAGAAATCAAACGCCTAAAAACGGAAAAACGTATTTGAAGAGCTCATATTCTACATATTTCTTTTTCATATTATCTTGCCAGCAGGGGCACAATTCTATCAGCGCCACGAAGTATGTTCAATATTGAAGTCCCCATGCGACAGAAACAATGAACATTTGGTAAGGTTCTTCAAACTGAATAATACAACTCTGGGGAATTTGTTTAGGCTTTGGTTGGGCGGTAGCAGTAATGTCGCATAATAATATCACTAGAAGAGCGGGTTTTAACCGATGACGATTGTCTAACCGAACTATGTACAACCGAAGGTTCAGGAAACCTTCAATACAATGAAACAACCTACAACAGAGTTTTTGTTGCATATGATAAATGCCTTCACATTTGCTGCCGTCATTCGAAAGAGCTTCTCTCAAACGGGGAGCCTGTGGAGCTGGTAGAGTGTGCCAAAAGGCCACATTGTGGAACTGTATCAGTCAGTTCTCTGCCCTCTGGTGAGGAACTCGGGCTACTGAGGAATTTATTGACTGTGAGTAAACGTTGGCTTTTGGCTGTTGCTTGATGCTGCTGGGCTGAATTTGCTCCATCATTCCTGTCGAGATTACGACCCGCCTCAGTGGCAAGTGCAGAGTTGAGGCTGCTGGCTGCGGCAATGTTAGTAATCCATAAGTTGAGGGGAGTTTCGACAAAGCTGCTCTCCTTTATCGCCCGAGTGTCCGCAGCAGCAGATACTTTCGTTCCATGACGAGTTGCCCAATTGTATTGTTCCAACCAAGGATAAGGCAATTTTGACAAAATACTCGGAGAACCAGACTGGACGGCGTATGTGTACCATTCCATGACCCTTCTCCAAGCCTCCACACTACTGGGTGATGAAATTTCACTGTCAGTACTCTTGTCTAGGTTCATCGTATCCAATGAATCGTTGGATTTCTTGAGGGGGAAATTACCTGGGGAGGATACTTCCTCGTACTTGCCTGATGCGCTTCTCTCGTCAGGTGATGTATTGGTTAGACCCAAACCACGTATACTGAACGGAGAGGCTTTTGCTGATGGTGAAATTGCAGTCTTTTTGTTACACTCAGGTGAATAAGGCGTAGCATTCTTGATAGCTGAATAGTCAATGCCGCTTTCTTGATTCGTGTTACGTGAGGCGCTAGATGCCATTGACAGTATCCAGTTCATGGAAGACCGATTGCACAAATCGTTGTGCATGGCTTGCTCAAATACACCAAATAACCTGGAGTGCGTTTCGTCAACACTGCGAGTATTTCTCCGTATGTTTGCTTCTTCGTTGTCGCCACTTATTTTACCTGAACGGAGTTTATTACCTGATTCATAGAGCCCGCTTCCTGGCACATTACTGCTTTTTCTAAAAGTTTGTTGATGAAGTAGTGGTTGGCCAAACGCACCCATTTCACCCCACACCTCTGCTGTTCCTTGACCCCTGCGCATCTGGTCTCTAAGGTGTGCTTCATTGCTAGGTACGACCTGGGGGCTTTGCCGGAAGCGCTTCGCGCACGGTTTATTTTGATCTGTAGTGTTTTCTCCGCAATTATCTTGGTCTTTCGGAACTGACAAATTCAAGGAATCTGACTTCAGCCAATCATCGTCTAGAAGAGTTTGCCTGCCGGAGTAGGCGGATCTGTCCAACAGCTCGAGTTGCCCGGCGTCAACGCACACCAAGGCACCTCCGTCCACTGAGCTTCGGTTTTCAGCATTTGGTAATCCTGGACTTCTATCATTATGTTCTACCGAATCTTCTTCAGAGTGAAAATGGGTGTCAGGATCTCCATCACTTTCTGAATTTGGCAATGTCCTGCGATTAGGAAACGCAACAGTGTTAGTGTACCTAGCATTTGGACATTCGGAAAGAGCGGTTTGAACTTACAGGAAGAGTCAAAGTACAGTTAGATAGTAGTAAACCTGGTTTACATTAATTTGTTGGGGCTCCAGCTAGCACCTTTAAGCTGATAAGCTAATGAAACACAAACCTTTCAAGGACGGCAATGAACCATTTTGGGTTAGTCTGAGTACTAAAAGCCAGCCAGTTGAATTCGTCGAAGAAAGTAAAGTCACTTTGAACATTCCAAATGAATGATTTTTTCACAAAGTGTAACTTTCAGAGTCGAACACACCAACTGCTGGTTGTTTTTAATTAGGCAAATACAATGAGAAAACGAAAAAAATTTAAAAGCTACTTGAATCCATCAGTGACTCATGATTACAAGAACTTAGTCAATGGATGCCCAAAGTCCTGCCCGAGGGCTAAATGCGGCCCACGTTAACATTTCAACGGGCCTGAGGTCTCATCATGAAATAATAGATCCACGCTTGGATTAATTTGTACAGACGAGGTTATACAGTTCACAAAAAATGTAAGGATGTTCTGGGTACAAAATCCAATGGCGTCAGATTCTGGTAAAAACCAATGTACACTGTATTTTTAACTAACCAGGAAAAGTCAGTCGAATGTCTCTAGGAAAAAGGTCTTAACTAAATCTGGTTCTGTTTCACCCCACATTAAAAACGTGCAATAACATATTTATGATATCTGTAATTTTGCTTGTATTTTATTGTCAGACTGAATATGGCCCGACAAATTTTTACCTTACACAATGTGGCCCTCATTGCGAAAAGTTTGGACACCCCTGACTTAGTCACTTGTGAGCCAAAGGACCAGCACCACGATTATAAGATGAAGAAAAGTTGTAATGAGTTCTTGCGCCATAGATACCACCGTAACAGCTCTGATACTATAAAGGGAACGAAAGTGCAGTGGTATTTTCTTAAAGTGTCAGACACTGCTGCTCAACCAACAGCTCACAAATGCATCTCACTACGCTTGTTAGATCCTCGTACAAACCTTGAGTTCCTATGGAGAACGAATGTGGAATAGGGTGTCCAGAATTCCAACTGTGTCACATCGCTGTTTATGCGACCCTGCCACATACCGAGGTACCATATATGTTATGGAGATAGGTTTGTGTGAATAGCTACGGCTGAAGGGTGGAGTAAGGTTGCGATTTTTTCATACCTGCGCGGTCTGTATGCAGAACTGTTGCCTGGATTTCACGTTTGGTGCTCAGTTACCCGCAGTCATATCGACCTGTCCGCACTGCACGCCTTTGCCTCTTGGAGCCCCTTGGCCTCAAGCAGTTGCAACGTGCACATTGAAACTGATTGGCGTGTGGTGATTGAAATTCGCCACTTGCAACGGGAACCACACTAGTAAATCCAATTCAGTCAATCATACTGTAGTTTCGCGCCCGATGAAGGCAGGCTGATTGTACCCTGTGACAACCAGAGAGCGAACTGTGTGAGGATGCTGCTAACACTACCATTGCTCATGCCTTTCACCGGGTGTGAAAGTTCGTCTGAGGAAACAAACCGAAGCAAATATCTTTTCCCATCACTGACTTAAATACAGGGACCAAAGGACACTTGGCCATATTCACACAGACGTACCTACACATGGCAGATAATCTATCGTGCTGGTCGCGCAGGCCCTCATATGCAGATCTATCAGAGTTCGGTGCTCAAGCAAGTATAACCAATATTGGAAACTCAAGTTAATTCCACCTACGAAGCAATTACGGCTACGCAGATGGAAGATGAGTGTTACCTGCCTAAAAACACTGTGCACAACGACACGGGTTAATCTCACTTGATCTCACAAAGTGATAGCAGGCCTCGAACCCGGGACCACTGGGATGTCAGGTGTGACCGCTACCTCTAAACCACCGGGTCACGAAGGGTAAGGCTTGGCACAACGGTTAACGGCTGATAATGAGGGTGCTTTTGAGGAACACGTTGTGTGGATGGATTGCGACACGCAATCTCAATGTAGACCACGATTCACATTCAGCATCAAATCCGGAGGTAACCGTTGTGACAAACGTTGCCCGGCATGTCCCGGGAGCCAAACGGGTAGAAGTTTCGGCTAATGTTCCAGTGGTCCCGGGTTCAAGGCCTGTTATCCCCATCTAATGAGATCAAATGGGATCGAAACGCGTCGTGGTGTGCAGTGTTTGCCGGTATGCATTACCAAATTTCCATCTGCTTCAGCTACGGTCCCAGCAAGGTTCACCACAATGTGAATCGCGGTCCACTTGAGATTGCGCGTCGCAATCCATTCGCACAACAAGTACTTCAAAATGATCATTCAATTAAATACACCTATCTTGAATAACCGGGCCTAATGGCAGGTTTACTTGATAAGTTGTAATCTGAATCCAAACTTTTTGAAAAAGTGACCACGAATTAGCAATTGTACCAAGTTCGGCAAAAGTCCGGGCGCTTTTGCTAACCTTCGCCACTTATGGCGCCGGCGAGACCACTAGCGTCCTGAAGAGTAGAGTGTACAATGCAGCGCTACGTTCGACCCTACTGTACGGTTGTGAAACCTGGCCCCTTAGATCAGCTGACATAAAGAGGCTAGTTATGTTCGATCCCCGGTGCCTTCGAAATGTACGTCACATCTGGTGGGAACACCGCGTGAGCAACGAGCGTGTTCAACGCCTTGTTTACGGCACAGGACAAGGAACTGAACCGCTCAGCACCGTTATTTCCCGCACCAGGCTCCGATGGCTCGGCCACGTGTTACGCATGCTAGCCCATCGACTCCCGCGACGTGCGCTGATTGCTCACCGGGGATGTGGATGGAAGAAGAGGAGGGGTAGCCAAGCGATGACTTGGTCGAGAGGAATGAAGGCCCTCACTTCTGAGCTGGCCTCGGTTGGAGTGTCTCGGCTCCTTGGTTGTGGTCCGAAAGACGATGAACACGTTTGGTTGGACACACTTGCTGATATGGCTAGGAGTCGACCTCAGTGGCGTTCGCGCTGTGAGTTTATTTGTCCCACCCCATCCCTCCTAGCTGAGGTGTCCCGAGCCTCCAGCTAACGTGTTCGAGTCTTAGATGCTTTCAGCTATTCCGATGTGGGTGACTTCAGATTTAGGTTGAGACCTGCGCTACTCTGGGTTTCCAGCCCTAATCGCACTTGCTGAAATTAGGCGCTGAGGTAGAAGCTGATGCAATCTTTTTAGGACAGTCCTGTTCCATGGTTGCAGAAATGAAATTCTGACTGCTGTAGAGCTAAGCAAACTACTTTTCTCAATCATAATGCGAAAAACAACTTACAAATATAAAAGTAACACTGAAATCACTAATGAAGCACAAATAACTATGGCTCATAGTGTACACTTCTACTTGTAGGTTCACTGTTACTATAAACAACGGAATATTATAGCTCTAGTGCAACGTACATCTGGGGACTTACTGCAATCCACATCACAAAACCAAAACTGACTGCACAAGAGGAAACCTGAACTGTGAGAAGCGAAATTTAAACTCAACCACACCAACGGTTATTGAATCCGTGAGAAATGCAAATGAATATGTTACTTCATCATGGACTTATACTCACAGGTAAGCCCGTCATAGGTGCAAAAGATCGAAGTATCTAACCTAGTTTACTTCGACTGTGATCAGAGTATCAGTACCAGTGTATGCAACAGAATAAACTGCATGCAAGTTTTAATAGAGCCCGTTCTAAATGCATACAGAACAAGATTAACCGATGGTGGGAATCTTCAACGGCTACTTGAACAGTTAAGTAACTCACTGGTTCTTGGCAGCGGCCGCTCTGTCTCGTTGACGCCGGTTCTTAAACCAGTTACCTACTTGAGTTGGCGTCAGCCCGGTAGCATTGGCAAGCTCCCGCTTCTTCGCCGGGCTCGGATACGGGTCTTGTAAGTACCACTCTCTGAGTAGACTTCGAGTACGTTCTTTAAAGCAATGAGTTTTCTGCTCACCATCCCAAATTGTCCTCGGCATCGGAAATTTCTTCCTAACCCGGTACTTGTCAACAGGTCCAAGTGGACGTCCCCGCAGTTTCTCCGCCTCTTGATAGTGGGCTTCGAGCCATAATGCTTGCAGCTTCACATGCGAAGATTTGGAAAATGTATGGCGCTCCAAAATTGCGTAAAGTTCTCTAAAATTGCCCGTGTGAAAGGCCACCATGGCTCTGGCTCTTAACATCGTTTCGCTACGATTAAGTACTTCCCAAAGGCTGGTGTGTAATGGGAGTGACCAGACAAACCGACTCAAATTTTCAAGGTCACCTGAATCCTCAAGGGTTTGACATAAGCGAATGATTTCCTGCGGGGCAAAGTTAAATCCTGTGGAACCGTTTGAATCATTGTTAATCTTCGACACATCTGAAGCATGTGCCGTCGTATCTGGCTTATTGGGTGCTCCGAATTTCCCAACCTTATACAGCGGATGACCTGTGTATCGAGTTCGCACCCTGTTGCACCGTGATATCGGTGATTTAGATGTCAAACATGATACACCACCATGTCGCACTGTGGCCTTATGACTCGGCTGCTGTGCTCGCGGTGGGGTGAGCCCGAACGTTTCTGCAGGCACGTGAGAGCGAAATTCGTCCGGATTGGTGTAGTTCACTGGGAGAGTCGGAGAAGTTGGAACATGAATCCCCCCAAATGCTGTTTGCCTTTTCATCCACTCTGAATGATCGAACATTGTTTGGGGTATTCCCACGTGGGGCACATCTTCACGAAGATCCAGTCCCTTCCTTGTCTCAAACAATGCTGTCAACAGACGTTGAGGGTTTAAAATCCACTCTACTGCGTTTGTGTTCGTAGGATACTGCAAGATCTGTTTGGATATTACCGAGGGTATCTGGCTCAGGCTTGCATCCCTCATAGAGTAATGTGCAGAAGGGTCTGAAAGACAGTGGGAATGGTTGGAAGTAGGTAGAGTGTTTGCTGAATCTGTTACTCTGACAGAATGTGTTGTATAGGTGATCCCATTGGCAGACGTCACTGAGTCCTCCGTGTTCTCCATGGTGAATGGAAGTGGGAAACTCTGCATCACATGAGAGGAGGATGGTTTCGTAACCCTACTAGTTACGTTGGATTTGATGAAAGTCCTGAAGTTCTGGAATTCGGAGCAATTCGATCCAGAGGGTAAAAGATACCGAAGATCAAAAGCACTAGTTTTCATCTGATCCGGCCTGCTATCGTTTATCAACTGCTTCGAAGTGATTACGCCAGATGATTCCGGCACAACTGCCATTTAGAATACTGCTTTGCAATAGTTGAATGGGTCCATCAAAGTAACTTTTGCCAGGGGTCGTCAACCAGTTGCCAAGTATGAACACAGTAGATGGACACCAAGTTATTCTGTACTCTTGTCACGGAAGGGGGTTGTGGTAGTGCGGGGGTGGCTACCACAGCTGTCTCAGGATGACATGCACGTCAGTGTATGCGCCCAGACGATAACATATGCAAAGCGAAGTTGATAGGCTACGACCAGATAGACAATTGTGGTCATGGTCGGGAGCACGCGTTGTCTTTCCGTCCTTCCGCTCATTGGACAATCGGAATAGTAGTGACTAGCAGTGGAGGTTAGAACGAAAGGGGTGAGACGATAGGATGGACGTTGTAACCCGATAGTCGGATATGCACGCACCCGATTGGCTTGAGCTCGGGTCTGGGTGAACCATATCTGCTTTGTCTCTTTCTCGCCTCACTCCACCCACACCTCGTCATTATTGTAACCGTCATTCGAGTGCTCTGGCCCTTAGGAAGAAGGGCAAAACATCTTCAAAACACGATGGCCAGAATAAATAACAGCTCTTTACTATGAAGTGATAGTCGTCTGATCACTCCGCGACCCACAGAGCAAGCAATGATATGTCACGCGTGTGGCAACCATCTTGTTTTTATCTAATGGACTTCGAAAATAATTTTCGAGAAATGTCGAAACGTTTGGCTTACATGTGACTGTTGCTTCACTGACATTTGGATGGACTAGCTTACATGTACCGTTGAATTTTTCTTGAAGGAATTTTGACCAAAAATGATCTTAGAAATAGCACGTCACTAACAAATCACCAAATGGCAAAACTCGACAAAAGATCAGGTTTAGTTATTAGACCCAAAACAAACAATGGGCTGCATCCAGTTTGCTAGAATGTTGTTCGTGACTTAATACGGTTACGAACTGATTGACACTTGTCTGCCTACAGAGATTATTATCGTGTTCGGTGGAAAATATTTATGGCTAGCGGGTGGGAAGATGCGTTAAATAGGGCGATCCACAATTCACTGTTGAAGAGCGGTTGAACTTGATCCCTACAGTGATATCGTACTGTGAATCCGATCAGGCAACTAAGTTGTAACCACAAAACATATATATAGGGGAATAAGTGACAGTGTTTACGGCGCCAAAGTAAACGAACAAATTTAGTTTGGGTAACAAATGCATAAGCAGATGTGGCTTTATTTCACCGCTACTTGTTCGATAACAAAGTTCCAATACATTGGTTCAGATAGATGTAGAAATAATCGGTTGGTGTATTTGTTGGGCATCGTTTCGCTTTTGATGCAAAATCTTCCTCAGGCTAGGTGAATCAGTACGCAATTGGAACGGTAATGAAACATATGTAACCGAGTAAGCAGTTCTTGTTTGGTTGCACTGATTGATACCATATCATTGCGTTCTTTTACCAATCTCATGCCTTATGTAATGAATTACGGACGAAGTAATCGTCTTTATGTACATTCGCAGCTGCGCTGACAAATGCTATCAATGCCACTCATTATGCAGCAATCTTATTAACGTCCTCCAATTAATTTCAAATGACAGTTAGTAAGCAATCTTATTGCATAATGTCCACCATTTCAGTTGTCCGCTTTTCTACAGCGGGGTTCACATGGTAATTCCATTGTTTACGAAGGCGCACGATAAAATTTTGTTGAAAATAACCCATACCAGTGGAATTTAGGCACCTTTTAATTTCTCGTTCCCATCTACCTATATGGTTTGCTTTTGAGCTTAACGGTGTTATAGTCCATAGTAGATTCTTCTTACATTGGTACAGAGAGGAGGAGCGATTCCACCTTGTCCTTGGATTTAACAAGGGCCTCTTTATATGGATCCTACTGAGATTCACTTACTCTCCATCAAGACCATCCAAAAGACTTTATAAAAATGTGGCACGTCCTAGTTTTTCAGCAAATATAGAAACGAACTGAGCTGCAGTAGCCAAAGGACATATATGCAAAATTAAATGCTGAAGTTTGTTCATGCTTCCCCAGAACTAGTTTAAATTGAAAAGCATGGCTGTTCGTCTTAACATTGAACCATCTGATAATCCAAAGGAGGAAAAACAATTTGGGCAGTGTGAATTTTATGTGGTACTAGTTACCATTCATTCTCTGTTAGCATGGGTGTCAAATAAAAGTAACTCAGCTTCCTTGGTACACCACTATAGGTTAGGCATCAGCCAAGGTAATATGCACTATGCTTGTGGAGCTATGCTGGACTGCTGCAAGAATATCAGCGATTCCACCTAGACAACATCGCCGAAATGCTGCCCTTTTCAACAGCACAGTCAACCCATTATACCCTGAAGATAATAGATATTTAGGAAATGAATTATAGTGAAAAGATTCCGAACTACCATCGTCATGTGTACCTTCTTCCTTTAAAATTCACCACAGTATCAACCTGAGAGGTCTCCAAATAAATCTGGAGTCCGTCTTAAGGCAAATATTGTAATGAAAATAGATAAATAAATAAATGGTTTATTCTCAAATTTATAGACACACCAAATCAGGCATGCTCTCTTTTTGACCACGCCAGCTACGATACTCAACCTAGTCAGTATTTGAAGTGATTTGACGACACAGCTATCTACTTATATTAGGTTATGTATCTCTCATTAGTGAGAAACGAAGTATATATGCAAGCGGGCTTCATGTAATTGTCCTCAAAAGACGAAGTAGAACTCAGTCATAGCTCGCTTTAAGTGATATACATGACTAGTTATTGGTTGCCCATCTTGTTCTACGAGTATTTTACTGTTAATTTGTGATTCTTACCTCCACCACCCCACAGTGCATGCGAATCCCTGGTCTGTATTGTTCATACTAAGACCTTGCTTCATTGTTTTCTTGAGTTCTTTCACCGAATCATTGTGACTGGATTATTTCCGTTGTGGAGACTCAACCAGTTGTGTCGTAAAATTTAACCTCATTACTATTAACTCTCAATTATGGTTTCGACCTTGTTTCTTGTGCTGTTCAGTTCAGAAATAAAGAAAATGATGTACATTCCTATGAAAATGCTCAAAATCTCGTAGGTTAAAATGTGGGAGCTAACTTCAGTCGAAATTCTTGATTAAGGTTCGTGTAGTCGAACTTTTTCATAATGTGACACGAATGTGTGACGGTATGGTAACACGAACAGCAGAATGCCTTGCTATCAATCAAAAACACCCAATTGCTACACACATGGAACTCGATGAACTCAACTGAGATAGACTAGGGGATAGGAATGTAAACAAGCAACTGCACAGAAGCATGTTTGGGACCGTGAACAGTGGCAAAACAGTGACCCCGTTAATGGGTAAACAAGTGTAGCCGTTGTCATGTTGTCCATACCTACATTTGACCATTTGGGAGGAAGCCCAGATGGTCTTCAATCTCTTCTATTTGAATAGCTTATCATGACGAGTGTCACAGTGATGATCTTCGCCCAACTGTCTATCAATGCAGCAAGCCAGTCAGCCAACAGTGACATAAGGTAAGGAACTTAGCAGTGATGACTAGTTGACCTGTAGTGAGGTCAGCTATGCTCCACTCGAATATATCCCCCAAATAACTACCTATTTTTGTTGCACGAATTCTCTATTCCAGTTAAACCAAACAGCTAAGCCCATATCATTTGGGTATGCTTTTCTAGTTGAAAGGTCAACATTTCAAGAATACTGCAGTTTAAATTTTTCGCTACGCCCTACAATAAATGCTGAACACATTTAGGTGCATTAAACAATACTTCTAAACACGAAATGTCCGAAATATGTTTGTTACTTAAGAATACGGCCTTCGGGAAAAGTTATGTGAAGTCCTTCGCAGTAGCTTCCAATTCAAAGGTTTTCCTACACATCCGGAACAACTGGACGGCTTTTTCGTTCTACCTGAATTCATCAGTAGTGCTTTGCTCTCGGCTGCTTCAGGATCTGAATCTATGGTTTCTCAAAACTGGCGGCTTGCATCATTCGCCATGGGCAATAGACGACAACGCCAGTTCGTCACAACTTAAAGGCTAACAGCGATATTACATAGCTGTTCTGCAGTAACTTCGTTTTCTTAACTATTTCGTTACTCCGCGAATAACTGATTGACAACTCGCTACTTCATCGCAATTATGCTTTTCTTGCTTCTTTTGTATCCTTGTGCTCAAGACAAGGCTCTGCTGCTCCATAAAGTCTTTTAGCATTGCGGAATGAAGTTGCCTCTCCCCCATAATCAGTTGAATAAACATGGGACTGAAGATTGGCGGTAGCCTCTAGTCGCTTCTCAAGAGTTCTAAAAATAAACAGAATCATCACATTTTCGTATCGAAATGGCTCTGAAAGTATGTCCCCATTCATTAGGTGTGTGTTTGCGCGTTATATGTATGTGAGGTAAAAAAAATACTCCGCTTCAAAGTCTCTTCTGATTTGAATAGGTTTTACACAGGTGTAACTGAGCTCTTAGTGAACTACGTGTGAAAACATCAACATCGTAAACTGATGCGAATACTCCGCTCTGTAGTCAAGATAAACGATTTTTCATTCCGCTAGAGTAGATCGAACTCCGGATGCAACAAATTCAGCATCTTGCTTCAAAGCACGCACTCTCAAAATCACCTCTTTGTCTACCACAATTCCCTGTCCACTGATCACATCTCAATCTTTACCTTCACCTGCCTGTTTGGATGTCTAATTCAATTTGGCTAAATGACACTGGACAACATGCGTTAGCGTCTTCCCTTCTCCCAAGAAGTTCCCATCCCTCAGTGTGAATGCCCACGCCACCGACTCTATTGCTGTCAGTTGATTGAAGCCGTATGTGTGAAACAGCGCGCATGAATACAGCCACACGTGTGCATGTATATAGGTTTCTTCCACGAAATACATGCTCAGTTAGTGAGGGTCTTTGATCTGATCCCTTTGGGGATTACGAGTCAACGGGGTTGGAACTCCAACCGGTCGCTGAGCCTAATCGACATGTAAAATAACCAGACTGAGTTGTGCTTTCCCATTCTTTACCTCACACGAAGTAAATTTGCTTTATGTTCTTCATTTTCTTAATATTTTCGACTCGTATTCTCCCGCAAGGTCATTTATTGAATGGTGAAAAACACACGAGTAAAAATGGATTTTAGGCTTATGTTCGTAAAATGCATCAGAGACGCGTATTACAAAGAAGCGGTGACTTCGGGCTTATGGACACCCTGGATTTAAGGACATAGTTGAATGGATGGACATCGCATGGCAAATGTCAGCACCTGTTTGAGATAGTTCAAAAGGAACGATGCTGCTGGCAGTTTGTTTGCGTCAATTCCCTTGCAATAGCCACACATCTGAAAGTCAAGATTCAGAAACTTGCGGCAGCAGGAAATCTCAGTTACTTTATAATACTATCGATTTTGTGCTATTTATTAATGCATCAACGACGATATTTTTAGATCTGTTAAAATTTCTAAATAACGTTGACTGTTAGTTTTGTGCCTACTCATTGATAGCATAAATTAGGAAAGACAGTTCCGTCGGTTTTTCCAGTCGCTTGTACGAAATTCTCCTCTTCCAGCGGTGATTGCGCACACCACAGGAGACGTAGCAAACCAATTCCCATTCCATTACATTGGAGCGAATTTCCAAAGCCTCCACTCTGTCATGGAAACTAGTATTTGGTGTGGGTGTGTGTGCCTGCGTGGTATAAGTAATGAATGATGCAGGCACACTGTTGCCGCTGGTAGATACTCAATTTTCTTGTATCAGTGGTTGAAAACTTAGTCCACCTCACATTTACGGGCTGTTCGTGTGTCTGCGCATCAGCCGCAATCCGCCTCCAGGGAGAGTGTGCCCGCTTGCGTGTCTTCTCAAACTTAACAGGTTTCGAGTGCTGTTCAGCATGCGATGAGCACCCACCATGGTCATGTTAATGAGAGTCTACTTCAGACGCGATCCCCCTCCCACTACATTTCGCCGGAAATTTTGACAGTGAGTTCTTGTTTCATCTCTTTGTGGATGCCCTTCTCTGGGCTGGCAAAGGAAATCGCTATTGAAGTGGCCTTTTCATTGCGAAAGTGTGAAAGTTGATCCAGATTATCGACGGTTATATTGCGTGGGTAGGGGAATATCAGTCACAGTGTCATGCAACCGAGACCTGTTGAGACTACCGAGTTAAGCAGAGGGAGGAGGACCTTACTGACGAGAATTTAGTCAGGGATGAAACCAAAGCCAATGTTTAGCCGTATTTAGATTGGTATATACTGTTAGCGCGGAAGAGAATAAAAATAATGATGGCGGTCCAGTGAAATTACGTGAGGAGAAAAGCTTTTTCACTCGGTATACTTCCATTGCATAGGCGGATAACCAATGCCTGAAAACTTGGCAAATAGGTTAAAGACGAGCACCGAACTACCGTGGGTTCTGCATGGGTTCTAACTACGGAAAAGTCCATGTAGGAAGTCATATGCGTCAAAAAGTCAAAATGCCGATGGACTACTCGACAAATAAGCAATAACGAAATGAGAAGACGAATATTGGCAGATGCTAGCATTTCGTATTATCTCGTCAGTACCAATACAATAACAGGGAAATCCTTTTATTTGTCTTACAGGGCACAGTCAAACCAATCATTTCGTTGTTCAAACTAATGAAGGGGACTAACTGTTTTAAATAAGCAATACACGAGTTTCCCCCGTCCCTACCAACAAATATGCGTACCAAAATTGATTGTTTCACTACCAATGACTATAGTCACTATAATCACTCTCGATAACCGACTCTGAGTATTCCAGCTGGGAACTGAGCAGTTGCTTGGGATTAGAAATGCCAATTATGTGAAAACTTACCCTTCATCTATTAACTTGACGCTGGTTAACTTGCACACAGTTTGGATGTTATGCGCGATTAGGCAACGCGGCTTATGCTAAGAATTTCCAAAGTCCGGCCCGCGGACCAAACGCGGCCCGCGTTAACCTTTCAACTGGTCCGCGGTCCCATAAAGAAGTAATTAATTCAAGCTTGGATTATTGTTGTACAGATATTATTAGACCACAAAAAATTAAGGACTATGAGTACAAACTTTAAGGGCGTCAGTTGCTGGAAAAAAGCAGTGATGCAGCATTGTTTATTTTTAACCAATTGGGAAAACTCAATCTCGTGCTATTAATAAAGGGGTCTTAACTAAATCAACAAAATGATGAGATGGATTCGTTAACGTATATATATATATATATATATATATATATATATATATATATACATTAACGGCGGATGTTTGTGAGTAAAAGTTCGTAGAAAGTAGAGGTCATGATTAAAATTCACGCACAATAATGTGCCTCGACGGGGAATCGAACCCCGGTCCACGAATTTCCGGTCCGCTGCTCTACCACTGAACTACCTAGGGCTGACGATTAGGTGCGCAAATTTTAATACATGGCAATACGTCGCGCACCAAGCAGAAGTCATGTATTAACATTTGCGCACCTAATCGTCAGCCCTAGGTAGCTCAGTGGTAGAGCAGCGGACCGGAAATTCGTGGACCGGGGTTCGATTCCCCGTCGAGGCACATTATTGTGCGTGAATTTTAATCATGACTTCTACTTGCTACGAATTTTATATATGACTAACTAAAGATAGCCCATTCTGAGAACGGGATTTTTGTTCTATATATTATTCCAGTCCACCTTTTGTTGTGCTTTAAGTTATTTCAATACACATGCTTAAACATAATAGTCTCCACTTTCTGATTATTTACTTCCACAAAAAGCAACATTTGTCTACTCTACTTTTATACCCCTATGACAAATGGCTTTTAATTAAACTGGAAAAATAAAATGTGGGATTGGTTAAATTTTCATTTATATGAGTTTCACTACTATTTGTAAAGGAAAAATGCGACTAAAAGTAGGAAAGATAATGAGGAAAAGCGCCGCTTTCAGGAAAAATATAGACTGAAGTATTTTTCACTGAACGACTGAACAAGTGTATGTGTCGGATTTGTTCGGAGAGTGTGGTGTTTTCAAGGAATTTATTATCATTGACATGACCAAATGAAGCATGTTATGACAAGTTGACTAAAAATGAACGAGGTTAGAAACTGAAGCAACTGGAAGCTGGAATAACAGAAAAAAGCTTGTTTACAAGAATGGGTCAGTCGAATGAAAATGTGGCAAATGCATGTTATGAAGTGGCAAAACTAAAAGGGAAACACTGTAAACCATTTACTGAAAGTGAATTTGTCAAAAGATGTGTGATTAAGGTTATTGGAATTTGTCCTAAGACAAAGTAACAGTTCGCGTATTTGTCCGGTAGGCAACGCTGTGGCTGCGCGTCGCTGTGGCTCTGATATTAAGGATCAAAATTTGACTTTCAGCAACTCGGGATGAAATCACTTATGCATTTGACACTGCTAAATTTCTGATTTTTTGTAATGCTAACAATGATACGTGTGTGTGAGGCATTACTTGACCTGCGGAGTCAAGTACCAAACAAGAGGGATAGATTTACTTGCTTCTGTCTCTTCTGAAAGCATTGACATTAAACTATAATGAAATAAGTACTCTGGAATTGTTACTGACGATACCCCAACCATGAATGGCAAGCACAGTAGATTAGCAACACTTGTCTGCAACTAATTCAGCGAAGAGGGGGACAAATTCACTAAACTTAACTGCATCACTCCTGAACAAGTTATTTGTGCCAAACATAGTTGTGAGACTAGGTAATCCTCCTCTATGTGATATTGCGCGTAATAAAACCAGTGTCTTTGAGCATAACCTGACCTGGCTAGCTAGCCGAACAACCTCCTCGTGGTGTCAGTTGGGTGGTTCGGGTTTAACCCGTTCCAGCAGTGTTCCGGCAGTGTTCCAGGACGTGGTGGGTTTCGCCTGCCAAGCGCTCTCCCCATAAAAGGCCACAAATGTCTGCTTAACAACACTGTGACGTGGCGGTCGTGACTCGCCACAAAATAAAGTCACTGCCCCGTGGATATCCGGATAATTCTATCCAACCCACGGACACCAATCTCCTACTCGCATATTGGTGACGATATCAGACATTGAAGATTGGAGGATCACAACGACAAACACAAAATACACAGCTACATCTACGTACACACACATGGTTGGCGGCATCCGGTTTCGGATTTGCCTGTCACTGTGGCAAGCCACAGGACGCCTGCGCCTACAGAGGGACCATGGATGGCTTGCGCTGCACCACCCACAGCTCCAACCACATACCCCATATCCAGTGTAAACCCGAAGGAATAAGACCGGGAGGCATGCGGATGGGAACCACGTTTCATCAACGGAGCCGGGCCACACTCCTTCACAGGCAAACACAAGCACACTGTATTTGGGAATCAAGCGCACACAAGGCGGTGGCTGGACCGTAGTCCGCTCCACACTGACTGCATGGAATCACTCTTCGAGCCTAACACGGCCACAAGGACCGTGCATCCCGTCCCCTCCAGCAACGACCAACTGTCTCCTGGGGCCAGTATGGACGAGGTAGTGGGTAATAGACAGGTAGGCACCTTGTCAACATGCACATCAAGCGCAGCCACACCGGGGATATCAAACAACAGCCAAACACTAACTGCTATGGCAAACATATCGGAGTTTTACACATTCATGATCATGCATCGTCATGTCAAAATGATCATGCCTGTAAAGGCGTGCCTCACCTTGTTGAGAATAAAAGATTTATTTATTTATTTATTTAGTTTGCTTAAAATCACAGTTTCCTCGCTCACACTTGCAATTAACTGGTTATAACATATGTCCCTTTTGGTTATTTTCTAAATTTCAGGTTGCATGTGGCCAGGCATGTTTTTCCTCACAACGTGTGGCCCTTCTTGTGAAACGTTTGGACATCCCTGGCTTATACGAAGCGCATTCAGTAAATCACATAACATGAAACGTGGAGAGCAATTTTTGACCGCGCTACGCTGAACACACGCTAGGCAATGGTTCTGGTTGCCTGTGATAATGTAGGGCTGCATTTCCAGCGTACACCTTTGAACTGCGGCTGCCTTCGATGATTTTTGGAACGTGTTGCGGTAACCCAGCGGTGTATGCGGCGTCACAGCATCACTGGCCAATTACGCACGCGGATTACCAATGTTCGATGAAACCCAAAGTTGCAATTTCATGCAAGCATGTGATAAGTAATAGAGACTTAGGTTAACCATCCACATTTCTGCAGACTTGTTGGAGACATACTACAAGTATATAATTTTCACTAATATGATCTCCCTGAAAACCCTATCGCAGTATCACCTACTGGACTGGATTTTGAGCTACCAGTGGAAGGGTGGCAAATTTCAGTTAGTGGGTTAATCTGTCATAGACAAACATTAACATATGCTGGGAAGGTGCTTCCCAATAACCACCACGAAGTGGTTTTGAGAACATGTCTATTGAAGGAATATTTTAGTTCCGTTTAGCGTGTGATTGAAGTTATTTCGAAGATCAGCACCTAGTGTCCATACTGTCTAGTTAGCACTTGCTCAATGAATGTCGTGACCTAACACAAATTTCGTCCGGTTGCGTAGGCCACAAAAATGAATAATAACATCATAATCGTAATTGTAATCGGTTCTTAATCTGTTCCCATTCCGCACCCAAATTCCCATATGCACGTTTAGTTATTCTCCCCTAATGGAATGTTAGTTTCAGCGAGTCCTAGAATTTCGGTCTCTTGCCAACAGATTAATATGGGTTCAAAGTCTTCAGTTGGTTTAGAGCAGTGTAGATGAAAGCTGGCGTTGATTACTTGTAGTATGTGCGTGCGAAATAGCCACTGGGCTGAGGTCAAATAAATCGATAAACTAACATGGAGTGCCGCAACCTATTGTTTAAAACGCCTTGGTCATTGTGTAATTCCGCTACTATTAGTCTCTTGGAAACAGCTGGAATTTCCCCTTGTAGGTATCAAATCGTCATAGGATAATTAAGTTGGTGTACCAAGCGCGTCATATTCCTTTTAGCATTGACCACTCGGTAACTTTCTTTCAGGAATACGAATGAATGGGGACGCACTTCAGTTTGTTTCCAGGGTAACAAACTGGAGCAGATGTGAAGATTTTGCCGCTGAAGGGCAAAGATTTGCGTTCCGGTGATATGAGATTTTATCGGCATTCAAATATTAATTTGTTCAGTACTCCGCACACATCTCCGGTTACCGCTCTTTTCCTATCAGTATTTAAGGTGACTCCTTGTAACCCGATACACTACCGGGTTAGTTGCCCAACTCACGCAGTTGACGTCCCAGTCAGCTGACCACAATCGTGTATCAATGATCAGCCTGTACCACCCCTACAGCTGCCAGAATCCAGTGATATTTGATCAGTCCTGCAATTATGCAGAACCGCAACACTAGCTTTGCTGGTTGATGAACCGGATCACGAATGGACGGAGTTTAGTAAAGAGCAAAAATACCTTACAGATTGAAGCTATCTCTCAACGAGTACGATTTTCAAAGTTGGACTTGAAGTATCCGCTGTGTGGTTGGGTTGCTACAAGCAACCACTGTTGAGACCTCGGTTCACTTGAGGTGGACCTCGGTCATTCCGATCACAAGGACCGTAGGTAAAATCGAAACATTATGGCGTTGCTCATCCCAACATTGGCACTGCCAGTGTTGGGATGAGCGACACCATAATGTTTCCAGAGTGCGATTTTCGTTTTCCATTCCACGTGACCCTTAAGGTATTCTGTGCATAGTGGCCGATAGACTTATTACTATAGTATCGTATTGTGCTGAGACCCGTGTAGCACCAAGTCAGACACGTTCATTCAGTGATGATGAATAACAAAGCCGACCCTAATGAGGAGTCACCTCACTTTAAAGCACATTGGTCTAAGTCTAACGTTGAGTAATCAGTGAATCTGAGGGCAGCCGCGCATCAGTCGATTGTCCTGTCCATTTGGACTATCTTCGGTTCAAATGTGGTCAACCGTATCTAATGAATCAAAATGATTTCATGCATGAAGAGAGTGATGAGGAGGTTGGTTCGTAAACTTAGGCACACGAAACTAAATTACGATGAATACGTGTTGTGAGAACACATCTACCTAGGAATTTCTGGTTTTTAAACCATTTTTGTCAAAGTCCTATAAAATTGAAAAAGGCTGAGCATTTCTCCGAGTGGTTGGAATAGGTTGTTGAGTGCATTTATAGTAGAAATCCTATGAAGTGTTGGCCTTATAAATGGATGCCGAAGTCGATGTTCGGAAGTTTTGCGGAGTACTCCAGCGATGCCGTTAGGGAATTGCTCGCCAGGTATGCAGCGCTGACTAGCGGTCCTCTGTCATCAGCTCAAGTTGTAGAACCGACCAGTCCGGATTAAGCTTTGGAGGCTATCCATAGGTGCTACCCTGCTTGCAAGAATAACTTTGATGGAACGTTAGCCCCTGCGAAACGCTTTTACTTCATGGAATGCTGATTACTGCATGACCCAATCAAGTGCCTGGATGCGTTTAAAACGGGGTCAATTGTGGCCCTTTGGAGAGCTGTTTCAGGCTCAGCAGATGTTCTCTAACTGTCATGTAAAACTTAGGTTGACTTGAGAGCAAGATCCATATCTAAATTGCGTGAAGATGATGATGGACATAGTAATAAACTCAGGTAATGTAAATTGAAACTGGATGCTCTCACATTCATGGAAAGGATGCTTTTTCAATTCATCCTGCTAGTCAAGGAAGAAACTATATGAAAGACCTATCTGTGCTAAACTGATGTTGGATATACAGCGCGGGATATGAGATATGAGTTCGAGTGGCATTTCGCCTTCCTGAAATTAGTGCTGGTCAGCCATTTTCTGATGGCACTTTGCTTAATGATACCACAAAAAGAGCAGTGGAATCTAAGACATAGTAACTGCTATTGACTCAACACTTCAAACTTGAGGTTAACTTGAGGAATGAACTTCAACTGTGGTGTATCGCAGAAATCGAACTTGAGCGATGCGTAGCACTGCAACTAGCTTATCAATCGCAACCCCATTAGCAACCATGCCATACATGTCCGTCTCAATCATTCGGAACAGTTCTCAGCTATACCGGTACCAGGTTGATTTGACTTAGTTAAGGAAGACTTCACTACTCCGGAGTTTGAACAGGTTGTCTTCGTATGCACACAGCCTTCTCAGTGCGCAACACGCATTGGGGAATCGATAACTTCACTCCCTGTAATCCCGATAGAGTGAATTATTCGGCATATTATATACTACACAGTGAAGTTTCCAGAATCCACGGAATAGCCTGCTTGTTTTCTGCACAGTCTGCATCAGTTCAATAGCTTTATCATTGGATAAACTTGCACGTTAAGCAACCAAGTTCATTTAACTGCAAGTGCATCTAACCGCAGTGCAAATGTCTCTTGTCATAACCAGCTTAGCACATAATACTTGACCCGTCGCTCTTTCGCCATATCAGCGGACCACATAAAGGGGTTTTTGTGTCCTATTAGAACGAACACCTTAGGTCATATGGCGTTGATGACCCCGGGTACTTTGATGACTGCATCTTACAGACACATAGTGAGGCTGTTGATCACTAGCTGTGTATGGTACGAAACATCACAACATAAGAATCAGGATCATGGCATTGTGATTCTGAACAGCTGGAGGAAATTTCAAAGGTGAATCCCAGGTAGGTAGTAGTAGTGGTGTGTATAAAAGACCCAGAATCATTCATGATCTCTGAATGTACTCCTTACATTGACTCGATAGAGCTTACCGATCCGCTACCCACTGAACTGTGGCAAAACGACTGGTCAGTTGTATTTGTGGGATCTCCTCTTCGCGGTTTCTTTACAACATTACCGAAGTGCATACGCAAAGATTTGGTCATAACTGTGGCGTAACAAGCAATTAGGCACCTAACAATTTATTTTCATAGAATCATAGAATCAATCGTCCTCCTTGTGAAAGCAATGCTGAAGTCTCAATCCGCACATTTGTTGGGAGCGTTTCAGGTTGTGTCCAACAATAGACGCCAATTCAAGGTGTTTTAAATAAAACGGAAGTTTCTAGGTTTATACCATCAAATGTAAATATTATCGCAGTCGCCCCTTACAAGAAGTCAACTGTCCAATTTTCGTTTCGTTATAAAACGCGTGTTTCCCAGGGGAGGGGAGCCAGGAGGTTTCCCACTTCGCTCCCCAACGGACTGGCAGCAGCACGCGGTAGACATGCTAACGACTATTTTTCACACTTTATCCGGTCCCGGAGTGCATATTCGGTCTATGGGCTCACTAGTCTCTTCGTCGGCCGAACCTGTTTTGGCTCCGCTGCTTGTCCAAACAACCCCCCGTTGACACAGCACGGTGTCAATCTGGTGGTTGACATTACCGACCTGAAAGCACTGGCCACCGTCGTAGCGCCCTACTTCATTATGTCACTCAGCGCGATTCGACGTTGGCAACGTCAACACAACTGAAAGTGTGCGTACAAGCGATTGGTGTTCGCGCGCGACTGCATGCATCGCTAGTGCGAAGTGGACGCACACAATCTACTCTGGTGGACACTTCCTGATTCGGGAGGAATGTCTTACTTCCGTTGGCTTCGTTTTAGTACGTCCGTGAGTGTGTTTGTTTGACGGACAAATCGAAGTGTAGGTCTATCCAGAAAGTCTGAGAAAACATATTTACCCATAACGAATTCATTCACACCCATACTACGGTTTCCTGACTTCCGTACTAAAAACAACGGTGTCTAAACCAAAAGTGTTAATCTACTCTTACAACGCACTGGTATCTTCTATTCGGTTAGGTGCGCACAGCTGGCCTGGTCGTCAACATACACACCCACACGAGCAGGCACATCCGACACGGTTCGCCTGGGATTATCGCAGCCTATCTGGATGGCTTCCAATGTTACAAACCACGTGGAACACGGTGGGCGGGAAAGATGTCCCGTCAGATTGACATCTACCGGTGGGCTAACAACGATCAGCATCAGTCTCGCCGGATTACGGCAGGCAACGGTCAACATCATACATGTGGCCTGGTTTTCACAAGCCCCACCACTTTGCGACTTCACCGTGTTTTTTCGCCAGTGACACTTTGCTGGGAATTAACACACCTACACCCACACCCCCGGGCATAGCCGTAGTCAGTTCGAAACCTGACGCCAACACCTTACCTTGCAGCTGTTAGATTGCTACCTGGATGTACCAGTGAAGTCAGAACAAAACAACCACAGGCTATGAGCAGACTTAAGCTGTCAGTCACTAGACGATCGTTAGCTTAGTTCCGTTAACATCACACAGTTTCAAGACCATGCTCGGTGTCCTGCTGCAAGTTTGGATGTACGGAGGAGCGTAACATGAATCTAAGCGAGCAGACCGACTGGAAAGCTGGAAACTTAACAGCTTATTAGTTGACTTCAGCAGCATTTGCCTAAATGGACAGCATAAGCAGTAATCGACCAATGTAAATTCTACTACGATTCACAGTCCTACTGATGTGCATGTGCGTGTCTTCACTGACCTAGTGCTCATCGTATCACAATTAAAAAGACGCACGGAACCTTAAAATAACTTGGTGTCATTCATTCTCATAACAGGACCCATTTTCAGGGTAGCCTAAACGAGCACCAGTGCTGAGATGAAGCAGTGCCCATATCATCCAGATGTCGATTGGATTACCTGAAGATAAAAAGCATCTAAACTCTTTTGCCTATTTTATCCATTGAATAGGACCGGAACGAGTCTGTTGATTTTAGTGCGATGGTAGAGATATTTTGCACAGAAATCGAGCGCAGCACCGAAGCATGTTAAAAGTGTTCGAAAAATCCTCTGTTCGTCTGGTTGCATAACTGTCATCCTTGGGAAACAACGCGGCTTTCACAGTTAGCATTAAGTCGAGGTAGATCCACAAGTTAGAACAGCACATCATTCTGCGGTGCAGTTTGTCTGGTGTATTGGAGTCGACCTTCGAGCTGATTCCACGTGCTACAAAACAAGTTTAGATGTTGGAAATCAAGATAGTGTGTGTGAACCAATTGAGGATAGTGATGTTTCGCCTGAAGTATGGAAAATAGATTGGATCTGAACGGGATCTTGTCGAAACAATCCTTTACTTTGCAAAGTAAAGCACCTTGTATTCAAGCCACGATATTCACAGCGGGGTACAAGCGAAATACACATGATAAGCCTCCGAGAAACCGGGCACTCTCTTTTCAGGTTTACCAACTTCGAACGTTCTTAGTTTTATAGCACTAATGTTTAGTACAGGCGTGTGGTTATGCAACTTCGGGCACCAAATAATAGAGGATACACAGCGTAATACTGGTAGACCAAATCGATCACTAGCATACAATGAAGAAGGAGATAAGACGACTAACCCTGAGAGCAAGTCGGCTGTTACCAATGTGTTCGAGAAAAAAAATTAGAGCGGATCACGGCGGAACCACTGCCAATCGAAGTTCAAAAGTTATTGTTCTGATGACGAACCGGCCGCTTATGATCGTCAAGCAGGTTTACATTTCACATGTTCCTGCCCATCTCACTTTTCCTAATCTGAACATTAGGCTTCGCATTGCCATAATCACATAGAGGTCTGCAGCGTGATAAATAACTAAACAATCTTTTATTCTCGACAGTGTGAGGCACGCCTGTATAGGCATCATCATAGTAATACAAACAGGATTGATAGATAGTTGTACAAAAATGTCGTAAAGTTACTAGTAATGTACTGGATCTATGTGCGTATGTGTATATGAATGTATGCTGGTATGCAGTTACGTATTTGCGTTGACTGAATATGTTACTTTGGCGCTCCGTTTGGTGTTGTGTTCAGTCAAGTCGCCGACGTGAGAAGGGTTCAAAGGAACTCTTCGGCTTGGAGAACTGACGTCTGTGGAGTGAGGGAGGTGATCCGGATAAGCGAAGGGCAGTGACTTTATTTAATGGCTAGTCATATCCGCCACGTCGCAGCGTTGTTAAACAGACTTATGTGGCTTTTTATGCGGAGGACTCTTGCCAAGCGTTAACCCACCATGTCCTGGAACACTGCCGCCGAACCATTCGCTGAAACCAGATTAATCCAAACTACCTAGCTGGCACCACTGAAAGGTTGTTCGGCGAGCCAATGGCTTTCACACTTGCTGGTGGGAAAAACTAAAGCGATCGGTGCTTTGCATACCTAATATGAATGGCATCTACACTTGGACTTTTTGATATAGGCGCTACTACTGTGTGAGCCTCTACATACTCAGAGTACGTGCTGTGTTGCTATGCAAGAGGCTAAGCAGTACGTCGTTTGTGTCAATGGGGACACGGCGTAAGTGTATATGGTCGGAGTTTAGCCTCAATAACGTATAGGTCATCGTATCCGAATAATGTGGCTCACTCTTCCACCTGATGTTTCATTTGTTTTTTCAGTCGGCCTCCTTCTTTAAGCACGTACTTAAGATCTGCTCAAACTAGTGCTTTCAGGGCTGTTTATTAGACGCTGGTTCTGCTTCACACCCTTCTTACTCTCCGCCTCTCGTAAAGCGTTAAATCTTGTTCTTCCTCGCGATCATGGTGGTATAAGGTGGAATATGTGGGGCTCGCGTTAGTCGAAATAATCTAAACTTTCAGTTAAAGTCGTTTAAATAAACGAACCTCAGCTTTGCTTGCAATCTTAATAGCTCTGACTTCGATAATTGTCTTCCATTTGAATACTGAAGCCTACGAGTTCAAAAAATACCGATAGAGATCAGCAAACAATTTGGCCCTACTGCCTTCCTATACAGAGGAAATTGCCAACTTTGCATCTTGAGAACTACGGAAAGGGTGATTTCTCCTGAAACCATCGACAATTCTCTTACTTTCAGAACAGCGGGTCTGTTGCTGCCCTCCTGTCACAGTCTTGTGTGTATATTCTGAAATATTTATTATTTACTGAATTTTCAATTTTAACTACAGCGTCTTTTAGTAGTTTGTCTGTCGTTTTACTCCAGACGGCTGCTGTTACCATTCGAAACCATGCATCCCATGGTTGCACATTTCGAATGCAATACCTTTGAAAGTACATTAACTTGAGCCAAAAATACTCGTCTTCTAAATGATATTTAAGAGCTTTTAGTTTCTGGTTTCTGGTTCCCCGGACGGTTTATCCAATGTTGTAATGCATGTGTGGGCTCAGTGGTCTTTAAACATCACCGAGGCGTTAGGTCGTCTCCTCATCATTTCAAGTCTCTCCTTGCCACCACTTAGCCGACTCCACTCATTGTTACGTGACTTGCAATTCCATCGCGTAATCCGCACTTTTGAGATATCCTCCTTAGAAGTTCATTTGACCAAACAGGATATCCGAGAGTGCGATAACACAATCCTAGTCGTCCGAACACCATTGCTTGCACGCCTACTTCATAGGGGGTCCCTCTGTCCCGCATGGAAACATCCACCTCCACATCGAGCTCAAACAACGAAATTGCAAACGCTTTTAGCACTTCAGCCTGGTAAGAGTAGAGTCCTGGCGTGCGGTCTCTGATATGCTGTAGGCGGATACATATTTTCGACTGAATGATAGGATGCAGCTCGTCCTGTCAATAATCATTTTCAAGTGGTGTGAAGATGAAGAAAAGTCCACACTTCAGTGGTTGAGTAAGTTATTAATGGGCCACATTTCGCTTGGGGTATTGAGATTTTGGATATTAAAGACTGGTAATCGCCCATTTCCTGGTTGGTATTAACAATTCACAGTTGTTTGAAACTATGCTCCCTATTTTGAGCTTCATAATAGGGGCCGCAAAATATCAGTTTCAGTGAAAGCATTGTTCTCTTTCATATTAAATTAGTCACCAGTATTCCACAAGTCGGTTACAAACTTGTGGAGGGTGGCGGTATCCGCAAAACTGTGGTCCAATTATCTACACAAATAAGTGTTAATTAATTTACTTATGAATGGAAGGATTTTGGTGAGTACTTTTGTTCGTCGCAATCAGTCGACAAGTGTTAATTAAGCAGATACACATAAAACAAATACAATTACTTCGAACCTTTTATCTAGACGGTATCATATCATTTGCAACTAGTTAGCTTGATCGCAAACAATGTTTCAATCCGGCATTCGCCTAAAATCTACATGTTTCGGCCGTGTGTGGCTGTGGAACTCTAGGTAGCATACCAGACCCCTCTTAAGTTAACGGAATAACTGTCAGATATTTCTATACGAAACTGTAAGAAGAAGCGATGAGATATTACCCCTAACTTGGCGACTTAGTAGAAGTCACCACAATATATTAGGCCATAGCATGTACGCGATGTAACCTGAAAGCCTGTAAAGTAGAAAAGATTAGAGCTTCTTAGACTTCTGGACACAGACAGGTGTAATGTTTATCACTGACATGAAGATAAAGCTCCACAAGTGTGTATAATTTTAATATAATCACAACAAGAGCAATGGGTTAGTCCAATGGAATTAAAAGCAGAGCCAAGGCTTGACATGTCCCCTGCGATGACCTTAGTGCAATACACAGAATCAAAAAGAACTTGGCAGCAAAGTAACCCGCACATCTGTGGATTCACCGTAATGTCCTTGTCAATACAGATAAATACGTGGGAGGCTGGTGCTGTGTTTGCGACTGAAGAGAAATATCGAAATGTTGACATATCGCAACCTCTGTCTGCTTTTTGACTTGACGAACTGGTTGAAGGGAACCCCCTGTTTTACTTTTCTGTAACTAAAACTCAAGCTTATCAATGGTTTGGTAACCTCGTACTTTCATTGGCTTTTTATTTCACATTAAAGAGCAAGCTTTTCCATACCCCCACATTTGTCCATAGCTTTCCAGTTCATTGGCGGTTTAAAAATCATTTCCCGCCCTTGTATTGAATGTGGGGACTTAGATGCAAGAAGGGTCAAATGTTGTACAACACCAACCTTCCAAAGGCTACTGGGATTTCACACTGTGCTACTGATATATGTGACAGGGAATTTGTCAGTTTGCGTTCTGAATAAAGGGACTGTGTTATCGGTTTAAATACCAGATGGTGAAAGCAACTACAAAAATACAGTTACACAGCATTCTCATACAGCAAACATACTGGACAAACTTTCTACTCTGGTTGCTTAACTATTGAGAGTATCTGGCATTGTGTAATACTGCAATGTGACTGTTGACTAAATGATTCTACTCTAAGGTGGTATGTGGCCCCTGAGCCATTATAACAGATTCCAGCAGACATAATTGTTCTTTGATTTATTTTTAAATCTTCCAGGTCAAATTTGGTTGGTTGAGGAGAAGTCACTATAATAGCTCACTAAATAGGTAACATAAGGAAATGCACGCAAGCCCACGTTTTGATACACCTATTACTAACAGAAACGTCACGTTCAGCTGCTATATGTGAGCAAACGCGCTGAATTGTCTCTGACAGATATTGTCTAATCCGGATGCCCCGAAATACCCGGAGTGGATTCGGGGCCCAGAAGAAAGCGACAGACAACAAAAGACATTGAGGAATTGAAAATACGGACGAACCGTTAACCACACAAGGAATGATTCCCATTTGAACCCTGACACTAGATAGCCTCGTTATGTTGAGTAGGAACTATCCCTTTCATCAGCCAAATTGCGCCTTTCTGAAACCAATAGGAGTCACGTCGATTTATGTATACCAAAGCGCATGGGCTGGAGCGTCTGATCCACTAACATACGAACGCATCTACCGAATAAACACATTACACTATCCAATACTTAGAATCTTTAGTTGCTGACCTACAAAGATCCTATTACTCTCTTTCATCCTCAAATCAAAAGTGAATTTCTCGGATCTTTGTACATTCCTTACCCTCACAACTTTCTGTGAAGAAAAGGGATTAAAGAACCGTTGTTAACTATTTAGAAAATAATCATCATCATCAGTACATATTAGCTGTAGATAAGGAACACACATCGTCTACTGTGTCACAAAGACGAAAGATAAGACCTATAGAAAAAGATGGTACTAAGATTTACAGAACGCAGTAACAAATAATATTGTGCTTCAAGACTGATCGTGGTAGGATGGAGAATATATAAGCGGGATGGGAGAGACAGAAACACACAACACAAACGCCACTGAGGTCGGTTCCTCCTCAATTTAACAACTGTATCCAACTGAACTCGTTCATCTTTTGTGGGATCCCAGCCCGCAGTCGGGAGAAAACAACCAGAGGGAAGTCTGAAATGAGGGACTTTGCTCCTCTTAGCCAAGTCATCGCTTGGCGTCCCCACTACTTCCATCCACACCCACGGCGCGCAAACAACGCACGACGCAGGAGTCGGTGTGCTAGATGTGCATCACGTGCCCCAACCATCGTAGCCTAGTGCGTGAACTAACGGTGCTGAGCGGTTCACCCGCTCTTCCTTCACCAAATACATGGCGCCAAAAACGCTCATTGCTGCCGCGGTGCTTCCACCATAGATGTGCTACACTGCGAAGGCAGCGACGGTCAAACGCAGCTAGAATCTTTGTGTCTGTCGACCTGATGGACCAGGTTTCACAACCGTACAGGTGAGTAGAACGGGCGGCTGTATTGTAAACTGCAGTTCAAGATGAGAGTGATGTCACGTCGGCGTCACAGGTGACGGAGTTTGTCAATAGTGCCTCCAGCTTCCACTATACGGTTCGTGATTTAATTCACTATTCCACAGGCGCTAATACGCTGCCTAGATAGCTTATTTTCTGAACGACGTCTAGCTGATCGCTATTAAGGGTCGGCGCAGGAGTGGGTCCCTGTCAGTCTTGAAGGAATTTGCATTTTGAAGGCGAAAAACGTAACCCGAAGCGATTGACAATTTGTGTTCCATTGTTCAGTGCTGTTTAGCACTTTTGAGAGCTGTCACAGATACGGACAATTTCGTGACATACACCAAGAAAAGAAGTCGACCACCAGGAAGCCACTTCACATCTCGTAGTTCGTGCTCAGTGAAATCAGTTTCCAAAACTCCCTCAATGGCTAAATTAAAAAGGAAGGATGAGAGCGTGCATCCTATTCTCACACCGCTGGATATACTTAAGGACAGAAGTTTGCCATAAGCCCTCAGTATGTGTGTACACTGCTCATTTGATATTTAGATATTTTACGGGCACACTTTGCCTGAGTTGACAATACTAAAGTCCATATCGATCAACCGATACAAAAGTTCCTTTGATGTCGAGGAATACGACTGGGGTGCGTCGACAATAAATATAATGTTGTTGCAACAATTGAAATAACGTCCAGATGTGATCAATGCAGCCTCGATTTCGGCGAAACCCGGCTTTCTCCTCACGAATCTTATATTCACGGGTCTCAGTCGTCTTATGGGGCAGGACAAATGCAAACAGCTTAGAGGTAATTGAGGTCAGACTGATCAATCTATGATTGCTGCATTCAGATGGTGAGCGACCCCCCCCCCCTGAAAACTGGGACTATAACGGAACGGCTGCAGTCTGTTAGGACCATTTCCTGATCACGCAACTTCACTTGTAACTTGTGCGTCGTACACAAGAGCAGGTCCACAGAATTTGAAGAGTCCAAGAGGAAGTATATCTGATCATGTATCTTTAATCAACTTAAACAGTCTGATCTCATGTTCGACTTCTGCGTGTGAGGGCGCATCAAAGAGGACGGCCCAGGGAGAAGGGCGATAAAGGCTTATATGGAAACTGTTAAACCTGACCGATTAAACTGCTATTTATAGTATCGAGTTCAACACTTAGAGTTGCTTAACAGGTCGTGGATTGGCAGTCCCCTCTCGTCGCACATAGTTTCCCTAACACCAGGCATCCTACTACCCGTTTCGCGTGTCAGACTGAATACTTTATGAAGGTAACCAAGACCAGCGGCTGTTTCAATTTCCGATGCACGAGGAGATCACCAAGCTTCGCGGTCTCTCTTTAGGTTAGCACCCAATTTTGCCCTGAGTATTTTGCGAGTCTCGTTGTGTTCGCTTCCAGCCGGAACACGTCGGGGAGCATCCAGAACTTCCCGAAACGGCGTAGAGACCCAATATCCAGGTTGGTAATTTGATGGGCCACATGAAAACATGCCTGCCGATGGTAAGGTCTCGCGAATTTGCGACCAGTGATCTTTAACTGTGTTCAGTGGGGATTTACTCAGCTCGGGTAATAGCGTATTTTGATATGTATTCAGAACAGCTGGCTTCGCCAGTTGTTTTTTGTTTATGCGCTCACAGCGTCGGTACGGATTTCCGCCGAAACAAACCCGCAGCTCAGCACAAGATAGTATGATCGGAGCCCACGTTCGTGCTCCAAATCGAGCGACAGGCCTAAACACATTCCTCCAGCGGTAACTGATTGCGGTGTGATCGTTTTACGTCCATGACCGGTCCGTCGCTGGTGGGCGGCATGTCACCCTCCGGCGAGTGCTGTGTCGGAAGTTAGTGCTCTCGAGAAAGAGACGAGTATCTTCACACAGTTGCAGTAACCGCTCACCGTTAACATTACGAGAGCCTACACCGTGTTGGCCACTCCGATGTGGCTCATCAGTAGGCAGTTTCCAAGTTCGGCGTTCAGATCCACAGCCTGCACCACAATATCTGTGCTACTTCTATGACGAATAAGCTTGCTCAGTTAGTGGTAGAAGTGATTTTTCATCGAGTCACTGCTAGAGTTTGTGGAGGCGTAAACCGTAATGACAAACAGTCATCATTTCGCCCCGCCTGACTTCAATGCTTTGAACGATCCAATCAATCTGATGGCGCAAATCCAGCCATTGATTGGGATCCAGTCTAATAGCACAGCTTCAGCCCCGAGACTCAGAGCAATGCCCACACCGGCTTGAAGGGTATCTGAAGCCGCGTCATCTCCAGACCGAAGCAGGGAGAAAGCGCTGCCAGTGTCGCATGTGAACGGTCACAGGGTGATCACAGGGCCGTAACCTTGCAGACGAATTTGAGCTAAACAGCGGATATCGATCGACGGGGTTTATAGTGTTCGGGCAACTGCTATCTAAAATTCTGCTACTCGTGAGTAATCTAAAAAACAACTGCTATCTGTCGGTCAAGTGGTAACAAAGTGCACACGTTGAGACATGCCAGTCTTAGAGATGTACGGCTCCAAACAGAAACAGCTGAACCGACTTCGTCCGCTTGGCTAAACATGGACTTGCTGACTGGACCAAGCACCGCCCAGCGATTGAATATGAGTTGAAGGTGGAAGACAAGCGACTATCCAACTAAGATGGAGGAGGATCAAGAAGTGCAGGGTTGAAAATAGGGGTGATAAAGGTGAAATTGGAATGGGACGATAAGGATGAAAAAGCGCAAGAGGGGGATCAAGAAGACGGAAAGGTCTGAGCAGTAGCACTCTCGCTCAAATCCACTCTCCTCCGGTGCATCAGATAGGGCGCCGTTGATTATCCTTTGCGGCAGCAGGAACATCAAGGAATCATGTAGATAGCAGTTTATTGTATTATAATATATTGAACACATTATTAAAAATAACATTACATCCCTCTATTTCGCGATGTGCAGCAAGCATCAACCAAATAGATATCAACTGAGCATGTAGTTGCAACAACTGCTGAGAGAAAAATGTGCATAAGGAAAGAGTTAACAAATGTACTATCAGTGGGGCAATGCAACGGTATCCTCAAGTAAAGGGAATGCGAATATTTGAGTGTAAGCTTTTGACTGGATATGGGAACTTTGCCAGCGAAGAATCGTGAATGAATAGCAGCGTAGGAAATGAGTTTAGCGCAGACACCAATCGCAACCAGTCACATTACGGTGGATTAACTTTGCATAAGATTCAATTTGCGAAATTTCTTCGGAGCAAGTTTCTGTTCATCCGGTCTTTTACTATTGATTCCCATCCTGGTATACATTTTGCAGTTTCAAATCTGTCTCATAAAACAAACGAGTGGTTATAGAAGCTTAAAACGAGCAAGTAGATAACTGTGAATTTATTGGACAGTCTACACTGCTCTTTAAATAAACCTTATGGTTTGTGCATTAGAAATAGTAGCACTTTGAGGAAGCAGTTTTAACATGTTCCCTCCCACCTCCAATGAATAGGAGCTTATGCCGCCGCTACTTTTGAGCTATTCATTGGTTGTCTTGTGATTACACGTGGTAACAAATTAGCACTTCAAAAAGATCGATCAAGATGGTGGAATTTAAGTGAAAACATGATATCTACAAGTCACACACACACACACACACACACTATACACGTTAGCTAGAAGTGGGAAACATCTCAGCTACTGTGCCGCAATACCTAAAAGAAAAAAGGGGGTAAATGCAACAGGTGCAAACCAGCTGAGCTACATGTAACGGATGGGCGTCGTTCCGGTAAGCTATCCGCCAGCTACTATGCAGCAGAAAAGATATAATTTGCTATGCAAAACTATATAAGGCTAAATAACATGATCACGATTGGAGGGGGAGGCTAAGAGGGATGGGGTGAGACAAAGAAACTCACAGCACGAACGCCACTGATGTCGGCTCCTAGCCATGGCAACAAGTGTATCCAGCCAAACCTGTTCATCGTCTTTCGGACCCCAACCAGGGAGCCGAGACGCTCCAACTGAGGCCAGCTTCGAAGTGAGGACCTTCATTCCTCTCCACCAAGTCATCGCTTGGCCACCCCTCCTCTTCTTCCATCCACACTCCCGGCGCGCAAACAACGCACGTCGCGGGAGTCAGTGGGCTGGCATGCGTAACACGTGGCTGAACCATCGGAGCCTGGTGCATGAAATAACGGTGCTGAGCGGTTCACTTCCTTTTCTTGTGCCGTAAACAAGGCGTCGAACACGCTCGTTGCTCACGCGGTGTTCCCACCAGATGTGAGCTAAATTGCGAAGGCACCGGTGATCGAACGTAACTAGCCTCTTTATGTCAGCTGATCTAAGCGGTCAGGTTTCACAACCGTACAGTAGGGTCGAACGTACTGCTGCATTGTACACTCTACCCTTCAGGGCAAGAGTGATGTCGCGCCGGCGCCATAAGTGGCGAAGGTTAGCAAAAGCGCCTCGAGCTTTTGCTATACGGTCCGTGATCTCATCCTCAATCCCACGGGCGCTGATACAACTTCCCAGGTAGTTGAATTTTTGAACGACTTCTAGCTGATCCCCACCAAGGGTCAGCGAAGGAGGCGGTCCAGGCCAATCTTGGAGGAAAGCTTTGCACTTCGATGGTGCAAAGCAAAGCCCGAAGCGGCTGATAGCCAGTGCTAATCTGTCTAGTGCCGCTTGGTACGTCTGGAAGCTGTCACAGATTAGGGCAATATCGTCAGCATACTCCAAGTCAAGAAGTCGTTCTCCTGGGAGCAGATCCACACCTTCTAAGTCGTGTCCTGTGAACGCGCTTTCCATGACTTCGTCAATAGCGAAGTTGAAGAGGAAAGGTGACAGCGGGCATCCTAGTCTCACACCGCTGGAGATATTAAATAGCGACGACAGGTTGCCGTAAGCCCTCACTCTGCCTGACCTACGCGCGGATAATATGCTCGGATAATATTTACATATTTCTCAGGTACACCTTACAGTCCCAAAGTGCAATTCTATCCACCGAATCGAATGAAACTTTGATATCGAGGAACACGACAGCGGTACTCCAACAACTGTCGCAAAGTGAAGACGTGGTCAATGCAACCACGACCTCGACGAAACCCGGCTTCCTCTTCACGAAAATGGCTATCACAAGTGTCAGTCAGTCCGTGAAGGATGACAGAGGCAAGCGATTTGGAGATGATGGAGATCAGACTGATCCCTCTATGGTTGCCGCATTCCGATCGTGAGCCTCCCTTGAAAATTGGAACTATGACGGAGCGGCTCCAGTCGGTTGAGACAGTTTCCTGCTCCCACAGTTGCACTAGTAACTCGTATGCATCATCCACAAGAGCAGGTCCCCCGAATTTGAAGAGGGCTGGAGGTAGATCATCTTGTCCTGCGGCTTTATTTAACTTCAACAGTGCGATCGCACGTTCGACTTTTGAACGAGTGGGTGGATCCAAACGGACAGCCCAGGGAGCGGGGCGATCAGTTGCCGTCAAGAAATCTAACAATTCCGACCGATTAAATTGCCTTTCAAAGTGCTCAGCCCAACGCTCCAAGCGTTTTGTCATGTTGTGGATAGGCTGTCCACTCTCGTCACAAATTGTTTCACTAACACCAGGTCTCCTGCTGCCCGTTTCCCGTATCAGACGGAATAACTTTCGATGGTTACCAAGGGCAGCGGCCATTTCCATCTCTGTTGCACGATTAGACTACCAGGATTCGCGGTCTCTCTTCAGGCTAGCACGGGATTTTGCCCGGAGCTCTTTGCAAGTTTCATTGTGTTCGCTTCCAGCCGGAATATGCCGGTGAGCATCTATACGTTCCAGAGACTGCGAGGAGACCCAATGTCCATGTTGGCGATTAGACTTACCACTTGAGGATTTTCCAGTTGCTAGTAAAGACGGGTGAATATGAGACCAGTGACCATTAATTGTCCCCAGTGAGCGCTTACTCAACTCGCATGACAGCGTACTTTGACAGACATTCAGAACAGCTGGTTTCGCCAGTTGGCTGGTGTCAATGCGCTCACAATATCGTCTTGGGCGTCCGCCAAAACGCATCCGCAAGACAGCACATACAAGTGCATGGTCGGTGTCCACACCTGTGCTCCAAATCGAGCGACAGTTCTGGACGCAGCCTCTGCATCGGTAACTTATCGCAATGTGATCGATTTGCGTCCATTGCTGGTTCGAGGCTGGTGGGTGCCAAGTCACCCTCCGACGGGTGCTGTGTCGGAAATTAGTGCTCGCAAGAAATAAGCGAGCATCTTCACACAAATGAAGTAACCACTCGCCGTTATCATTACGGGGGCCTACACCATGTTGGCCGCCCAGATGCAGCTCATCAGTGGATAATTTTCCAACTTGAGCGTTCAGATCCCCAGCCAGCACAACAGTGTCCGAGCTCCTTCTGTGTCGAAGGAGCTCGTTCAGTTGGCGATAGAAGTCGTCTTTTACCAAATCATCGTTAGTGTTTGTGGTTGCATAGGCAGCGATGACGAATACCCACCTGTTAGTCCCGCGCGACTTCGAAGCTTTGAACGAGCCAGTCAATCGGACCGCACACATCCGGCTACTGATTGGAATCCAGTCAACCAGAGCAGCTTCAGCCCGGGGACTCAGGGCAATGCCAACACCGGCTTGGCCGGTGCTCGAAGCTGCATCATCACCGGATAGGCGCAACGAGAAAGTGCTGCTAGTGTCACCTGAACGGGATCGCAGAGTGAGCACAGAGCTCGAGTCTTTCAGGAGAGTCTCCGATATGGAGCAGATATCGATCGAGAGGGTCTCTAATGTTCGGGCATGTGCTGCCTGTTGACCGATCTGTAGCAATGTGCGTACATTGAGGCATGCCAATCTGAAGGATGACCGAGGGTTCCAAATGGAAGTTGATGAACTGGGCTTGGCCGCTTGGTTGGACATGGGCTTGTCGACAGGACAGGAATGACGCTCCGCGTTCACATGTGAGTTAAAACTAGAAGGTAAAAGGCTAACAAAGCAAGATGGGGGAGGGCCGAGAATTGGGGGTTTGAAAAAAGACTTGATAAAAGTGAAGCTGGTACGGGACGGTAAGAGAGAAAAAGCATAAGAGGGGGAATAAGAAGATGGGGAGGCTTGAGCAGTAGCATCCAAACCCCATCCACCCTGCTCGATGCAGCAGATAGGGCACCGTTGATTATCCTCTGCGGTGGCCAGAGCAGCAAGAAACTGTTTGAAGAGAAATTCATAGTATTGCGTGGGCAGAATACTGTAAGGTTGCCCAGGCCTAGACAGGAGAACGATTAGGGTTCTCAACAAAAGCCTTCGATTCAAAAACCTGACCGCAAGGCAGGGGGTTTTGCGTTGGGCTACAAGGAGTCCGTTTTAAGGAATAAGGTGCCACGTCATTCCATCCCCCAACCTGGAGGACCAGGAGGCTGTTTCTCTGGCCTCTAACAATTGACCAATCTGGTATGAGTGGCTCTGAAGGTGCAAAAAGAAGCACCACCCAGCATAGCTCAATGGATCGCTGAGGCACACAAACCGTCGCACCATATCTAAAAGTCAATTCGGGCAGTCCGCCTTACTCTAGAATATTTTTGCTCAAGAAGACAGCGAAGGTTTTCACAAAACACTTTAATGGCTTAAAACCGAATAAAGTACATCATCCTGTCTCATGTTATTGGAGTTAGGACGAGATTCACTTTAACACTTTCCGATGAATGCGGCACGTATAATTAAAGCATAACCAGTTACACAACTGCACGAACACTGGGTATAGTGTCCAATGGTGCCGCCTCTTCGCTGTGTATAGCGCAGCAGCTTCCGACCCAGCGCAATGTAGCTGCAATTCGCGCGAGTATGTGCGAACGTGTGAGCAGGATAGATACAACCTCCGGTATCACCACCGAAAATTGTTTCCAAATGTGTCATGGTGACGAGGTAACCATTCGCTCTCTCTAACTGAATATTGAATACTGAATACTGTACATTGGGAGCAAGTGGAAATTTCGATCTGTACAACTCTATAGAAAAATGAACAAAAACGCTAAAAATATTATCCATAACCGGTTAAAACTTAGAGACTTTCACGTTTTCACGTGATGTGGTAAACAACGTGGAACTCAGGGCAATTCAGGACTCAGATATGAAAGATATCATTATCGATTTGGTAACAGTTCTCAGAATCTAACACTGGAGAAATGTAGATCCAACTATGTTGTGAACAGACACTTATTTCGCTTCCACCACATGTTCAGGCGATCTGTTCCAAACATTGGCCACTTGCCGTCCAAGGCGCAGATAGTGGGAAACTCGTAGGTGTATTGTATGCTATATACCATAGATGCCGATCAACATGTAGCCCGTGTTAGAAAAAACGCGATAAAATCAATTTCCGATGTGTTAACAGTGAAGGAAAAAACCAAAAGTGGATCACCACAATAATTCTGATCGCGTCTGCAAATTTCATTCCTTTGTGACAGTTTGTCCCAATTAGGCAAACATTGATATATCCCATTCAAAGTCATGAGAAGGCATAGGTTGCGATATGAGAACATTTCGATTGTTCTCATCAGTCGCGAACATAACACAAGCAGTACACACATGCACGGTTGTATGAATGGAACAATTAGCAACACCATTCAAACTGTCATGATCAGATCCAAGGCAACCGTGCATAACGGTCCTCATATTGGTAACCTGATTAAGAAATTTCGATGGTGGAGTATATTTCAATTAGGTTGCGTTGCAAAGTCAAACGTCGAAAAATGCAAAAGTACTTCTGGCTGAAACATAACTAATAATAATGTTCCCCTTTTGAGGAGGCCAGCAGTGTTGAGATTCGAGTGTATGGCGGACCCTTACAGAAACAGCTGCTCGACCTCTCATGATAAACTCTAGTCACATTGCTTAGGCATCACAATTCCGATAGTAATATCGGAAAAAGATAAGTGGTGAGTATACGTTCTTTTATTCTCTGTTTCCATTGTTATATGCATTGAGGCACATGTTACCTAACACCCGTTTGCCTCGACCGTTGTCAAAGTGACTGGAATAACAGACGGTCGCATCTTAGTAAATTTTCATAAAAATGATATTACGTATTACAAATCATTCACGCTGCGGATGGTACAAACAACACACTTGTGAGTTCCTGGTCATTGCGACAAGGTTTTCTAGCGGATGGGTCATGTGTGGGCTAAAAGCGTCAACCAGCAGTCGATGTCGCAGTTCTGCTCTCTCTGTTTGAACAATGCAAACAAATACGAAGTCAGTAGCGGAGTGCGGCTGTGAAGATGCGCTACGTCTAATATTTCTCTTTTCATCTGCGCTTCCAGTGAAAGCATTTGACAAGATTTACCGCAGAGTATCTCATGGTCCACGTTGAAATTGCATGTCACTTTCCGCACACACACCCCAGAAGTCCCATTTAATTGATCCTGAGCTCCCAACAGTCGCAGTAGTTAGTGCCAATTTGGTCAATGCGGTAGGCGTGAAACTGTCAACCTGGTTGTCTCTGAAATGAGCACCCGAACAAAAATATTCCTAGTAGTGTAATTCAGTATTGAAGACGGATTCTGTATAACATTACTCAAAAACCAGGCAAGCCGTTTGGACTCAGCGAGTAGGCAGATCGGCGAATAAATATTGCTGTAACTTTGCTATTACTTGACCAGTGCAAATAAAATTGAAGGTAACTAAGCACATTTCTGCCACGGTATATGAAGTATCAACTCCATGTGCCTTGACTACGCAAACATATCTTTCTAAGTCAAAAGACATACTGTGCACACGTGTGCACCTTATGTTGCTGGTCTCAGTACTAACGCTTGTACGTTCGACACTTTGTAACCGCTCATGCGAATCCTAAGTTTTGTCATGGAGTGGATCTTTTATTGGTGGTAATCAGCATATGTAATTCACCCTTGGTTTTATTTTGTGCACCTCACGCTTGGCGTTTTGTTCCACAACTATTTAGAACGGAAATGCTACAGTGTGATAGTGAGGCCATATTGTTGTAATCAACTGAGCAAGCTTGATGGATCTGGGTGACACAACGTTGGGTTCTCCCTGCATCTCACATTCTCAATCCTGTACGTTCTACCGCCTTAACTCGAATCGACGCAGCACGGGTGAACATGTCTGCACCTGAGACAAGGTGTCACATCAACAAAGCCAAATGCGTACTCCGTAGACTTGGTTGGGGTAACAGAGGAATCTAGTATTTTATGTCGGCAGTAATTTCAACCGCACCGTCACACATATGATCTATTTTTCTATCCAGTTCTGTCAGTACGGTAATCAATCCATCATGCATAACAACTGCAATCGACCGAATTCCAACAAGAGAAACAAGAGAAACTCACTGAATAACATAAAGTAGACCGTGTCTACTCTATGCTATGAGGAGCAGCAACTATCAATTGATGGTATACAAGCATTGAGGCCTGCCGACTTTCAAACAAGAGACAGAGTCGATAACATTTACGGAAAGAGATTAAGGCGAACCAAACTGATTACATGAGTCTGTGTCCTGAGTCAAGATGCCACGCGGTAACAGTTTTAACAAAAGTACGTAACAGTGGCGTTTTGGTAAATTTAATGCATCGCGTGCGCGCTACGCAAAACGTCTACACATCAGTTTCAAGTATGCAATAGAGAAAATGTCTGTTAAGAAAAGGCGTCCCATACCATAATGATGTATACTACTACAGATAACAACTATTACTACTGATTCTACATACATTAGCTAGTTTTACCTCTGTTTAGCTGATTGACGCTGTTCATACTCTTCGTAAATTCATAATCGACGTTAACATAGACATCTGGAAGTGGCTATTACCTAGGACCAACCTTACCTGCACGTGTATATGAAGTATGGTGCTTAGTCACTCGCAAATAACCGTGCACCTCATCATGTATATGAGGGATACTTAGATTCGGAAATGTATGGGTATATCACCCTGCATCATCCATCGGTGCATGCACATTGAGAAAATAGCTAACATTTTTAGCTACTGCTGCAACCGCCAGTAGTAAGCAACGCAGATAACACCGGACCCTGTGGTGTGCACAAAAATATAGTTGTGACCTACTTATGCACATGGTTACGGTGAATAATATAAAAATATATGGCACACGAGTAATTAATTTAAACACTAACCTCTTTCAAACTGCATTCAAGCATTAGCGGATGCACGTGAGGATGATATTGACAGTTTCACGTCTCCCGACTTATACGCAAGTACTGATCAAAAGGTTCTCGGTCTGCATACAAAGAAGCCAGTTTTAAAAGTCATTCTTTGCCACTTATCAACGTAATCTCCCATAACTTGAATGCACCTACTTCAGTGGTATTCAACCCTTAATACCTCTTTGTAAACGATAACCGGACTGTCATTTAAAAACAGGTCCACAACATTACAAAACCATCATTAGTTGTAAATATGTCTAGAGCCACGGTTTCAGTTTAGGGAGTAGATAAAGTCCAATGGCGCCAGAACTAGGGAATAAGCGGGGTGTGGCAGCGATTCAAGGCCACAGATGGCTACTTCTGACAAAGCCGCTTGGGAAGTGTGAACAGTTGTGTTTCCTTGTAAAAGATGAACTCCTGCTGCGAACTTTCATCTCCAATTTTCTCTCGGTGTTTTAGTTGACATAATCCTAAAAGCTAATACTTGTCTGTGGTGATTGGACCTCTCATCAAAAAGTCCTTCAAGATTTCATCTTCATTGATCCGGAAGACAGTGTTCGTCACCTTTCCCATGGACTCTACCAGACGGAAAGTATTTGGGAGAGGATAAGCACTGTGCTTTTACTGCTTATTTTAATCTTTGACTCTAGTTCAAAGTAATGAACCTGTTTCATCTTGAATTGGAAATCATACTTTTAACTTTTGCGGTATTTGTCTTGAAATAAGTATAACTCTGTCTCGAATTTTCCAGCCTGCCAAATTTCTTGATAACCAATTTCAGTCAGTTTTTCATCCCCAAGATGTTCGCTAAATAGTCTGCACTGTAATAACTCATGTATATGGCCATAGCTCTCTGAGAAATATATACCTTTTCCTCAGTATCCTTCATTCATTCCAGGTGATCATCGCATGACTAAAATCTTGAATGCTCAGACCGTAGGTTCTTTTCAATGCTCCTCTTGATATGCAAATTTTCTCAACCTTAACAGAGTAAATTTGCTTTGACGTCGTGGCCTTTCTCTGCAAGTCATTGACCGTGGCTCGCCGTTCAAACTAGACAACATTAAAAATGGAGCACTGCAGGTCAGTTCAGTGAATCATCACATAAAGAAAAATGGTAAACATAGGTTTGGACCTAAATAATTCCAGGATATATTACTTTATCAAGTGATCTTACTCTTTATTCATTCCACTTACATCACGGACTGACCGAAAATTTTTATGATTTACTCTTGTAAATTCGACAAATGTATTGAGCGAAGCAAGCGGAATAATTGTTTAACGGGCTTCTGGTTTAAGACTCAAAATGATATGTAAATAATGTCTTCAAATATATTTCTCTCAATAACCGTAGTTACTTTATTCCGTGAAGAACTGTGAACACAGTACGTCCATGCAGATTGAACACGTTATCCAGGACTACTACCTAACCAGCATATGAGCCTTGCACGAAACCTTGGCTAATCAGCGTTCTTTCGCGTCTTTGTTAACGGTATTTGTGCAATGATCCAATTGAATATCATCACATATGTATAATCTATAACAAGGCCTGAGTCAAAAAAGCCGGTTTGCTGTTAAGCTCGGAAAGCTTAGTGTGGGTCTGGGTTGCGACATGCAACCTTATTTGAATCCTCGGTTTAAGAGAGCAAGAACGAACAACATTGCATTATAAGCTGAATTCAGATTATTTCGTGTCTTCTCATTCAGCTACTTACAGACAAATCCTGGAAGCAGTACAGGAATGCGATTGAAAAGGGGGTCAATAATGAAATCAATACAACATGGAGAAAATCAAGGTCATCGCCTACGACTTACCAGGGCAAGGCAAGACTGGCCACAAGGTCTGTATCCAAATTGGAAAATTTTGATGTTATGCTCATGCAGCACTGCACAGGCAGAGATAATCGAAGCTAAGGGAAGAATGGGACTTAGCGGTTTAGAGCCAACTGGCTGGATAGCCGAACAATCTTTTCGCGGTGCTAGCTGGGTGGTTCGGGTTTACACAGTTTCAGCAAATAGTTCCCCAACTGTGTTCCAAGATGTAGTGGATCTTCGACAGACAAGATTTCTCCCCATAAAAAGTCAAACATGTCTGCTTCTCGACATTTTGACATGGCGGCTGTGACTCGCCAAAAATTTAGTCAACCCCGTAAATATCCGGATGAGCACATCCAATCTACGGACAGCAATCGTCTTTTCTCCAATTGCCGACACGATCAAACAGTCAGAAATGAAGCGACACATTTACAACGACAAGCTACACGGCTACACACATATACACTTACATAGGTATACAGTTGGCGGCATCCGGTTTCGGATTTGCCTGTCACTGTGGCCAGACACAGGACGCCTGCGCCTACAGAGGGACCATGGATGGCTTGCGCTGCACCACCCACAGCTCCAACCACACACCCCATATCCAGTGTAAACCCGAAGGAATAAGACCGGAAGGCATGTGGATGGGAGCCAAGTTTCATCAACGGAGCCGGCCCACACTCCTTCACAGGCACAAACAAGCACGCTGTATTTGGGGAATCAAGCGCACACAAGGCCGTGGCTGGACTGTAGTCAGGTCCACACTGAGTGCATGGAACCGCTCTTCGAGCCAAGCACGGCTACGAGGACCATGCACCCTGTACACTCCAGCAATGACCAACTGTCTCCTGAGGCCAGTATGAACGAGGTAGTGGGTACTAGACAGGTAGGTACCTTGTCGACATGCATTTCAAGCGCAGCCACATCGGGGATATCTAGCAACAGCCAATCATTTGAAACGACACTATCGAGTAAAATATATGTGTTAAAGAACACGGCTATGCAGACATAACTTTTCGCTAAACTGGCATATGAAGTATGTTGATTAGCAACGAATCCGCGATAATTACAAAATGTTCCGAAATTATTCAAAAATACCACGAACGCGATAAACCTAACAAAAATAACCACAATAAGCGTAAGTAACGAGTACAAGTTACTAGAAGATTATTCAGGTAGGCAGAACAAACCAAAGAAGTGGAATGAAATTGATCCGGCTTAAAAAGACCGAGTTCAAGAGTAACTTGGTTTAACCCAACTACTTATATCCACTCATACATATACCTTCACTGTTATAACAAATTTGCTGTATTTTTGAACATTTTCGATCACTCATTGTTATTCTATCATTATCATGCCTTTAAAGGGGTGCCTCGTGTTGTCGAGCATAGACCATTCATTTATTGAATAACTTGCGGAAATTCCGACGTGTGCGTTCAGCTGGCATGACTGGATATCAGTAGTATAATCAGTACGTGCTGGAATGAAAAACAACCGGGCACATTGTGCTGGAGCAAAGTTGTGCATCAAAGTGATGTGTGCGTGCTTATTCACATGAAAGGTTACGCGTGTGCACACGTGCAGGCTTTGTACATTGGCCCGAATGCCCGAAGCAGCCCCCCCCCCACATGAGTTCCCATGCCAATCTGGGTGCATTCTTGCACTTGGATGTTATTTCTGGTGAGATAGGATGGTGACAAAAACAAGCTGATCTTAAATGAAACGAAATTAAACGACTAGAGGAATCTGGCAATTTACTTTTTTATGGTGTGATGCGTAATCAGCTATCGCATATATAATTCATGCTACTCCTTGCAAGTCTTACCGGAAATGATTGACGAAAGGAAAAAAATGCAGGATTTTATAGAGACCTGTCTCAAAGTTTTGCATGTATAAACACAAATGGCGACGGATATGGAAGACAGTAGTCTGTGTACCACTGACTTCTATAAAATTTAAGTTAGTTGGAAACGAATAATGTTAGCTAGTTCAGGACACTTGCTCTCAAAGGCGTAAATAAAAGCCGGTGTTGCATGGAAAAAAGAGCACGTTGACTGCATTAAAACATTCCTCCTCGAGTCACACAACTGAGGTGTTACATATATTTGAAATACTCGCGTAGAAAATGATGCTGAGAAACATGCAGCCTAAGTGGGTTTTTAACACTAGAACGCCCGGAGCGGTCATTTTGACCGCTCAGCGTTTTTAAATGTGCATATTTTCTACATTTATGGACATTTTTCAAAGATATTTCGTGACTTTTAATATTTTTGGACGTTCTTCATTACTGTGAATTTTCGTTTTCATATCTGTTATAGTTTTCGAGAAAAGAGGTAGCTGTGTTCATACTACCTAGAAAGCCCGTTAGCGGTCAAAATGACCGCTTCTCTCTAATCCGGTTCCTCTTTTTATTTTTAGCCACCACTATCATTTGTGACAGTTATATACTATAGCAGTCAAAACGGGAGTGAAAACTAGCCGATTCATCATTTTACTGTGATATTGTGCGTTCAATCAGATAAATTCCAGTGACATTTTTGTACACAATGGCACTTCTGAGGAAAACAGCCTTTGAGGTTTTACGAGAACTTACAACCATCGATGACAACGAGTCTGGAGACGAGAACCATTATGATGTTGATGAGGACTCCATCTTCCATGAGTCAGCAGAAGATCACAGCATGTCTGATTGTCAAACGTCTGATGATCATATGAGGACCCTAGAGAGAGTGTATCAACCGATTAGGTATCTCCCGGTGAGCTTCACGTATCGAAAGATGGTAGCACGTGGATCGCAGTGGAGTTCGAAACATCTACTGTTGGTGGGATTCCATCACAGAATATGTTTAAGCTTAGACCAAGACCAACTCCCTATGCTAAGAAATGTGTGAAATATGGTGAGCTGTCGAGCACTTATGACATCATAATCACGACCCATATGCTGAAATATATTCAAGTACGTACTGAAGCTGAGGCCAAGAGAGTTTTCGGTGTCAGTTGTCAGTGGAGCGTAAGTCTTCCAGAGCTGCGTGCCTTTATTGGTTTACTTTACATCAAAGACTTCATGGGTCTGAAGAACATGCCGTTGAATATGATGTGGTGCGATAGATATGGACTGCCTATTTTCAGGGAGACAACTGGCAAGAACACCTTCAAAGAAATAATGAGGTTCCTCCGTTTTGACATGCGAAATACCCGATGTGAAAGACTGCTAACTGACAAGTTTGCTTTGGTATCTGAATTGTGGAATGCATTCATTCGTAACTCTCAACAATGCTATGTGCCTGCGCAGAATCTCACAGTTGATGAGCAATTGTTTCCCTCCAAAACCCGTTGTCGTTTTCTCCAGTACATGCCCAACAAACCAGATAAGTTCGGTATCAAGTTTTGGATGCTGGCAGAAGTAGACAGCAAGTATCTCGTTAATGGATTTCCATATCTCGGGAAGAACGAAACTCGGTCAAGAGGAGAAAGTCTTGCAGAGAGCGTGGTATTGCGCTTAGTGTCACCATTATTTGGAAAGGGGTACAATGTCACATGTGACAACTTCTTTACATCGGCAGCATTAGGAGAAATGCTAGCCAAGAAAAACACAAGTATGGTGGGAACACTTCGAGCTAATAGAAAGGAAGTACCATCGATTTTGAAGCAAAGAAATAGAGAGCTGTTCAGTTCACTTATGATGAGGAATGAAAATAAGCACACATTAACATCCTATCAGTGTAGAAGGAATAAGAGTGTTGTGGTTTTCAGTTCCCTGCATAGTAACTCTTCCGTTCAAGACTCCGGAAAGAAGAAACCCGAGACTGTGTTGTTTTACAACTCCACAAAGTATGGTGTGGATGTACTCGACCAAATGACAAGAGCACTCACTGTGAAGTCATCATCTCGACGATGGCCAGTCCAAATCTTTTTCAAAGTACTGGATTTGGCTGGCATAAATTCCTGGATAATTTATAACAGTGTTTGCGGAACTAAAATATCTCGCCAGTCGTATCTGGTGGGTCTTTCGGAAGGACTGCTTACATGTATACATCACACAAGGTACGTGACAACGGGAATTACGACGAACAACTCAGGGGAGTCGGGAAGTCGTGTGAACATTAAACGTCGGCAGTGTCAGATTGGTTACTGTAAAGGTAACAAATCACAAAACAAGTGCTCTGTTTGTGAAAAAATAGTTTGCGTCTCATGTGGACAGATTGAGCGAGTTATCACTTGCTCCAAGTGCAATTTGGAGCAGGTATACGGAATTGTTTACAATTTTTGAAAAAACTAAACCTTAATACAATCATTTTTCTGTTACAGGTATGTTCTATACATTAGTTTTTAAAAAATGCCGTGAAAAAATTCTTAACTGAAAGTTGGGATAAAAAAATATAGCAGTGCGGTCATTTTGACCGGTCCCGGGCGTTCTAGGTATAACGACGGAGCGGTCTTTCTAGTGTTAAGCATCCACATGAGTTGCCCTGGGGGAAAGTTACGGATGTTGCATACAACGACAATTTCCCAACCACTTTTAGACTCGACCAGGTGACATTATGTCTGACGGACGTAACAACTGCTTCCAACGAGTTTCGTTTTCGCTTATCGATCAGCTATCATATTTGTGGTTGTTCAAAAAGGTGGTTGAAAATGGTTAAACTTGCCTTGACTCGGGTGCAATGACTAGTTAACTTATTTCGCTGGCATTAAAATCTGGGCCGGAAAACTTGGGAGAAATCTTTACTGTCCAAGTTTATCAGTACGTGTCCGCGGAAAACTAGGTTTCCGAGGGAAATTTTTGCCGCATTTTATTGGTGACGAAATAAAGGAAAGTAACGTTGCGCGTGAGCATTGTGTAGCCGAGAAGAAATATCGCATTAATTCCAGCACGGTATTACGTGAATTCTCTGTACTTAACTGGTTCCTTCAACTCCTGGAGGACTTAGAACCAGAAACCTGCGTTATCGAAATAAATCGAAGGACGAACTACCGAACCAATAAATATTTGAGATGTCAGATGTACCAGCACACAATTTGACCCATATAACTTTGTACGTATGCGCTAGAACTGCATAGCATAAATACTGCATTGTGCCTCTCATGCTAACAGTCACTTAATGAAGTCCACCAAAATAATAAAATGCCTGGTGTCCCCACGGCATTTCTTCTGCAACTGACAAGCCAGGAACACCATGTCTACCGCGCAGCGACAAGAAAGTAATCCGTAGTGTCCTTCCGTTACGTGTGACAAACGACCTAGATGACGAGCCGGTTAAGCAGGATTTAGGCATTCAACTATCCTACGAAACTCAGTATGTTGATGCCACGAAGACACGGGAACATTTCTTGCTCCCTTTGCTCTCGTAATGTGGTTACACATGTGCATCCGCCAACTCATATGGAAACCACTTTAGGAAAATTACAATTACACCAAGTGTTGCACCGAATTATGCTACAATGGTCTGCAGTGTTTCAACAATTCTAGCGGTATTTCATAGCCTCCGGCTAATTTGGTGTTTCCAGCTGAGTAAAAGCGCTGCGTCGTATGCAGTGTTAGTGTGGCAGCATATCTTCATCTCTTGTTGTTACAGCCCGTTGAACGTAGGCAAGTCAATCTCCGGGCGATGGTTCGAAAGACATTCAAAGTGATCTCGATAGATCTGCATTAAGTCTACAATCCGTGTGTAGGCAGCACCGGAAGTAGCGTCTACCAGCGAGTGTCTTAGAACTCCTCAGGTCAGTGGCGCTCGGCGCAGCATCCCATCTGCTCCGCCTTCTCCTGCCATCATGCATTACTTATGTGACGCAGCTCACGAGTCACTAGATGACGCAACTTGTGACAATAACTCTTTTCCTTAATCGACCGGGTCCTTCACAAGATGCAATCATCGCCGAGACCAATGCGATAATGGTTGCATTGTTGGCATAAAACCAATCTGACCGTATACAGTTCTCGCGCATGATCATTTCTTTGGCATCTACAGTCAAGGGCGTGGTGAAACGTCACCAAATGATGCGAAAGATTCGTCGTTGCCAAGGCAGGTAGCCATTGATTCCTCAGTTCTATCCTTTCCTTTAGAGTACCTAGGGGAAAAACATTACATTTGCGCAGATTAACAACAGGCGAGCAATACATAGATTTACGAAAATGTGTAAAAAAAATTTGATCCGCACCAACTTGTGAATGACACGCACAGTTTCACGCAATACATACCTCATGCGCACTTCACGCATGTCACGCTGGCGTACCATGACATGGTCGAGCAGATGAGCGTGACCACTCCGTGAGTGCATCCATCCACCCAGTGCAAACTGTGTGTCCATGATCGTCAGGCCTTGAGTGGCACATAGCGAGAGCAGGCGGTTATCGTTCACATTGGACGAGCCATTACCAAACGACCAAATTACGTGTCCGTATGCTGCTGCATCACGCCCAAGGCGCGCATGGAAATTACCAGTGGGAATAGCTGGTCACTCGTCGGCGCAGACCTTATCACGCAGGACAACAGCGTAAAGCTGATCCTTTGGTAACCGTATAACACATACTTGCTACTGAAAGTTGAAAATTTACAACTTCCGAAGCGTAGGCGAAGCGACAACATTCGCGGCTGATGTCAGCCGGCTCTCTCATCAGGTGGTCATTTGAACGGTCGGATAGTGAAATATGATCCTACGTGCAAGTGGTGCTGAGGTGGAGTTTCCTACCCAGCAGAATGTGTACCCATCACCATCATCGTGCAGCTTGCCTTGGTCAGCCAACAGAGTCTCACTGAGTGCAGTACTGTCGATCCCGTAGCGCGAGTTCCATCACGACCATTGCGGTGCGTCGCTTGCGACACGTAATAGCGTTCCGGTCGAGTAGTATGCGTGAGTTCCAACATCCGCTCTTGTTCTCTTTTCTTGAAGCCTACGACTGCGCCCGACGACCGCTCCTGTGGTGATCTGATTGGATGAAGTAGTGGATTATTTGAAATGCGAAGCTGGAGAGAATGTGCAGAGGAAAATAAGTAAGAGGGGATCCACAACGGCGTGTTTTCACTTACCCATCCCACTGTATGCAGCAGATAAGACAAACCTTTTCGCTCGCCCACCGCTGCGCGACAGCCGATGCCGCATGATATTAGCTGTAACTGTGTAATCCATGATTTGTAGTTCCACTGTAATACAGCCAGCGCGTCCAAACCTGGACAGAAAAAGGGGCTAGGTCCTCAAACAAGGCCTTCGATACAAGGTACGTTGAAAGGTCAGCGAGAAATTTCCATTGAGTCATGTGACTCAAACTGATGCGGTGGCCTGGCGGCGGAAGCGAGGACGATGTCACAGCAGAAGCACAATAGAAGTTAGTCTGTGTTCTGCCGTGATCGTGCCCCACAATTCTCAGCAATCAAAGGAAGCCCCCTTTCTCTTTCCGTATATATATATATATATATATATCTGGGTCGGCTAATATATGAACTTCAAATTTTGGACAAATTTGACGTTGCGAATTCTTACTGTCGGCTTATTTACTGATCGGCCTATACGCAGAAGTGATATGCATATACTGCTGGCTTTAAATTGAAAGTTATCTCACTTGCCGAACACTCTAATAATTTTATGGATGCACGCCATTTTATGGAGAATGACAAGTAAGTAGCGGAGGGAAAAGTCAGAATTTTCACTAATGCCTGTTGGCAAGAGAGCAACATATGGTAGAGAAACCATGTTTACTGCAGTGGAGGAACAGTTAGTGCAGTTGGTTATGGAGTCACGGCACAATGGGTTAATTGTTACCCGAACCAACATTCGGATCAGGGTGCTCATAATGTTAAAAGTTCAGAATTCCAGCCATCAAAACCGGTATATTTTATTTCTTCCTCCGGATGGTGCAATCGTTTTATGAACCGATTCGACATGGGTCTACGGTCCCGCACCAAACTAGCCCAGAAAATGCCGAAGGAATTGGACAGTAAAGTTGAATCTTTTCAAAGGTTCGTGATTTGGCTGAGAAAGCAATACGACTTTGAACCGTCTCAAATAGGAAATATGGACGACAAGCCCGTGTGTTTTCATATATTTTTAAATCGCACGGTGGAGCAGAAAGGTGCTAACACAGCTTTTATAAAGACGACGAAACACGAGAAGACACGGTTTACAGTTGTATTAGGGTGTATGGAAGATGGTTCCCGTCTATCACCTTTCATTATTTTAAGCCCGGGCCAGGTGGGTTGAAGGATGGTATCATCTGATATAGTGTTGACGTTTGGACAGAGTTCGTTGATAGACTCAGCGACATCGTCAACAGAGCATCAGAGACCAAACCTCTTCGTCCAGTAAAATGCCTTCAATTCTACGGAGTAGGACTCTTAAATGCCTGCAGAATAGGGATGCAGCATGGCGTGCCTATTAGATTAACCCCAACTCAGACTTGGGGCAATTTCCTGACCCATCAAACCATTGCACTGCACTTGTCCTTCAGGACAAAGTAACTTATCAACAGTGCCTAGCCAAAAAGCGCATGGCAAACAAAATGTTATATAGGTATGTCAATAATCTCCGTAAAGTGAAGCATGGAATCCCTCCACTTTTCACAACAGGCAGTAGAGTATAAAGTGCCGAAGAAGCAGCTAATGCCCTGCGGCTACAATACGCCCCAATTTTCAAACTCGCAGCCTATACCTGTCCCATAATGTCATGTACATTACCGACTTTACTGTTTACACATGCAATTTTCAACCCATCAGTTGTTCCAAGGAAGTTGTAATCGGTCTCGGGGCTTCTAAACCTTTTTTTAGTTATTTTCTTTTATAATGCTTTCAAGGTTTAGGAAATCGGTTTCATCCATAAATCTTTCAGAATCATCCTTAAGGCAATCAAATATCATCCTACGGGCGCGAACGTCCCAAAGCGCGCCACTCGTTGAGTGACCAATCCAAATCAACCAATTGCATAGCAGACCAGTTTACGACATGAGTGACCAGAGAACGCTTGGGCGTGGCATAGATCGCTTTCGATTTGGTACGTGTCTAGTCGCGCTCAACACTCGTATCCAGGCCTGATTGGCTTCTCTGAATCTACACGCATGCAAGGGGCATACTCGTAAAACTCACGTGGCACCACCTGCGCTTAGCGGTCACGAGTGATCATGGTGGTTGGCACGTAACCTCTCAGGCATTTGCATTTCTAGGTAAAGTTTGATTGCGCGGTGTGTCCACGCACGTCGTCGCTGAGCTGTCCGTATAATGCTAGGCACTCACTTGACTGAGTCCGAATGAATTGGCCGTTGGGAATATTGATATGAAGTCGCTCACACATACCGCTGTCGAGGATCGGCTGGGTTGGAATTTGGGCTAGTGGCACCAGAGGGGCAGTGAGAGCGTGTGGACCGCGGTGCGTTTCGGGGTGTGGCATGCTCACTGAGCGCAATGTTGAAAGGTCTGTGCTTGATGGATGTAGCGATTCGAATCAGGACGAGTGCGCGCGCACGCCGCACATTGGCATCCTCACCGAGGTTTCACTCACCTGTTGCCTTTGTTACGCTGTTGTTCGACTGAGCTTTCTCCCGAGGAATATTTCATATAATTGACTTGTGATTCATATTGTAGTTGCTAATACATGCAAGTGCCTGAGTGCGTCATCCAATCGTACTAAAACATGATTTGTGTTGTTGCGAAACAGACCGAATGTGGTAGGTCGTGCCAGGGGCGATACACACGAACAGAAAATAGATTTCTGAAACACTCCGGGTGGTTATACTTTTCTGCCAGTTTCAAGGAATAATCTCAGCTAGGTGTTATTGTTAACCTGCAGTAAAGAGCGGCGCACATGATTTGGGTAGCTCAGAACAATGTAATCAGTAGCAGCTTGTCAGGTAATCAGCAATACCCCAATTACCGCTTCATTTCATGTAGCCCATTATGTGTTCTAATGACACCATTGGAAAACCGACGTTGAGTGTGCTCCAGATCGGATACATTGTACTCCAGTTGTTGTTGCCTTATTTGACTTACTTTTTCTACGTGATAATCTCCCGTTTGTAATGTCATTTCCGTTTGCTCAGAACAACGTTCGACGGCAGAGAACTGTAGGGCATGAGTTTCGAACCGAGAGGAGTAGAAGCTCTCGTATCGCATGCAGGGTATCTTGCGCAGACAGTCACTCGAGCTATGAGAAGTGAATTCTTCTGACGCATATCTATCAAACGGATTGCGAACTTTTTGACAAACAACCTTCTTATAATCAATAAATCGTGGTTTATCACAAAGTGGAAACTATTCTCGTAAGCGCAGGCAAGTCTGTGATATAACCCGGTACAACTAGGACGTAGTAGAGAAACAAATCCCATCGCGACGCGACTGGACTTTAACATGATGCGATGGTTTGCGTACCTCCATGATCTATTGAACTACACTGGGTGGCACCTTCTAAGTGTCATCAGGACTACTCATACCAACCGTGTCAATGGTTAGGGGTCGGACTAACACAGTCTCACAATCCTCCTCGGGGGTTGGTGGAGATCCATGGCTCTCTTCCATCCAAACAGCCATGGGAGACAACAGGTTTCGGAGTACCACACAGCTCGAGTGCCAGGCATTGTTTCTGACCGTGGGAGTGCACCACGCGGTGCCTAACGTTTTGCTATCTCCCGCATTAATCCAGACAACTCCTAGTCAGATAGGCGCAAACACACCAACACCCACATTGAACATTTATGAAGAAGGCGATGAATGGAAGCAAGTTGCGTCTGTGTTAAATGTCAACTTGATGACTTGCCGAAGTTGGATTAAAACGTTAGAGTCAAACGAACCAAAAGGAAAACGTGGCGGGGGCGCCGAAAATCACTGATGTTTACATAAATTTTCTGGTGGAATGGGTGGAAGCGGAGCCTACGATAACTTCAGAATTTCTTCGTTTCCGATTGAATTTGGAGTTCAATGTGCAGGTGAGCGTCAGCACAGTAGCTCGACACCTAGAGGATCGCTTCATTGCCATGCAAAAGCTACATGCTATACCGGCGTCGACGATTATGACTACGGATAAGAAACGAAGGAAGTCGTGCGTTTTGCAGCTGATGCACTTGGAAGCTGATGGGTGGCAAGCAGTTTGGATTGAGGAAATGAATTTCAATCTGTTTTGTGCTCGCACAAAGGAACATTCAGCCTATGGCAGACGGGAGCAGTGTATGGTAGGGAGCACTCGTGGACAAAATTTCCATTTTATCAGCGTAACGACTGTAGATGAAGTTTCAGGATATGTCGTCTTAAGGGGGAATTGCAATAAGGAAAGTTGCGCACGGTGGTTGAGGCAAATGCTTGATACTAACGGCACCGCTGTTACTGATTGGTGTCTGCTGACATGTGCCAGCGCACCATGCCACACGGATCTGGAACGTGTGTTCCGAGAGGATGGTTACCAATCAGGGAGACTCTTGCGACTCCTACCATATTCGCGTTTCCTGAACCCCATTTAAGACATTTGCGCTGTCATCAAGTGAGCATGAAACAAGCTAATCGACACCGATTTGTCTTGATACTCCGAGGAGATCCAGCTAGTGCGCTGGGTACAGGAAAATGGAGAATCCACTTAAACCCATGTTTTCGGAATCCCGAGGCTGCGTTACGCAACACGATTGTATACAAATGACAGCATATGTCAATGCGAAGTACGCTCTTGCAATGTAACTAATGTATCTATAAATATCTGATACGTTACTAATATACCCGTTTTGTCTTTTACCGACACTTTGCTTATATTCCACATAACATTGCCTTGCGCAATACAACTCTTCATTTTGGGCAACACTACAACGTACTATAGCAGGGTTTCCCAACCTGGGGGTAATTACCCCCAAGGGGGTACAATGGCATTTTCCGAGGGGTAAATACCGATAATTGGATTTGGTCACAAATCAGTCGCGAAATAAGCTTAATAACGAAATCACACATCGCAACTAGCTCAGCATTTTTAGTTAGCCATCAGTCAATGCAGCTACTACGGCATGGCGCCTTTGTCGACTGCCACAACTGCTGCCGTGTTTTCGAATAAGCCAGTCGTTCACCAGGTCGAATAACGGGGTGGATAGCAAACTATCGTTTCAGCACTGGTCAAAGTACCAGTTATGTTCACAGCTGAATGTTTGACAGTAGGAACGGCGAGAAAGGGTGATTAGTGTTCACAAGGTATGAATACAGAATGGTGTCGGGAAAACGTCGAGTAATAACGTAGTACGGATAAATGAAACACATGTTCATGTTTGATTAAGAATCAGACACGATGAGGTCAAGAGAGGGCCTGAATCGGGATAACGGTAGGCGTTTGAAAGGGTAGAGAAACGATACAATTGGGGTCACTACGAACATAGAATCAGCAGATTGGACGCCAGTGACCATTAGGGGTTATGTTGATCACTTTCATGAGCAGTTGTTTTTGACGAGAAGTCATGGCAGGTGAGCATTTTCATTCAGTGGCTTTGATGCCGACAAAAATATATTTGTCTGCGAACGTTTGCGATAGTGTCACCTGCATGGAATAACGAGATTAATTTCTATAAATGATATATATCTATAACATCTACCTACTTAATTGTTTGCAGGGAATACGTCTTCCAGAAAAAAGCGGTCCTACAAAGAAGCATTTCTGCAGTGGGGCTTCACTAACTTCGCTGATAAAAATGTTGAGAAACCGCCATGCGTTTTGTGCAGCAAAGTGCTCACGGCGGAGAGTATGAAACCTAGTAAATTGAAAGAGCACTTCGAACGAAGCCATGCCCATTTGATAGGAAAAGATATTACATTCTTTAGAAGGAAAGAAGCTGCGCTGAAACTTTCGCGCCTGGATACATCGAGCTCCTTTTCTCAGGCAAATGAGGCTGGCCTTGAAACTTCGTATCGCATTGCGCTTCGAATAGCCGAAAACAAGAAGCCGCATACTATAGGAGAGGACCTCATCAAACCTTGCATAATGGATGCGCTTAAGCTCGTTCTTGGAGTACATCTTGCGGAGAAGATTAATATGATATCACTTTCGAACAACACCATCAAAAGTCGTATCGAGGACATGAGCAAACAAATTTTGAACACGGTGCTCAACGAAATAAGATCAAGTCCCTTCTTTGCAATCCAGTTAGATGAATCGACCGACGTAGCGTCCTGTTCCCAACTACTTGTGTATGTTCGGTACCTAAAAAGTGATAGCTTCAAAGAAGAGTACTTGTTCTCAGAATCCTTGAGCACGACTGCGCGTGGCGAAGATGTCTTCCGAATAGTAAAGAAGTTCCTCGAGAAAAACATGCTACTGTGGTCGAAGTTAGTGGATGTCTGTACAGACGGAGCACCAGCCATGTTGGGCGTCCGTTCCGGATTCCAAACATTGGTCAAAAATGTTGCTCCGCACGCTACCTTTAGTCACTGCATCATACATCGTTATGCTTTAGCAGTGAGCACTCTTCCACCTGCTTTACTTGACGTGTTAACCAAAGTAGTAAAGATAGTAAATGTCATCCGCGGTAGTGCGACCCACACAAGAATCTTCAAGGAGTTGTGCAATGAATTTGGAGGCAAATTCGACGTGCTACTATTGCGCACAGAAGTGCGTTGGTTGTCACTAGGCAGGGTGTTGCACCGAGTGCTTCAGCTTCGAGAGGAAATTGCAATCTTTCTTCGAAGAAAAGAGATGCATAATGGTAAGGGAAACGAGTTACACGTTATTATAACGGACAGCGTGTTTATTTCGAAACTTGCTTATCTTGCTGATTTCTTTGGAGAAATCAATGCGTTTAACCTCAGCCTGCAAGGGAATATAAGGAACATTTTAGTCGCTCAAGATAGAGTAGCCGGTTTCCTTCGCAAACTGCGGCTTTACCAGCGCTCGGTTGATGTTGACGACGTGGCGATATTTCCAGAACTAACGACGGTGCTCGTTGAAAGAAATGAAAAATGCGCATTCACGAATGAAATATCTTGCCACTTGTCATCAGTGATGAATTCCATCGGCAAATATTTTCCTGATTTGGAAACTCGCCAATTAAGTGCCTGGGTGCTAAGACCGTTTACAGTAGCTGAAGGAATATTTCCAGATACTGAATTCGAAATCAAGGTACAATTCCTAGGAATGCGCGAGGACAGCGGATTGAAGGTAGATTTCCAAAGCACGCAACTAGTAACATTTTGGGTAAAGATAGGTGAAGAGTATCCATTACTGTCGGAAAGCGCATTGAGAATATTGATCCCATTTGCAACAACTTATAAATGTGAAAGTGCATTTTCGACAATGATGGTAATGAAAACAAAAGCAAGGAATCGAATGAACTTGGAGCACGACTTGCGATGTGCATTGGCCGAAACTGCACCAAATATACCAGAAATGGTTACCACCAAACAATACCAACCGTCTCATTGATGTATATCGCCTCTTGTTTGCATAGAATTTGGAATTAAAAGTACTGTTTTCATTCGTTTATTTGTCGAGGGAGATTCCGGATACCGATCACTTCTCGTACTTAAGTCGGATAATTATGTAGTGAGAAGGGGTGTTTCCTTCAATTGCATGAGCACGTGAAACTACATATGACATTTGTTTTTGGACTTAAGAGCGAAATGTGCAATAGTTATTACGTAGTAGTCTTTCGAAAGTTTGGGGGTAAAAGTCTGGTGGGCAACCCCCTTTGTGGGTAACGGCGTCTAAAAGGTTGGGAACCACTGTACTATAGGGAAGCAAAACGTGGGAAGCTATACTACTGCTGCTGAATCTTAGCATTTCCCATGGCAGCTGCAGCGATCGCGGTGTTAGCGGACCACGCGTTAACAGTTGGTTAAATGAGGAACTGAGTGTCTTCGATGTCGTGGAAACATTCCGCACGCAGGTGCAACTACTGTGGGCAGGAGGTGATAGGTTGTTTCCCTGAATGCTATGTTGAGAAACGCAGACAACTAGGTAAAATGCATCCGATGAGCAAATTAGAGAATGGGCAGTGAACAGGTACTACCTAGGGTCAAACTCAGTCCACGGTTGGGACATCAAGCATATTACCTTTACCAAGTAAAGTGCAATTATGTAATTGTGGCGTACTGATCCGCTTTTCCATCAACCCCACTTAGGCGCTGCGCCAGTTCGCAATGGGCAAACCCCACCCGCTTAACGTAATTACATGCAGAGCAGCACATGCAGTGTCACTAACCCGTTAACCCTTTCACAGTTGATGCAGTGCCTACCCGCTAAAATCATGACTGTACGTAGCACATTGCAGCGTGTGTCAATACTTTCCTCATCGGTCAAACAAATGATTCCTTACACTCAACAGCTTTTACCAAGTAGCGCGGCGGCACCCAATATTATGGCACGCCTCATGCTCTGCTCGCACAGCGCACTGGTAGCGCGCAAAGAAATACCACGTACAAAAATGGGTAAATATCTGCAAGTGCGTTCACTTAGCAAACACCTTGGGAACCAAGAGGCAACGCTTTGGGATATTCCCCAGGAGCAACTCAGTCGAACAAGGGCGCAATAAGGGCAATGGGCTAGTGAAACCTCGGGCGCGTTATTAAGCGCGTCACCCAAGCACGGTGAGAATGACTGTGCATCACGCGCGCACAGTCTGATTCGAATCAACTCATCGGGCACACCGACTGCGCTCGATTGTGCTTGATAAAGTGTATGGAATACGCGATACTGTAACACAGTTTACATTGGACACCGCATTTCGTCCTTTCCGTGACCTTGTACTCTTTAGACACTATTGTGAGCCGTCTCATGATTGTTACATTTGACGCGGTACTACCGTACTATTTTTGACCCCACATTATTGGAACATTGATGCGAGAAACCCATGCGAGAAACCCATTCCTACATGCATCCGGCAGATCTTTGGGGATCGGCATTATAGGGACTTACGACTCTGTACAAAATTTGCATTGAAAACTTATACTGTCGGCTTATCCATAGACGGCTTATAGTCGATAATTTACGATATATATATATATATTGCAAGCATCTTTATGTGATATATTCCATTACAGAAAGTACACTGAACTTAACATGTACCCCTGGTGAGCTGTAGTCTCATCAGTGACCTCTGGTCCTGTTTGCCCGAGGCTACACTAAGATTTTTATTATGTTTGTAATTATATATCGTCATATTGTTCAAATCGTCTGTATATCTGTCTACTTCCAGGGTAATAAGAAAGGAAAAGCGGACGAAGAGTGTCCCGTATATTTTGTTTATTTTTTCATAATTTGCGTCCTGGTTCACAACAAATGGTTCATATTGATTATGTGGCCCTCGCTATCCATTTTGTCCGTTAACAGGCCCACTTAAGCCACTTTTACCTTATGAACAATGAAAAATGGTTTATTACGGGATAAAAGCAAGTGTTTAACGCGTCCCGTAGGATGGTTGGGGTGAATACGATGAAAAGAAAATATATGTGGATCATCTACCGAGCGTCTACCGAGGTGAATGCTTTCATAAATAATGTCAGTGTACAATAAAAAAAATCGAATGTAAGCATGCAGAAATACATGGGCTGCAGTGATCGTTGATATGTGTGAGAAAAGTAAACTATGGTAGCTCAGTTGGGTCTGTTTGATACACAAATCCTGTCGAAAGGCACGATAGGCCTAATCCACAATAGAGGAGTTTAGGTAGCAAAATGCTGGGAGCTAAGAGCAAGATTTAATTGTTTTTTGAAAACGTCCCAGGTAGGCGAGGGTATTGTTGGGCGGAGCCTGGGATACTAGTCGGTAATCAATGACACGTAAGAGAGGTGTCAAAAACGGGACAGTAAAGAAGTTGGAGACGACTGAACCAAACGTATATTGTACAGGCTACAGGAATAAGAAGCGAATCAGACGGAGCGAGAAACGTGCAGCGAGGAACTCACCAAAACGGTTTGTGACAACGGACGTGCAGTCAGTAAAACAAATGGATGTTTCGAAGGTTAAAACAACCATAGAATCCAATGTTACAAGATACTGAAAGAGCGTGTTTTCTGTTGCATTACAAGGGTCTCCCCCTAGAAGACTGAAGGGTGTGGCCTTCGATAGAGCTGTTAGTGGGCGAAAATGGAAGGTGAGGGGGATGCGAATATTTGCAGAGGCTTGAGTAAGAGTTTCCAAGGTGGGTTGTGTAGCAGATTTCGCTGGGTCCAGGCTTTTGTTAGTTTTATTTGTGACGATCGCGTGGACCAGAGTGCATCATCGGTGGGCCGTCGGGGCGGGCAGGTCGGACTGCAAAATAACTGGTTAGTCCAGAAAAAAGGCCGACAGGACCTTCCCTTTGCTGCAGACCCGACGGTACGCTTGGGAGGTGTCACGCCCCCCACCGCACTTTAGTCCACGGTCCTTGTCCCACGAAGAAATCCAGGCGTCCTCGTCCCACGGAGAAATCCGGGCGTCCTCGTCCCACGAAGGTATGCGGGCGTCCTCGCCCCACGAAGGAATGCGGCGTCTTCGTCGGCAATGCCTGGGCGGCGTTTTGGGACCAATCCGTTCGTGGGTGTCTGCGGTCGAGGGCGACTGTCTGTTCCTTGGATGAGGAAGGGGGCTTTGGGACAGCTGGCGAGTCAATCTAGGGTTGCGTTGAGCCGGTTGGCGAGTCACTCGAGGGTTGCCTGGGCAGTTCCGGCGGTTGAGTTTCTGGAAAGTAAAACTCAGAGGGGGTTGGCAAGGGTCGGGGAAGTGGCTTGACGCCGGAGAGGGAACATGGCATGTATGATAAAAACAAATGGACGTTTCGAAGGTTAAAACAACCATAACATCCAATGTTACCAGATACTGAAAGAGCATGTTTTCTGTTGCACTACAGTATAAACGAGTCTGGGAGTGCATTCCAGTTGGCAAACCCGAAGGGAAAAGTAAGTACGTCAACACTCTAGACGGCTGTATTGTTCCCTCAATTGCAAGCAATTACCCCAGAGCTACATGTTGTGGTTAAGTTTCAGCAAATGGCGGCATACGTGGTTGGGGTCACGCAATATTTGGTACGCTAATATGAGATCGCCGCACAACCTTCGGTAGCGTCCGATGAATATTCCCAGGAACTTCAGGTTTCCATAGTAAGAGTGATAGCGCAGGCCCTTTACATTCTTTGTTGCTCATCGGTGTGGTACCTCTAACGCCTCTAGGTCGTGCTTCAACTAAGGATGCCAAGATTGGATTGCGTATTCAACGTGAGGACGCATGTAGGAACTGTGCATCATTGGGAAGATTGATATGTCAAATGTCCCGAAGGCCCTTCGCAGCATGCCGACGTACTGGTTGCCTATTTTCACAGCTACTTATCTTGTTTGGAACATTTGAGGTCACTCTGTACGAGCAGACCAAGGTCACATTTCCGGGAACTTGGCTGCAATCCGTGCCCCAAGCAAATACATGTAGTTATGTCTATGGCGTAATTGCACAACGCGACGTTTGTGTAAGTTGAATGGAAGGGCATTTTGAACTGACCAGTTCGACACCATCTTAAGATAACACTGGGGCCGTTCCTGGTCCTCCGGTCCTCTGATCCTTCGCCATCTCATGATATCATCCATGAAAAATAGGAAATCGGAAGCAATTGATATCGCCAAATCGTTAATGAACACCAAGAACAGACGGGTCCAAGCACCGAGCCTTGTGGTACACCACGCACCACATCAATTGCATGGGACAGTTTCCCGGACTCTCATCTCCAACCGTCATTCAGGTAGCAAATTGCTTATCCAACTCAGAATTGTGTCGCCAATATCGTAGTTCCGAAGCCTCTGAAGGAGAATTCGATGATCTAAACGATCAGACGCTTTTGAGAAGTCCAAGGAACAATGAAAAATGATTTAGCAAGGGTAAAAATATGTGCTTGACAAATCTCGTGGGATGGCTGAAGTATAAATTAAAATTTAAAGAAACATCGATTAAGTAACTGGTTATTTTAAGCGTCTAGCGATTTAAATGCACTACTGCATAACGATAGTTTGAAATGGTAATGGGATGTGCACACACAAAATAGTATAAAGTGCCGTTATAGTTCAGTAAATACGTGAAAAAGAAAATCGGAAACGACAACGCTCACTCGTGTGTTGCTTCATTTAACAGATGTGGCATGTTACTCCAGTTTGGATACATCCAGGCTACTCACGTGGACACTTCTGTATGTATCCTCACCGCCAGGTTACGGAGAGAGCTTTTAAGTACGTGGATAGATTTGCGTTATTTCGTCCTCCAAGTGGGAAGTTGCACTAACTGATCATCCGACAAAAGCGTGAAGTCAAAAGTTAACGCCGTCGAGGAACAAGTCTCACCTTGAACAAAAGTGTGAATTGTGTGTTAAATTGGTGAAGAGTGGGTTAGTTTGCAGTAGTTGCTTGAAAACCTATAACACGAAATGCCTTGGGACGGAGACGATGAAAACAAGACGGTACAATAACACGACAGATGCGTTTTGGTTCTGCCCAGTATGTAGTGCTATGCCAGTTGTTAGCTGTCTAACTGTGCTGTTGAAGAAGTGTGAAAGACTCACAGAAGCCGTCGAACAACTGGTGTGCACCAGGATTGCACCTATGAGATGAAACGAACCTGCAATTGTATGTGAAAATAAGCCGAATTCCCCATTCAGGCCGAAGAAGAGAGCAGGCATCCCAGCATTACCCCAATGACTCAGACTCAATCAGTACCAACTCGCTTCTCTCTTTTTCCCATAAGTAAAAAGGATGCCTGCAGCGTGCCTGCTTCAACTTCTGTACGGTGTGTTATACCTAGTAGTTTGTTCGCTATACTGGAGACCCTAAGCTTCAGTCAACCAGCCGTAGTGAGGAACCAGATAACCTATGCATCGGTTGCTGGCAAGTAAATACCGGAAATAGCACCGGTAACCTTGGTGGCAGGACTAGAGAAAACAAAAATGTTGCAGCACAGATAGTCCCCATCAGTGCCTTTCACAAATTCACCAAAAGCACGGGAAACTAAGGCTCAAAAACCAGTAGCCACCAGGCGCAACTATGGTGCCTTAAACCTTGTGTGCACAAATGTCCCCGAATCCAAATCCAATACAAGTACGGGTAGGCTGACAGACGATCTAAATCAATAGGGTTCCATCAGTACGGCAGTCGGTGTACATGCTGACCCTACGAGATTAAAACGCATCTCGCGTCACCCAAACGCACTACACTACGGTGAACCACGGTTACTTCGGGTAACACTAAAGTCGGGGGATGAGGCAGAGGAGGTTCTGACGTCCGCGAATCGACTCCCCAACACCTCGAGTGGAGTGCGCCTACTACCTGAAATCCCGTAGAAAGAAAGTACAGCGCATCTAACTAACAGAGAGAAAGAGAAAAACTCGTTAAGAAAACTGTCATTGCTCACGGTGTTCCCGAGCTTACTGCTTTCTTTTCGGACGACGTGCAAGTACACGACCAGGAGCAATGGCACTACATCCGTGAGGCTCTTTCTCTCAAAAATGTCATGGCCACCTCGTTGACAAGGATCCCCTTATCACTGAACTATAAGGCGTGCAGTCTCAGGCTGTTGAAACTGAGGTTGAAATCAGCACTAACGGCACAAACTCTTCTAGAGAATTGGACTAAATTCCGTAGCAGGTTGCCAACAGAAATTCGTCTGAAAGCCGCAGAACCACCACGACCTTCTAATGACAGCTCAGTGGAGGCGCAACTCTCAATGAAAACACCAACTGTAGAACCAGACTCGGTGACGGTTTCATCAGTAGCTATAACATCCGGAGGGACACAGCAGAGCACGAGCGAACACCGGGATCCGGGGCATCTGATACTTACATATAGACCAAATTCGTCTTGAGAGTCTGCAACCCACCAAAAAACGATTAGCAGCCGATCTTACATCGGTCGGCGTAAACTCATATGCTTCATCCATTCAGCGAACACACTTTTGGTCTCCGAGAATCCCTCATGCATGTGCACAAATGCTCAAGGTCTACTCAGCAAATTTGCTGAATTAAGACGTAGACGCGCGTCAGCAGCTTGGGACCTCATCGCTATCACGGAACCGTGGTTGCGCTGTTAGATAACGGATGCCGAAATCGCACTAACAGGTATGTCTGTTATCCGGAATAATCGAGCCAGCAAAGATGGTGGGGCAGCCCACTACTTTCGTAACAATCTGCAGTGCGGACCCACACACTATTCGAAAATCGAGGTACCTGACTCCATTTGGTGCAGCTTCCGGCTGAGAGGGAACGATCTTGGCCTAGTGGTTGTTTATCTACCACCATCGTCTACACTAGAGATGGACTGCAACTTTGTGGCTACATTGAGGCAGGTGGTAAACAGGAAAGGCAGTAACGTTCTAGTCGCCGGAGATTTCAACTTATATAGTCTAGAATCCCAGCCCACACAAGGAGAACAATTCAAAGCTGACCTTCAAGCTGTTGTCTCAGATTTCACGCTTTATGTCCAAGTCACTGCGCCCACCCGATTCAGTGGAAATAACGGGCCATCCATATTGGACCGAATAATAACTAATGAAGAACTGATGATCGAGAGATAGAGAGAGAGAGAGAGAGTAATACTCGATGCTCCTCTAGGACGCAGTGATCATGCAACTGCAGTTCATGTACATTTGCTATGCGGAATATCCTGAGGACCGGACTCAAACAACGCGGACGGTAACCAGTTACGACGCCTTAACCCGACTCCTTGAGGTGACGGATTGAAGTTTTCTAATAGAGGATGCACCCATAGTGGCTTGAAAAGGTTTCGTCAGTAAGTTTAACACCCTGGTTAGTGGAGCATCGGAAAGCATGACTATCAGTTCAAGAAACATGGCGTCGTTTGTACACAGTAGGACACGCAAACACATGGTGATGCGCAACGTGGGGTTGTATACCCACAAAACCGATCCGAGTCCGAGTACCTGGAAGGCCTATGTTGTCCACCGTAACCACTGTACCCAATTAGTGAGCGCGGACAAAGTAGCTTATCAACATGCTTTAGCCGAGCGATTAACTTCAAATCCTAAGCTTCTGTACAAGCACGTGAACAACCACTGCGAGGTGAAAAGTGGATTTTCTCCTCTTCAAATGGCGGATGGTCTAACTCGGACTGCTAAAGAAGTCTCGAATGTTCCGCAACAACCATATGCACCAACGTTTCATTGCATCCCGTGGTCTCCTGAATCATTGGAATCTATGGTGCCCACACCAGGACTCACTCATATAAAGTTTACCGCAGACACCGGGATGAGAAAGTTGCTATCCATGCGCTTGCACGCCTGTACAGGAATTGAAGACATCCACCCAAAGACGCTTTCTCTGGCGGTTACTATACTGGTTGAACTTTTTGCGCGGCTGTTCCAGCGCTGCCTTGACGAGTAGCATGTTCCCGCAATGTGGAAATACGGAATAACAACTCCCATTTACAAAGAGGGTAGTCGTTCCGACCCAGTTAATTATCGACCAGTGAGTCTTCTGTCAGTTCTTTCAAAACTTATGGAGGCTGTCATTGCCGACGCACTCATGCCTTACCTGGACGGCTTTTGCTACGTTGCACAGCAGCAACACGGCTTCCGCCAAAATCGGTCGTGCACAACCAGTCTATTGTTAGCACAAGACAGCTGGACCGAAACTGTGGACGCTGCTGCAGGAGTTGATGTGGATTATCTTGATTTCACTAGGGCATTCGACCGGTTGAACCATCGTATCCTTCTTGCTGAACTTCAAGGGAACCCTCTGCTCGAGTGAATCTGCAATTTTCTCGCACAGGCGTCTGGAGGTGAGAGTCAGGTCCAATTCATGTCGAATGCGGAGTGCCACAGGGTCGGTATTGGGACCCCGTCCACTTCTGGTCTTCATAAGCGATCTAGTGAGTCAAATTGCGTCAAACTGTTTACTCTACGCCGATGACATCAAAGTTTGGCGTGTTATCAGAGCCCCAGAAGATCGTATCAAGCTTCAGATCGATCATGTCGCGCTTGTGTCAGGGACGCCAGACCTGGATTGACTATTCCACGTGCGGCCTAACGTGGGTGTTCAGAATTTGCAGAAAGATTGATGGCGCAAAATTTCCGAAAGCCCTCCATAAGAGATCAAGACGTTGACTGGCTAGACATTTTGGAACATATTTGGAACCGATTGAAGAGTCGTCATTTCAGAAAACTTGGTGGACCGAATTCTTCGTACACCTCGGCACGAATAGTACTGAGAGCACGAAAAGCATGTTTGAGCCAAAGAGTCTACCTTACGACTAGACGTCTGGGTGAAATCTGTCTCCACTCGAGTCAGCTGTGCTTGGATTTACAGTGTGGTGGCACAGACTGATTAATAACAGACTTTGCAATAAGGCCTCCGAAGTTAAGGTAGCAAGGGGACGGGAGCCGAAGGAAAGGCAAATACGTAAGTTCGAACACTTGATGGTTGCACATAATAAGGTCGATAATCGTACTGATAAGCGTGTAACTAGTAGCAACTATTTTAGATTTGTTAACATGTCAGATAGGGCGTTAAATGTAACAGAGCGTAGAGTTTCAGAAAAGGGTCTGAATTTTACTATTATTAAATCTAAACTAAGGGCAGAAGATGTAATTCCTGGAGTTGTACCTGTTATGACTAGATTACCACCTGAAAAGGCAGAGGACATCCGCGCCCAATTAGCAAGTATAATTAGATTTCAACAACCGGTAGAATCGAATCTTGCTTCAGCTGAACACATAGCGTTAAAGACCCTGAAAGAGGATACTAGTATTGTCGTTACAAGAGCGGATAAAGGTAAAGTAACAGTGGTAATGAATAAAACTGATTATTTAGAAAACATGAGGAAACATTTGACCACGGGACCATACAAAGTGGTTGAGCGGAAAACCATTACATCGGTAGTGAATAAGAAGAAATCAGATGTCGGTAGTTACCTAAGGACCGTGAAGGACAGTTTAGGAAAGGGCGAATGGTACGGCATTTATGCTATTGGACTATTCCACTAGAATTTACGATCTCCCAAAGATTCACAAGCCAAACGTCCCCTTGCGACCTATAGTGGATGGCCTAATCTCTCCCACACATGAACTCGCGAGATATCTGGCGAGCCTGCAGCAACCCCTAACAGGGAGAACGAGCACATTTGTAAAAACTTTTACGAGTTTGCACAAATGGTGTGTGGGGTGAACATCGAACAAGACGAATTGATGGTCAGCTTCGATGTTACTCGCTTGTTCACGGATGTACCCAAGGAAGAGGCGTTACGATTAGCGAGAAGCCGCTTGATAGGGGACAGCAGCTTAGAGGACAGAACAAAGCTGATAGTGGATCAACTGGTCGAGGGATAGCTTTGTGTTTCGACGTGAGTTATTTCACATTCCAGTCTAGAATGTACACTCAAGGACAGGATCTATCCATGGGATCTGCATTATCCCCCGTACTAGCCAATCCGTCGCAACGAGACTGGACCTTAACGTGGTGCGACGGTTGGCGTACCTCATTGACCCATTGAGCTATACTGGGTGGTGCCTCCGGGCCCCTTGAGAACTACTCCTATCAGCTTGGTCAATGGTGAGAGGTCAGACAAACCCAGTCTCCTGGTCCTCCAGGTTGGGGGTTTGAAATGGGATGGCGTCCATTTCTGCAAAACTAAATCATTGCCACATCCCCGCTGCCTTGCAGACAGGCTTTTGAGTCAAAGACTTTGGATGAGGACCCTAATCGTCCTCCTGTCTAGGTCTGGGCGTCCTGGCAGTACTTAAGTCCGCATACAATCATGACATTTTCTTCAAACATAAACTTCATCCTGCATCGGCCGTCGCGAAGATTATCAAGGGTCCCCTTATCTGTTGCATACAGCAGGGCGGATAAGCGAAAACATGCTACTGCTGGCGCCTCCCTTCTTTCTTTTCCACCTTTCTCTCACTCCCATCCCGACCCCCATTACTAACCTTCCTCCTATAATTCTCAGCTTAATTGAGAGCAATCGAAGTGCCACTGGAGTAGAACCATCTGCAGCCACCATCCTACCGCACCTATCGGACGATTATCGGCAAAAATCCCTTATAAGGCCACGCTATCCCGTTTCCATGACGACATTCAACGTTCGCACTCTAAGGCAAACAGGTCAACAGGCTGCACTCGCACGCACCTTGGACACACTGCGTATTGATGTGGGTTGTGTGTCCGAACCTGGGATCAATGACCCTAACGGGGTTATTGAATTGACTGCACCCGGCTTATCCTCTCGTCATTGGTTGCACGCATCCAGAGACGCCGATGCAGCACTCACAGCTCAAGCTAGTGTAGGTATCATCCTAAGCTCCAATGCTGTGCCATCGTTGGTTGATTGCATTCCGGTGAGCAGCCGTCTATCTGCACCCTGTTTGACGATATCAGCTAAGGTTGATTCACGAAGTAGTACAAAACGCTGTTTGTTTGTGATTTGCGCTTATGCTGCCACCAACTGCAGTTCTAATGCTGTCAAGGACACATTCTCTCACGAACTGAACGCCCTACTACGCATTGCTACTAGTTCAGATACTATAGTACTTGCAGGGGGTATGAAGGCACAAGTAGGGCGTCTGAGCTCTTCAGAAGCTCAGCTGGTTGGTAATTATGGGCTTAATTCCGAACGGACTGACAACGGTGAGCGTCTGCTGTAACTGTGTGCGGAGTACCAGTTGTTTCTTAGTAGCACTACTTTTAGACACAGTGGGCGCCGAAGTTCCACTTGGCGTCCACCTGCAGCTGGCCAGCGATGAATTCAAATTGACCACATAACCATAAGTTACAGATGGCGTGGTTCCATCCTGGATTGCCGCTCGTACTGGAGTACCTGTGTCGACTCTGATCATGCCTTGGTACACTGTCGTTTTTCGATGAACTTTACCGGGAGGTGCACCAAGCGTCCCCTACGATTGGCAAAGGAGAAACTGTCTCAGTCCTCCGTCAGGCAAGCCTATAAAAAAGCACTGCATACCGAACTTCCGCTATCTTGTCTTAATAACACTGAGCTTCAGTGGAATGGGATCTCGGCCACCATGCACGACGCAGGAGCATCTGCTTGTGGCACTATCCATCGTCACCGCACCAGTCACTGGATATCCGAGAGGTCGGTGAACCTGTTGGAATCTAGAAGACACCTCCAGGCTGGCTTTGAACACAATGTAATCAGACGGTCTATTAGGCGCGAAGTAAAGCGGAGCATACGTGCTGACAAGGAAGCCTGGTGGACTAGTAGGGCTTGAGAAATGGAGGAGGCAGGAGCAGTAGAGAGTTAACGCAAGCTCTTCCAGCTAATCTGCACCACTGGTCCCTGGAAACCAGACGTCAGTGAGACAATCAGGGACAGCGCGGGTGCAGTGATACACAATAAGGAGCGCCGTATGGCTCGTTGGGTTGGACACTTTAAAAATCAGTTCAGCTGGCCACCTGCTCCCGGACCTCTTCCTACTCAGGTGATGCAGGACGAGCCATAGAGGGTTAGTTTATAGCCTCCGTCAGATGCAGAGGTCCGAAACGCAATCACAGCCCTTAATCGTTTTCGTGCCGTTGGCCTGGATTCCCTCCCACCTGCACTATTTAATGATGGAGGCGAGGTCCTCTGCAAATTACTGACCTCCCAGTTCGAATGTCTCTGGAAGAAAGAGAGTGCCCCGACTAATTGCAGCGAATCGATTATAGTGGCAATATACAAGAAGCGCAGTCGCACAGACTGTGCGTACCACAGGGGTATTAGCCTAACGCCAGTTGTGGCAAAATTACTGGCCTCGATTATCGTTCGTCGCCTCACTGCGGGATTCTCGGATTAGGGAAGAGCAGGCAACTTCGCGCCAAGGAGGTGGCTGTATAGACCATATATTCACTTTGCGGCAGGTGCTAGAACAGCGTCACGGATACCACAGACCGACAATAGCTGTGTTCCTCCATTTCAAGAGTGCGTTCGATTCAGTCGATCGATCGAATCTGTTCGGAGTACTTGCGCGGAAAGGTGTTCCCACGAAATATGTGAACATCCTTCGTGCTCTATACTCGAACACTACAGGCCGCGTCAGTGTCTACGGTGTCCTGTTGGATAACCTCCCGACCAAAAGTTGTGTTCGTCAGCGTTGTCCGATTTCCCCATTTCTGTTCAATTTCGTCGTGAATTCTATCATGGAGTGTTCTCTTGCGGAATCTCACGATGTAGGCGTCGAGGTCCTGTCTGGTGAAAGGTTAGTTGATCTAGATTATGCGGACGATATCTTCTTGCTTTTCGACGACGTTGGGGCGGCACAGTCAACCCTGAATAGTCTGTCCAGAGTGGTCCCATTATTTGGTATGCACTTCGCACCTTCAAAGTGCAAATTGTTGCTGCAGGACCACCAGCCATTTGATGACCCATTGACGCTTGCTAACGAGGAACTCGAGGTGGTTGATCATTTCACTTATCTTGGCAGCTGCATCAGCAATGATGGGCGCATAGAAACTGACGTCAGCTCACGCATTGCAAAATCCAGAGCTACTTTCTTGAACCTGTGCCATCTTTGGCGACAGAAGGGAGTTTCCCTCCGTCTGAAAGGCCGGGTATACAAGGCCACAGTGAGGGCCGTTCGGCTCTATGGGAGTGAGACTTGGCCTCTTCGGTCTGAAGAACTGAGGCACGTTCAAGTCTTTGATCATCGTTGTTTGCGAAGCATTGCTGGTGTCGGATGACACCAGCGTGACCCCAACGATGATGTGCGTAGGCGAGTACTTGGTGGTGATAATCATGGTAGCACCCTAAAACAACGGATAGCACTGAATAAGTTGCGTTGGTTTGTGCATGTGCTACGTATGTCTGGTCACCGCTTACCTAGAAGGGCCTTGTTTAGTCTGCCAGGTGTAGGGGGGCGCAAGGCTCGAGGTGGACAGAAGTTGACTTGGCAACGGGAAATGTAGGTTCTGACAACCAAACTGAGTGCCGTTGGTCCGTCTCGCCTTCCGGGCTGGAGTCCACGTGACTCACATTTGCTTGGCTCGAGACTTTACAGGATATGACTTGCAACCGACACCAGTGGCGTGTCTGCTGCTGTCTCCTAATCGGATTGCCTGTTTAAAGTGTGTTTGGTGCTGAGTTATCTGCAGGGTAATGGATGTTTATGACGGGTAGCAGTGAAAGCCGCAAGGAAGCTGTCTCGCCGATGCCGCCTTATCTTTGCACGATAGCCAGCTGTTTGTGACGGTATGTTGTCTATACAAGGTGTAGTCGCCTTGAACCTGAATGTTTGCTTAGGGCATTAAGGTTTTCAGGTAAGTCACCCCTTCTCTCCCTCTTCTTGTTTGTTATTTCATAGGTCAATATGGTTGTATGGCAGCGCAGCATCAGTTCAAATGGCTGATGTACTGCTGTTGATGATGATGATGTATTAGCCAATTTGTACATGGAAGAGCTTGAAAAGAAGGCATTATCGAATTGCCGTGGTGCCTTGAAACTATGGTGACGCTACGTGGATGACACTTTTGCGATTAGAAAAAGAGATAGAAAAGAGGAATTGTTAAACTATTTGAACTTCATTGACGATGTGATTAAGTGTACTTGAGTCTCAGAGCTGTACACTTCCGTTCCTTGATTGTCTGGTCCGTAGGAACGAAGGAACGTTAAAAACGACAACGTATCGCAAATCAGTGGACACAGATGGGGTACTTAGCTATAGTTCAAGCCAACGAAGCACGTGTACGTTGGAATCGTTTCATCACTGTTTCACAGAGAAAGTGCTCTGTGCACGGAGTAAGAAGATAAGAAAGCACCGCAGACGGATGTGATGGGAAACTTAATAGTTAGCGGATCTCCGAAACGAGTGGTGAAACAACAGATACAGATATGTTTCAGCCCACACGCAACACCAAGCACAGTGTAGATAGCGACCGTGGGTAATCCGTATAAAGAAGGAACTTCGGAAGTGATCCGGAGAGTACTGAATAAGGAGAAGCTAAGGGTAGTTTTCCAGAAGGGTCAAACGCTACGGTCCAAGCTTGTACATCTGAAGGATTCACTCCCTTTAGATGAAACAATTAACTACATTTACAAAATTCCATGTAAAGATTGTACGCAAGTGTATATAGGCCAAACAGTGAGGAAATTACGTACAAGGATTTCAGAACATTGGCGACACATATCACGACCTCCGCGAAATGAGCTAGAGTATGAGGCTCTACTCAGAGACTCGGCAATCGCAATGCATGCACTAGACACGAGGTTGACTTCGAAAATGTCGAGGTTATCAGGAAGGGATTAAGATCCGCCAAACAAAGACTGATTTCTGAGGCTATATCAATAACCAAGGCTAACAGCTGCGTGAATAGAATAGACGGAGTAGGGCTGTCTTGTGCCTGGCGTCCAGTCTTACGCCGGCCAGGTTGATAAGCATCGGTGAATGGATGCTAAATCGGAATGGAATGTCGACCCTCCCTCCACCAAAATCCGAAGCAGTAGAGCCAAGTTATATCAGTGACCAAGTTCCTTGCAACGTACCACGTAAGATTGCTGACCACACATGTAACTATCTTCGGACCAGCAAATTCTTTTCCCCATTTGACCATGACTGAAACAGACCACAGTGTACACACGAGCCTAGTGACCACTGACTGATGTAATCTTTCATCGATGAACTGTAACTTGATTAGTCTCTGTACGTAGGTTAGCCATGATGCTTATAAAATGTCACAGTTAAGCTAATCCACTTCGCCTGATGAAGCTTTTGTGTCAAAAGCGAAACGCTGTGTATCACCATAAATATATCAACCGGTCGTCTACCAAGTTTTCTGAAGTGATGTTGACTGGCCCATTTTGATGCCTTTTCAGCCTGTCTCGAGCAAACAAGGTGGTCCTGCACGATCACCCCGAGGTCGTTTTCTTGGGAAGCACGTTGTAACTGGTGGTCCCCAAGTCGATATTCATAGGTAAGCTGATGGCGTATGCTTACGACTTTGCACTTGGTCACATTGAACTGGAGCTGGTTGTCGGATGACCACCCATAAGCCCTGTGGAGATCGCTCTGCAATGCCATGTGAGCATCCGATGTCCTGATATCATGGCAAATTTTGATATCATCTGCAAATAGTAAGAAATGCGACTGCAGTACACTGGCAAGATCGTTAATGAATGTGAGGAATATAACTGACCCCAATACCGATCCTTGGGGCACGCCACACTGGACGTCAATTGGGTCGGAAATGGAGCTGCGGACTCTCACATGCAGCTGACGTTGAGTGAGGAAGTTGTTGATTTAATCGAGTATAAGGTCACCGATACCATAGCTTCGAAGCTTGTGAAGGAGAATGAGGTGGTCCAAACGATCGAACGCTTTCGAGAAGTCCAGGTAGACTCCCACTCTGGCGTCGGCTGACTCTGTCCAGCTTGCGTGGGCTAGCATCAAATTTGTAGTGCATGAACGATTTCGGCGGAATCCGTGTTTCTGTGACACTAGAATCTTGTTGCCCTCAAGATATCCCATGAGGGCCTCTGCAACTACACTTTCCATTACTTTGGATAAAACTGGGAGGAGAGTGATTGGACCGTAGTTCGAGAGCTCAGAACGATTACCACTTTTGTAAATAGGAGTGACTAGTCCATGTTTCCACATTGTGGGAAGCTGCATTTCGTCGAGACAACATTGAAAGAACCGAACTAATGATTTGGCAAGGTTCATGGCCACTGACATCAATGCCCTCGGTTTGATATCATCCACGCCAGGTGAGCTGTGCACGCGCAATGACATTAGCGTTTTCATCACACTGGCTGTCGTGAACGATACATGGTTTAACTCTGGTGGCGATAGAAGCTGTGTCAAAAGCGGATGAAATGTTGGTTCACTCCAGAAAGTATGGATAAAGTGTTGGCGAAGCACGTTGGCTGCATCTTGTGCGGTTTGTGCATGACCATCTGTCGTACGTAAAATTGGGATCCCGCGCTGCACTGCGGAGCTTGTTGACTTGTTTATACAGCAACTTGGGATTTGTACTGAATTTCGCCGCTAACTTCTGTTGATGCTGGAGTTCCTCTTCACGGATCAACTTGACGCAGTGGTTTCCTTGAGTGGTGTAAGCACCCCAGGTCAGGTTACTTGGACAGACTTTGTAAGCGCGCCAGGCTGGATCCCTCAGGGCCATGCATTTTCTAGTACGGCTTCTCAGGAACGAATTCACTTGCTTCGGGCGAAGGACCTTGCTTTCTGACGCAGTTGCCACTAGCTCAGTGAATTGGATGACAAACAACATCCAGGCGACATCGGACGGCTTCTCGGCCAGGAAGGACCAGTCGGATTCTTGAACGAGGTTGGACAGTATATCGTAAAATGTAACGACATAGGTTTCCACGTTGTGCTCACTGATGTACTCCGACGAACAGATGTAACGAAAGAGCAACATCGCGTGATCGCTACGGCCAAGTGGTGCATCTATGGTCACGGTGTCGACCAATAGTTCCTCGTTGAAGAGCACAAGGTCCAACACAGATGGTGTGTCACCCCTTCGGAATCTCGTGGGAAAGGTGACATGCTTGAACAGGCGTAGGTCGGCGATCACTTCTTGCAAATCAGCTTTGAATTGTTCGCTGTGCAATGCTGGAATTTTGATTGCGTGCAGGTTGAAGTCCTCCACAGGAGGACGTGACTGCATGGTCGTGCCAGAACTCATTTCATCGCAGAAGCTAGGCATTGATCCATTTCCAAGGTGGACATTGGACAGCGGTAAACTAGTGCTAGTAAACACACATCACGTCTTAGGTGCATACGACACCAAAGAGAATCGACGACTTTCATTTCTGGGTCCTCAATGAAATCAACATGCAGGTCGGATCGATAATACAGGAGCACTCCCCCTCCTCTGCTAGGTCGATCCTTTCGTATGGAAGTCATGCCTGGTAGTGCAATCTCTGCGGCAGTAATCTCCGTATTCAGTCATGTTTCGGTGACCACAACTAGGTCCGAATACGAAGTTCGGTTAGCTTGCTGAGAAGACCTTGTGCATTGGTATACAAACAGGTGAGGACATCGGTGGTCAGAAGCGCGTTTGTGAATGCTGGTTTCCAGTGAGGGTCTATGCCGACCTTTGATGGGTAGTCTGCTGGTCGATTTTTGTAGGACCGATGACGCAGGCCCTAGGGCCAGTTCAGATTGTTGTATAGAGCTCTCAGCGCCAACAAGAGGGTGACCATCCTGTCCTCCTTCAGCTGCCGGTGTGTTTTGGCATTGTCTCCGTTCTGAGCCATACGGTGACAGAATCCTATTGGTAAGTTGCTTGCTTAGTGTCACGCTGTCTATCTGTGGTCCGTGCCTATTGCCTTTGTACGTATTTCGGATGGCAGCATTTTACGCTATTTGTGCCACATTTTGATCACATGTTCTGCCAGGTAGATGACACTGACTCCTGCTCCATCCTCAACGGCTTCTGTCCAGCTATTACGTACAATTAATAGGTTAGTAGTACATGAACGCTTTTGGCAAAAGCCATGTTGCTCTAAGGCTATTAAGTTGTGGTTTTCCAAATACTGCATCAGCGCGTCTGCGATGATTGATTCCATAAGTTTGGATAGCACAGGAAGTGGCGTTGTTGGACGGTAGTTGCTATGGCCAGTGTGGCTACTTCCTTTATGTAGAGCAGTGATGACCCCTCGCTTCCATACTGATGGAATACGGTTCTCCTCTAGACATCGCTGATAGAAAACGGCCGGTGTTTCTGCTAGATCACTAGCTACTGCCTGCAGAGCCTTCGGTCGGTTGTTGACTCCAGGAGAACTGTGGATACGCAAGGATAACAGCTTCTTCAACTCATTTTCCGCAGTAAAGGTGATGTATAAACCTGACGGTGAAATTATAGAAACGAGAAGAATACTTGGTCATGTTACCTGCTGAAAAGTTTGGTAGTAATGAAGCCGTAGGAGATCGGCTGCTTCCATTGCTGATCGTATGCATCCATCAGCAGTGACTAGTGCTGGAATCCCCCGCTTCACCTTTCGAAGGCCGTTAAGGTGCCACTACAGAAGTTTGCGGTTCATGCAGAATCACTTCGTTAACCTGCTGATGCGTGACCTTGTCCTCGCGAATCAATTTCACACAGAAGTTACGATGTGTCACGTATGCAGTCCAGTTTTCGGCATTCGGGCAGTCCTTGTGAGTTCGTTATGCCAAGTCCCTCAGGGACATACATTTACGTGTTCTGCTCCTCAGAAATGACTTATATTTGTTTGTAGGTTGGAAGGGCTTCTGTTCCGATGTGTGCTAACAGTGTGCTAAACGTCCTTGTGAACTTTTCTCAGGCAACATCTGGGGGCATTCGGTTAAGAAAGTCCAAGATGTATCCTTAACAAGCGTAGATAACACGTTATAGTGCGTGACAGTATGCACTTTATCATCCTCCTTTTCAGGATATTCCGCATAGCATATATAGTCAAAGAATAGAGTTACATGGTCACTGCGACCCAGTGGTGTGCTTGTAACTATCCCGTCGACCATGAGTTCTTCGTTAGTGAGCACAAGATCCAGTATCGACGGCTTGTTAGCAGTTCGAAATCTGGTGGGAGAGGTTACGTGGTTGTACAGAGGGTGGCTAGCAATATGCTCTTGCAAGCAGGCTTTAAACTGCATGCCATCGGTTGCTGGCGTTTCTATGTCACGCACGTTAAAGTCTCCAGCGATAAGAATGTGGGTGTAGGACTTGTTCAAAGCAAACTGGAAAACGTGGTTCAGTTTGGAGTCCATTTCCGAAGTTGAGTTTGGTGGGCGATAAATCACGGCAAGTAGGCATGTGCCCTTGTTTCGCAACCGTAGGCGGCACCAAATCGAATCGGGAGCTCGGATTTCCGGGTGGTCGATAACTTCACATCGGAGGTTTGTATTATAATAAAGAATCACACCGCCCCCCCTTCCGGTTCTATCGGTCCGAAGCAGCGACATACCGGGTAAATTGATCTCAGAATCGGTTATCTCAAGGTTTAACCATGTCTCTGTAATCATGACTAGGTCCCGCGGTTGTGAAGCATGGAGTTATCTAAGTTCGGCCAACTTACTTAGATGATCTTGGATGTTTGTGTACATACAGGTTAGTGTTACTTTTTGTTAGGAGTGCGTTGATGGATGTCAAATTTGTGCTTGTTTTTAGCCGACCGTTAGATGGACGGTCTTTAATCCTTTTTTGGTTTATGAATTTCAGTCAAGCTGCATGGCATTATTGAGCTTTCCCGAACAGAAGTTTCGCTCTTGCTGTGCTCTGTCCTGTTGTGTGCTGTGGATGCTGGTGTGTCGGTCTCTCCGCAGGACTATGAGGATAAAGAATTTACGATGTTTGCCAGTTCCAGCGAATTGCTTACGACTCTTGGTCGTGCGCCTGCTGCCTTTAGCTGTATCTCTGTTGACATCCTGGCTAGAAAGTTTGACCAGTTAGCCAACAGAACTTGCGTCATTCCCTCGGAGTGTAATACTACTTTCATTAGCCTTGGGCCTCAGCGCTTGTAGTTAGGTGATGAGGGAACTCTTGTCAAGGATTTGGCAATAACATGGTCCAGAGAAAGTGCTTCGCGGATGTACCAACACTGCTCTCGGTCATGCGTTTGTGCATCTTGATCAGGAGAATCCAGAAGCCCGGGAGCACCATGAACAAATATGGTTTTCTTGCTATCACTATTACGAATGCCGCGTTAGTCACCTATTTCTTTTGGTTGATCTTTCCAAGGGAGATCAGTTAATATGAGCACTCCGCTCGGTAAGTTGCGAAGACAAACAGCTGAGAGCAGGACAGCCTGTCTCATCTGCTGAGGTTAGTGTTACTCGAAGAATTCGAGGCTCACCAGTCCTTTTCCTAATCATCCGGCCCGCCGTGCAAAAGATTTGGTGACACTTGTCGCAAACCATTCAACATTGCGTTTAGTGAGCATGCCCCGCCCCGAAACACTTCGGTCCACACTTTCTCACTGCTCTCATGCGCCACTAGCCAAAATTCCATGCCAGCCGGTCCTCCACAACAGTGTATGGGTGAAACCCGTTATGCAAAATATTGAGTCCCATTAAACCACTCCATCAACCCAAGGAAAAGACTACCGTATAGTTTTGTGTTTCGACTAAGCAGTTAAATACTTGGGTGCCCTAGTAGCGTAAGTAAGCTCACTGGTGAGCGGTGGATATTGCGCAAGCAGGTACAGCGTAGTGTTGCCAATTGCATCCATTGTTTGTGTGCGCACAACACCTGACGAATTGTCCTTATCATCAAAACCTCACTGCTGGCAAGCCGTTTTGGACTCCGGTTAAGTAATAAAAGTTTGAACGAATTCACCGGGTTTTCGTAAGAGGCTTGGGGATGGACGAGGCGAGGGTCCTGTTCATCACTTTGTCCACTTAATCTTGTTGCCATAGGGATCGTTTTAATTACATTGGGAAATGTTCAGCCATCCTGCGAGTCAGTTGAATTGATGAACTTGGCGATACCACGGAGGCGGAACTGTCTGACAAAGAAACTCCGCCAGTTCTGGGTGACAACGCTTTTTGGAGGGTATAGATGAGTTTTGGTCAAGTGGTCGTGTAGGTGCGCGATAGGGTAGACCAGAGTTAGTGTCAAGCGCCGTTCGCAAAATTACCCACTTTGAACAGTAGAAAGATGAAAACAATCTTTTTTGTGACCGTAAGAAATGAGAGCTTCCCTTTTTGAGGATTTGCCATGAACTGATTTTCTCAGGACACCCATTGAAAGAAGTTTGTTGTTTAAGCACCGTTCTTCAGCCTTTAGGGAGCACTGACTGCAAATTCTGCTGGCCCTGTACAACGTCTTCAAGAGGCGGAGTTTTGTAAGCAACTTAGACGAAGTAAGAAGGATAAAGATATTACAACCATGAGAAAAAACTGCAGACATGTGAGGTGAACGACAACTATGTGGTCTGATCAATGTATTGTCCTCCATAGGTTGCCTCGAAGTGCACGGTGCGCTGAAGGGAGCAGCCATACTGTCCTCTCCTAAGCACGTCAGATTTGCGCAGCTTAGGGGCACAAAAGTGAGGGATGCACCAGAGCTGCGCAAATCAATCAGGTAAAGTGAAGGCGAATATGGTACGAGTCGCAAGAGTCTCCCTGATTGGTAATAATCCTCTCGGAACACACGTTCCAGATCCGTGTGGCATGGTGCGCTGGCACATGTCAGCAGACACCAATCAGTAACAGCGGTACCGTTAGTATCAAGCATTTGCCGCAACCACCGTGCACACCTTTCCTTATTGCAACTTCCCCTTAAGACGACATATCCTGAAAGTTCATCTACAGTCGTTGCGCTGATAAAATGGAAATTTTGTCCACGAGTGCTCCCTACCATACATTGCTCCCGTCTGACATAGGCTGAATGTTCCTTTGCGTGAGCATAAAACAGATTGAAATTCATTTCCTCAATCCAAACTGCTTGCCACCCATCAGCTTCCAAGTGCATCAGCTGCAAAACGCACGACTTCCTTCGCTTCTTATCCGTAGTCATAATCATCGACGCCGGTATAGCATGTAGCTTTTGCATGACAATGAAGCGATCCTCTAGGTGTCGAGCTACTGTGCTGACGCTCACCTGCACATTGAACTCCAATTTCAATCGGAAACGAAGAAATTCTAAAGTTATCGTAGGCTCCGCTTCCACCCATTCCACCAGAAAATTCATGCAAATATCAGTGATTTTCGGCGCGCCGCGCCACGTTTTCCTTTTGGTTCGTTTGACTCTAACGTTTTAATCCAACTTCGGCAAGTCATCAAGTTGACATTTAACACAGACGCAACTTGCTTCCATTCATCGCCTTCTTCATAAATGTTCAACGTGGGTGTTGGTGTGTTTGCGCCTATCTGACCAGGAGTTGCCTGGATTAAGGCGGGAGATAGCAAAGCGTTAGGCACCGCGTGGTGCACTCCCACGGTCAGAAACAACGCCTGGCACTCGAGCTGTGTGATACTCCGAAACCTGTTGTCTCCCATGGTTGTTTGGATGGAAGAGAGCCATGGATCCCACCAGCCCCGAGGAGGATTGTGAGACTGTGTTAGTCCGACCCCTAACCATTGACACGGTTGGTATGAGTAGTCCTGATGACACTTAGAAGGTGCCACCCAGTGCAGTTCAATAGATCATGGAGGTACGCAAACCATCGCATCATGTTAAAGTCCAGTCGCGTCGCGATGTGATTTGTTTCTCTACTACGTCCTAGTTGTACCGGGGTATATCAGAGACTTGCCTGCGCTTACGAGAATAGTTTCCACTTTGTGATAAACCACGATTTATTGATTATAAGAAGGTTGTTTGTCAAAATGTTCGCAATCCGTTTGATAGATATGCGTCAGAAAGATTCACTTCTCATAGCTCGAGTGACTGTCTGCGCGAGACACCCTGCATGCGATACGAGAGCTTCTACTCCTCTCGGTTCGAAACTCATGCCCTACAGTTCTCTGCCATCGAACGTTGTTCTGAGCAAACGGAAATGACATTACAAACTGGAGATTATCACGTAGAAAAAGTAAGTCAAATAAGGCAACAACAACTGGAGCACGATGTAACCGATCTGGAGCACACTCAACGTCGGTTTTCCAATGGTGTCATTGGAACGCATAATATGCGACATGAAAAGAAGCGGTAACAAGGGTATTGCTGATTACCTGACAAGCTGCTACTGATTACATTGTTCTGAGCTACCCAAATCATGTGCGCCGCTCTTTACTGCAAGTTAACAATAACACCTAGCTGAGAGTATTCCTTGAAACTGTCAGAAAAGTATGACCACCCGGAGTGTTTCAGAAATCTAGTTTCTGCTCGTGTGTATCGCCCCTGGCACGACCTACCACATTCGGTCTGTTTCGCAATAACACAAATCATGGTTTAGTACGATTGGATGACGAATTCAGGTACTTGCATGTATTAGCAACCACAATATGAATCACAAATCAATTATACGAAATATTCCCCGGGAGAAAGCTCAGTCGAACAACAGCGTAACAAAGTCAAGAGGCGAGTGAAACCTCGGTGAGGATGCCAATGTGCGGCGCGCGCGCGCACTCGTCCTGATTCGAATCGCTACATCCATCAAGCACAGACCTTTCAACATTGAGCTCAGTGAGCATGCCGCACCCCGAAACGCACCGCGGTCCACACGCCCTCATTGCCCCTCTGGTGCCACTAGCCCAAATTCCAACTCAGCCGATCCTCGACAACGGTATGTGTGAACGACTTCATATCAATATTCCCAACGGCCAATTCATTCGGACTCAGTCAAGTGAGTGCCTAGTATTATACGGACAGCTCAGCGACGACATGCGTGGACACACAGCGCAATCAAACTTTACCTAGAAATGCAAATGCCTGAGAGGTTACGTGCCAACCACCATGATCACTCGTGACGGCTAAGCGCAGGTGGCGCCACGTGAGTTTTAAGAGTATGCCCCTTGCATGCGTGTAGATTCAGTGAAGCCAATCAGGCCTGGATGCGAGTGTTGAGCGCGACTAGACACGTACCAAATCGTAAGCGATCGTTGCCACGCTCAAGCGTTCTCTGGTCACCCATGTCGTAAACTGGTCTGCTATGCAATTTGTTGATTTTGGATTGGTCACTCAACGAGTGGCGCGCTTTGGGGCGTTCGCGCCCAGTAGGATGATATTTGATTGCCTTAACGATGATTCTGAAAGATGGATGAAACCGATTTCCTTAAGACTGGTTGAAAGTGTTTTGTAGGAAACTAAGAAATTTCGTAGTTATGTCTGTGGACCTGTATTTCTAGTGTTACGCTCCTCAACGAGCGCTTCCATGGTGGATTGATCAGTAGAACTAAATCTAGCTGGTGCCGGCTAAGCATTTATTCTTCTAGTCAATCTAATGGCACTGACCGTATAAGGCGGTATTTGGATAACTGGGCGCTCTTTTAACGCGGTTGGTTGATATCGATCATTTTATCTGAAACGGTGGCCCTTTGTATTCCACTTTAGATAGGCTTTGGAAGTCCTAAAATCCTACTGATAAACCAGTAAAAATACCCGTTAGCTCTGTCAAAACGAGAAGCTCCACCCTTAATTCAAGGAAGAGACACGCATCAAATGAAACCCGCACAAACTTCCATACTTTTAGCCCATTCGTTAGCAGTGCAAAAAAGAATGGTGTATCCTCTGCAAATTCGCCTGTCATGAAGCGTCGCTTACCAAAACGTAAAACGACTACCAATCTAGACCACCGCAACCTCTTAGCCCCCAATGTCCATAAACGTGTCGCATGTTAATGTTCAGCAAGTATTACTGATCTTGTATCCTCACTAACAAACAGAATTGCATTATTAGAGGAGCAGTTAAATGAACAAAATGTGAAACTTTTGCGGCTGGATTCTGTCGCGGAGAGCCTGACATCTGTTTCCTATTTAATTGATTCACCATCTAATACAGAGCACAGGCATATGAATGGGGCAATGAACTTCTTGAATTCTATAGCGTCCGAGGTAACTGAAAGTGTGCAAAAAATGCTATTGCCCTCAATCTACCGGATGACATGAAGCTTAAAACTATCAGAAGTGCGGTCGTTAAGACCTACAACATACCGATAAAGGACAGTATGGACAAATCATTACACCATCTATGCCCAACACTTTTCCGATTCAGTAGCGAACATTTTGCTACCATGTTAATTGCGAATCAAAAAACGGTGAGGCCTATTCCGAGATTAGACAAGGTAATCATTTTTGAAGACAGAACCCACTTGGCACATGAATTTCATCATACTAGATCCACCAGTAACTCACCAAAATGCACGAAAAACTATTACACTTATTCCTCGCTGAAATTGGTAGCACCCGGTGCGGATTGTATTGACTCGTTAGGCAGCGCCATCGAATTAGATCGTTCTGCAGCCACCATTGACCCTTCAAATACTGTGGTGAAAAGTCGTGAGAGGATTACCGGTACACATGATGTCATCTCGTGCTCAGTTACAGAGCAAGCCCCGTCTTTAAACACAGGCTGAAACTCGTCCATACAGTAACAATTCAGATATTTATGTAAAAGCGCGTGATTGTCCCAAAACTATCCACGATTGCTTCACGGGGAACAGACGTCAGTGCGATTAATACATCAAAGGGTACACTCATACCAGGAAGTAAAATATCTAGAAACATGCCACCCACTAGTGATAACAGTATTTATTCGGGAAAGCTTCTTATTCCTGGAAAGAGCTCTAATAGGGTCGGGATGAAACCAAGAAATCCTACTATGTCTAATAACGACAATCCCACGTTACCCGTAAAGCATAACCCCCTAACCGCTCATAATGCGCTTGCGGACTCATTGGTCATTAGGTCCGTAAATTACGCTACGACAATAACTGGTACTACTTCTGATTCGCCTTTCAACTTGCCCCACCTTTGCCATCTCGTTTGAGTAAGCCCACAATACTACCTCACACGTATATGTTAAACTCTCGCAAACTACCCCATTCTTTTGAAATTACTTCACCCATTCCGCCTCTCCTTTGAGTATCAACGGATGCCGTACATCTCACTGTGAAGGAGTTATTGCGGAGAGCTCTGCAGCTAATATAGGCTCAAATTCTAATGAGTATTGTGGCTCAAGGCTGAGTCAGAATTCTTACCGAATGGTGCTACTTAATATACGTTCATTGTTAAATAAGATACACTTACTCCGTACCTTCGTGTATCTAACTAAAGCTGATTTTCTCTTGCTTACTGAAACGGTGCAGCACAAATATGGCAAATCAAATGATTTTAATTGACGGATATAAATGGATCAGCAGTGATCGAAAGACAGGTAGAGGTAGAGGTTGAATTACTTACTACTCACGAAACTTGTTTGTTTCTGGGTACACACGTTTGCTTACATGTGCCTCTCTTGATTCCGTCTGACTAAGCTTGTCATTCGGTGAAAACCGATCTATTGTCGGTTGCCTATACCGACTACCTAGTGCCAGCAACTATGAGGAGATCCAATTAGTAAATAGTTTTAGCTACATTGCGGAACTTACTCTGCAAAATAAGGTCGTTTGCGCGGACTTCAACCTGCCTGACCTGCTGGTCTAGATTAGTGTCAACGGGGAATCACGCAAAGTTTGTAACTTTTCTTATGACTGAAGGATGGACTCAGCTTATCCTTTTACCTACAAGGGTGCCGCATCTAGTTTTTAGTTTAGGCTCTATTTCCATTTTCGCTGAGATACCACGTAGCCTCCCAGGATGCGCTCACAAATTAGTTGCCTGCAAAATAAAGGTCGACCCCCACTGGTGCATACAAAAATACATTCATGCATCAAATTGTAAACTGAACTTCTTTTCTATTATACTCTGGTCTCAAAATTGGGGCCATTTATTTCTTTCTCATAACCTTCAGGTTGTACATCTGCTCAGTGTTAACACAAGATTCAATGTTGCTTGAAATAATTGACTACCAGCAAAAGGAAACCTTGTGCTAGACATATGAAAAAGCTCGTGATGTCTGCGTGGTGTGGCGTCTCCAAAGGCTTGTAGTTGAAACGAATGCCAGGAAAGTTACGCATCTTAGGCAAGAAGAGGAACGTATTTTATACAGCAAAACAAATCTGGTGAACTAAGTAACTTACTGAAGATGAAAAAGTGCGACAAATAGACCTACCCTCCCATATTATCATACCAGACGGTGGAGTTGGCGACACGCTTACAGCTATGGCAGATGCTTTTAGTGCATACTTTGTTGGATCTTCCAGCCACAAACATGCGACTCTGGTACCTCCAATCTCATTTGTCACTCTCGAAACTGTTTCAGTTGTTAACTTCAACAAGGGAATCATTAAAGGTTTGATTAACGTGCTTCATAATCCTGGACCCGATCGTATCGCTTCAGCTGTAAGCAAACGTATTATAATTATGCACTATTACTGAAAATCTTTTGTCCGTCCTTACAGTCAGGCCACTATCCTGAGAGATGGAAGGAATCAGTTGTCATACTGCGATATAAGTCTGGGCTTGAGACAGATATTCATAAGTATCGCCCATTAGTCGAACATCTATCATCTTATCTTTCCTCTTATTGCACTTTCACCTTCGCAGCATAGCTTCTTAAAGTCTCGTTCGTACATAACCTGTCAAATTGATTTCTTAAATAATCTAACCGGAGCGATTTACTCTGGTCTTCAATGCATTGTCTTAGATCTCGACATGCAGAAAGCGTTCGATCGAGTCCATCACAAAATATTTTATCGAAACTGAGTAGTTTTGGCATATAAAACCCGTTACTTCCTTGGTTTAAATCCTATCTGATAGGACACTACCAGACAGTCAAAATAAATGGGGTTATGTCTACGCCCCAACAATTTTCTAGTGACGTCGTTCAAGGCAGCGTCCTTTTCTTATTGCACATAAACGAGCTTATACCTGTCGTACGCTTCTGAAACGCATACTTGTTTGCAGATGATTTGAAGATAGTGTATTCGTTTCATTCATCCCAACAGATAACTGGGGTAGCAAATAGTAACTGTGATCTACAAACCATAAAGGGCTGGGCTGCAAAGTGGCAGATGCACTTCTCCACATCAAAATGCAATATCATAACTTATGGATACCATATTGAGGCGAGAACATTTCTACTTCATGACGATCCCATTGCAGTTTGCTTATCCGTCAGAAATTTAGGTATTCCAGTTCCTTAAATTTCCGCGAACAGATGAAACGTATTATTACTAATGCAATGTAAGTATCGGGACATGGCATATAAGATCAATGTAAGACCCTTTTTAGAAGGTCGTAGCGTTACGTTCAGCAAGTTACATGCATGTGACTTGAAGGCCATAGAAAAGGTTCAACGCGCCTTCAACAAACGCATCTTTGGTTACTCCACACTTGTTCCTTATAAAAAAGATATAGTGAATTAAAACTTGAGCACTTATGGCTGTGCAGATTATATTTAAATCTTGGTTTCCTACACAAAGTAGTGTGGCATAACGTGCATAGTGAACACCGCTCTATGCGATCTCGGTTGGAAACCAGATATAAAATATGCGACACCGAAAATCTGATTGTAGTACCTTCATTCAAGACAACAGTCAAGCAGAAGTTTTATTTTATAGGGTTCAGCCTGATATGGAATAAGCTAACCAGTTGT
>OX104063.1:143893683-143913635 GCA_944474145.2 Dicrocoelium dendriticum | reverse complement strand
TTTAACGTAACTCTTGCGTGATTGAGATTTCTCAGGTTCATGGTGGCGGCTGCGCTTATTATTGGAAGTCAGAAGTTCCAGGATATTTGCCGTACCCATCATCATTGTTGAAGAGTCAGGGAGATTTAGTACTGGTCGATTGGCTAGAAATGACTTCGTTTACAGACAAGCCTACAGCAGAAGTACCAGTTGTGAAGTTGGAGATGAGTCCAGTGGCTGCTGTGGATGCGGAAACACTGGAGGGCAGTGAGTCGCGCTGTAGACAAGAGTTGGACTTTCTACGCAAAATTATTCTTCGAAAAGGCCTTCTGTTAGAAACGCTTTTCAGGGTCTTGAAGATATTGCTGGAAACAATTTCGTCATATTTGTATTATTTTACTCACTGGCTGTTAATGCATTATGAAAGTAAGTGCTTGACGAGCCCCGTAGGACAGTTGGAGCAAAAATTAAAGTAATCAAGGGATTGGTGAATCGTCAGTTTAAGCGTCTACCGATTTAACTGCACTGCAGCGTAACGATACTTTGGTATGGGATTTGAATTTGCGCACACAAAGTGACATGGGTGACAGTTATGGCTCACAGACCCAGTAAGAAAAATAATGAAAAAAAGAAATAACAACGCCCACACTGTGCGGCTTCGTTGGGTTGTTGTGATACGTAAATTCACATAATCACTGATGCAGGTTTCCTAACCGCCACGTTGCAGAAAGAGCTGTTGAGCACATAGTTGGTCCGCGTTATTTCGTCCTCCAACTGAAACGGATTATGTCAAGTAATGTAAGTGAGAAAGCCTGTCATCGAGGCGTTTTTGAAATTCGTTAATGTAGGAGCAAAGATGACATGGGTTGGAAGGCCGTTCCATGTTCGGGACACCCGAACGGAGAAAAGGTTTTGTCGGTAATCAAGCCAACTGCAGTGCGTGACAAGTTTGAGCTGGTGGCCTCTCAGTTTGGTGTTTTGACTAAGATGCAGCAGGTAGCGAGAGGCGATTTGAGTTTGTCAGTACTAAGTAAACCAGGATGAGGTCTCCACGCTGATGCCTATATTCACCACTGTACAAACTCAGAGCTTGCGGTCTGTGTTGGTAGTGGAAGTGAAACAACCCCCTGACGAGTTTGATCGCCCTACTCAATGGATTTATCACGGGTAAAATAATCGAAGTTTGCGAATTCCCACAAATAGAGTGTGTCAAAGTCGCCCTTGCACCAGGGACGCCAGCCTTGGATCCCATATTCCACGTGGGGCCTCACGTAGGCATTCAGCATTTGCAGAAATATTGATGGCTCGAACTTTCCGAGAGCGCTCTGTAAGAGTCCAAGGTGCTGACTGGCTCTTTTAGATAACTTTTCAACATACTTCAAACATCCCAGGTCATCCTGCACGATTACCCTGAGGTCGCTTTCCTGGGAAGCACGTTGCAGCTACTGGTCCCCGAGTTCATATTCATGGGTAAGTTGATGGCATACGCTCACGACGCATTTCGGCATGTTGAACTGGAGCCGATTTTCGGATGATCACGTATAGGCTGTGTCGAGATCGCTCTGCAGTGCCGTGTGATCGCCCACTATCTTGATGTCATGCCAGATTTTGTCATCGCCTGCAAGTAGTAAGAAGTTAAACTGGACTACGTTAGCAAGATCGTTGACGGATGCTAGGAATAAATGTGGTCTCAGTACAGGTCGTTGGGGAACACCAAAGTGGACTTCAATCGGGTTGGAAATGATGCTGCGTACTCTCACATTCAGCTGACGTTAAATGAGGAAGTTGCTTTGCTAACCCAGGGCAAAGTCACCCATTCCATACCTGCGAAACTTTGAAGGAAAATTGTGTGGTCCAGGCGATCAAACGCTAGAGAATTCCAAGTAGACGACGTCGACTCCTACTCTGGCATCATCTGATTCTGTCTAGTTTGCTCGGGATAGCAGCAAGTTTGTAGTGCAAGACCCATTTCAGCGGAATGCGGGCCGCTGTGAAACTATGATTTTGCTCTCAAGGTATTCCATGAGCAGCTCTGCGATAGTACCTTACACTACTTTGGATAATACCTGCAGGAGGGTGATTGAACGGTAGTTCAAGGGCTCTGCACAAGTCCAACTCTTGTAAATGGGAGTGACTATTCCATGTTTCCACATTGTGGGAACCTACATTTCATCAAGACATTGTTGAAAGAACCGAGCTAATGGTTCGGCGATGTTCATGGCGGTTGTCTTTAATGCCTTCGGTCTGATGTCATCCACGCCAAGAGATCTGTGCGTACGCAAGAACGATACGTGGTTTAACTTTGGGCGCTGTACCAAAAGCGGGTGAGATGACGAAACCCTCTAGAAAGTACCAATGAAGTGTTGGCGAAGAGCGTTTGCCGACTCTCGTGTAGTTAGCATCGGACCATCTGCTGTACGTAGAACCGGGATTTCGCGCTGCACTCTGCAACGGTTGTTGACATGCATGCACAGCATTTTAGGATTAATGCAGTATTTCATCCTTAAGCCCTATTGGTGCTGGGGTTTATCTTCACGGACCAACTTGAGTCAGTGTTTTCGTTGTGTAGGCACCCTAGGCTTGCACACCTGGACAGTCCTTATAAGCGCGCCAGGTCGAATCCATTATTCCCATGCATTTTCTAGTCCGGCTCCTTAGAAAGGTCTCTGTTTGATTCGGGCGGAAGATTGTGCTTTCCGAAGCATTCGCTACTAGCCCGGTAAACTGGATGACTAATTCCCTCCAGGCGACATCGGCTAGGAAGAACCAGTTAGTTATCTGAACGAGGTCGAACAGGATGTCTTGATAGATGGCGACACGAGCTTGCTCATTGTTTCCGCTGATGTATCCCGCGTAGTAGATGCAACGAAAGTATAGTGTCGCATGGTCGCTACGTCCAACCGATGAGCCTATGGCTACGGTATCGATCATTACTTCCTCGTCATCCGTTCTGAACCGCAGGGAGAGGTGATGTGGTTGTATAAGTGTAAAACGACAATTAGTGTTTGCAAGTACGCCTTGAATGGTTTTTTGAGAGAGGCAGGGACTTAGTGCGTGCACGTTGGAATCCCTCACCAGAAGGACATGAATGAATGACCGTGCCAGAACTCGCATTGTAGCAGAAGCTAGATCATGATACATTTTCAGAGTGGACACTGTTGAGAGTAAACACATATGTCTCGCTGCAGACGGCATCAGTGAGAATCGATAACGTGCGTTCCTGGATCGCGAATAATATTGACGTGCAGGTCAAATCGATATAACAAGATAACCCCACCTCCACTGCTGGGTCAATCGTTTCGTAGGCAGATCTATCTCGGCAACGGTGATCTCATTTTTCGCCCGCTTCGCTTACCTTGCCGATGTCACAAGAGATGAAATCTGAAGAGTACGAAGCTCGGTTGACTTACAGAGAAGAGCTCGCGCCTTGGTATCCAAGCAGGTGAGGGCCATAGTGCTAAGAATAGTGTTTGTGTATGCGGATTTCAAATGACAAACTATGCCGACCTCTGTGGGGTCGGTTGCTAGTGGATGTATGTTAGACCGCCAACACAGGCGTTGGGGTCATTCCAGGTTGGTGTGAAGAGCAGTGTCAGCAGGTGGCTGATAACCTAGTCCACTTTCAACTGTCGGGGTGTTACGATAACGTCCCAGTTCTGAGCTACAGCTAACGGAGTCGCATATAAACCCTATTAGTTCATTGATGTCTTCTATCTATTTGTCGTCGGGTGTCCATCGCTTTTATACGTAGTTCGGATGGCAGCATATTACACATATTTGCCACATTTCGATCGACTTTTCTGCCATGGGTTTGGATTGTGGTGTTACATTTATAACTAGTGGACCGCACTTTTGTAGTTGGGTAATACTGGAAAGTTCGAGGTCGAATAGGTGACCAAGTTTTCAATAGTGGGCACTTCTTGGATGAAGCACCATTCATCTAAGTCATGTGCTTCGTCCTCTAACCAGCTAGAAGTCTGTAGCTCAAGGACATCATGGACAAGGATCGATTTGCGCCTTTCTGTTTACGGTATTGATCCGGATATTTTTGTAAGTCTGACGGTTGCTTCAAGGAACGTCCAGAAAAAGAAGGAACATCGCCAGCGGTAGTACGGAGAGGAGCATTTGGCAAGAGAACGCCCTCTGTATAATTACTGGACTAAAGTGCTACTCGGAGTAGCCATGGTTCGCCGCGAAGTACCGAGTTTGTTTGACGTCGAAGGCGCATCATACTGACCGGCTTAGCCTGGATCCATATTAGTCGACACAGAGTCCCACTGTTTCCGATCGTCTAACAGCTTGTCTTTGATTCAGTTTACCCAGATTCAGGCAAACAGAAGCACATAACAGTCAGAGAATTTTGTCGTCTGTTGTCGCCATTTTTGGAAGAATGTGTGGCTACTCCATTTGGTCTGACAACAGATGGCATGGTAGGTCCCGCGACAGTATTGATAACACTAGTTACGCCTATCATGACAGCGGTCGAGGCTACGATGGACGGTGCTTCTATCGTTTGCGTGGCAACAACGGACGTGGGTGTTTTCGGTCCTCCAGCAGTATTGGATGTACCGGGTGGTTTTGATGAAGCACGTATAAGAACACATCATTAAACCAACACCTCATGTTGTGGTAGGGGTCAGAAGGGCCGGGGTGCATAACTGGATTACCGCTCTTAGGTTCGGCCAAGCTGATGTTTTCTGAATTAGAGTTTAATGTTGAGCATCGGCGGTTGCCGGTTCTACCATGTGCACCAGTCTGTCGCACTTTTGCGTCAAAGCAGCTGTACTTCTGTGCAGAACCAAATAGTATCGATCACATGATCGAGCTTTTTTGCCGCGTTTAAAGCTAGGCGAACATACTTGGGATGGATTTCGTTTTACAAAGTTACAGCATTCCATTCCAGTTCGAAAAACTAACATAGCGTTCTACACCGAGATTAACGTTCAGTTGTGATGCATCAGACCTAGTGTTCCGTGGGCAAATAGTGCGTGCTATTGTGATCACCAATTCAGTTAAGTAAAATTAAATGTCATTCGCCGTAGGGACTATGTCAGCAGGATGATCCCGAAAATTGTCGGCTACAGACCGAATCATATACAATAAAAGGCGTCCCTCGTTCACTTTCATAAGTAGGTAATTTTGTGCACTTTTACCTTAGGGCCTATGAGTTTAGCATCTGTTGCGTGGAGCCTGGGATACTAGTCGGTAATTAATGATACGTAAGAGGTGTCAAATACGGGACAGTAAAGAAGTTGAAGGCGACTGAACCAAACGTATATTGTGCAGGCTACAAAAATAGGGAGCGAATCAACCAGAGCGAGAAATGGTGCAGCAAGGTACTCACCAAAACACTTTGTGAAAACGGATGTGTCGTCAGTAAAACAAGTAGACATTTTGAAGGTTAAAACAAGCGTAAAATCCAACGTTGCAAAATAGTGAAACAGCGTTTTCTGGTACAATATAAAGGCCTCTCCCTAGAAGGCTGAAGGATGAAAGAGTTCGATGGAGCGGTTGGTGGGGGAAAACGGAAGGTGAGGATGAGTGCGAATAGTTGCATGGGCTTGAATAAGTGCTTCCAAGGTGGGGTGTGTAGCAGAGTTCGCTAGGTCCAGGCTTTTGTTATTTATTATTTATGATGATCGTGTGGACCAGAGTGCATCATCGGTGGGCCGTCGGGGCGGGCTGGTCGGATTGCAAAAAACTGGCTAGTCCAGAAAGAAGGCCGATAGGACCTTCCCTTTGCTGAAGACCCGACGGTGCGCTTGGGAGGTGTCACTCCCCCTACCGCACTTCAGTCCACGGTCCTGGTCTTATGAAGAAATCCGGGCGTACTCGTCAGCAACGCCTCGTCAGGCGTTTGGGTACTAACCCGTTCGTGGCTGTCTGCGGCCGAGGGCGACTGACTGTTCATTGGGTCATGTCAGGGTCACCAGTTGTTGGGTGGAGCCTGGGATACTAGTCAGTAATCAATGATACGTAAGAGGTGTCAAATAGGGGGCAATAAAGAAGTTGGAGGCGACTGAACCAAACGTACATTGTGCAGGCTACAAAAATAAGAAGCGAATCAATCAGAGCGAGAAATGGTGCAGCAACGGACTCACCAAAACACTTAGTGAAAACGGATGTGCTGTCAGTAAAACAAGTTGACGTTTTGAAGGTTAAAACAACCGTAAAATCCAATGTTGCAAAATACTGAAAGAGAGTGTTTTCTGGTACACTACACATCTTAAGGGTAGCACAGCTGCCGAGTTTGAGGGTAAACTGCATAAGCTCCGGAGACAGTGCATGTAATGGACAGCAAACTGGAGTAGAACATGTAAGGATACCATTCGGAAGGTTTAGTCCCAACCCGATCATACTCAGAACAGTGAAGTAATAAGGTGTTCGGACAAGGACGAAGCGCACAGCACCATTCGGTGAAATGAAGATCCAGTGTCACCAGAAGATTAGCTGGCTATTCGTTGTGCCCAATGTTGACACCCCACCTACGAACTTAGAGAAAATGAACGTTAGATCAGTATCAGCATGAACGTACAATGCACTCACATGAGGCAGACGAGCAAACAGACAGAGACGGTGCTTCGTAGCTATAGCAGAATCAGTACCCACATCGGTAGCTGCCATACTTTTGGAAGATAAATCAGCTAAAAGTACGCAGGCACTGCAAATACTGTAAGTTCGCAAATCTACCGTTCATTTGTATGACTTTGCAAATTGGACGCGCGTTGTGCTAATGCGTTTGACAACCTTACCTTGAACGTCAGCCAAGCCAATAACCAAAGATCATTTCCGGAATCCGAGCTAAACTCCAATAGAAATAAAACGTCGACACTTCACACGACATGTACCGGCTAGTGTTGCAGCATATTCTGTCACATACGCTATGTCTGAAAGCGTCCTGCGTGAATAGGACACTAAAATCTGCTCAGAAGTAAAATGTATGACTAAAGTGAACAATGATTTAGTACTGATTAAAAAAAAGTGCTTGACAAGTCCCGTAGGATGGCTGGGGTAAAAACCACAAAAGCAAAAGGCATGTGAGTCATCTGGTTAAGCGTCTATCGAGTTATATGCGTTACAGTATAACGACAATGTAACCTAAAAATTGAATACAAGCACACGGAACAACATGGAGCGCAGTGGTAGTTGACACGTGAGAAAAATATAAACAAGTCGCTCACTCATGTGCCGACACCTTTGGTCCATGTGAGACATAAATATGGTAAAAGGACATGATTAATGCGATCCACAGTAGCGCAGTCTAAGTAACAAAGTGGTGGGACCTAAGAGCAACATCCAATCGTTTTGTTGAAAATATCCAAAGTAGAAGAGGAGACAACTGAGTTTGAGAGAGAGAGAGAGTTCCAGGGTTGGCAAACGCGAACAGAAAAGTGATTATGTCGACACTCTAGGCCGATATATTCATGAAATTTCGAATAGTTACCTCTGAGCTTTGTGTTGTAGCTAGGTTTCAGTGAATGTCGGAATATGTGGTTAGTCACTAAATAGTTGGTAAGCTGAGATCGCCGCGTAGTTTTCGGCAGCGTTTGCTGAAAACTCCTAGTAAATTACGCATTTGCTGGTAAGAGTGATTGTGTAGACCACTGATACTCTTTGATGCCCTGCGTTATGGTTACTAGCACCTCCAGGCCACGCTTCAACGAGGATCGCCAGGTTTGGATAGCGTATTCAACGCGAGGGCACATGTAGGGATTGTGCATCAATGGGAAGATTGATGGATCAAATCTCCTGAGGAGAGTATTTATTTATGATACCCTTCGCAGTGGACCGACATGCTGGATGCCGCTTTTCGCAGCTGTCGCAGCCAGTTTCGAACAATTGAGGCCCCTCTGTTCGAACACACAAAGGTCACGTTTCTGGGAGCTGCTCTGTAAACTGTGTGCTCCAAACCAATAAGTATAGTCATTCCTATAGCGTAGTTGAACAACGCGACATTTTCCCACATTGAATGGTAGGGTATTCTGTACTGACCAGCTCGAAATCGTGTTGGGATCATGCTAGAGCCCTTCGTAATCGGCCGGTCCTCTGATCGCTCGGCGTATCTTGATACCTGCGAAAAGTAGGAGATCGGAAACAATTGATCTCGCTAGATTGTTTATAAAAAGCAAGAATAGACAACGTCCTAGTACCAAGACTTGTGGTACCTCGCACTCCATACCAATTGCATCTTATGGAGATTCCCGGACTATAACCTCAAACCGATGTTGGAAAACTGCTTATGAAACACAGGATCGATTTATCAATGCTGCTGTTCTGAAGTTTATGACGGATACTTAGATGGTCTAAGGGATCAAACGTTTTTGAGAAGTCCAGTCTGCTCTACCATAAACTGCATCAGTCCAGCTCTAACGTGCAATTAATTGGTTGGTAGTACATGAGTGCCGTTGATGGAAGCCATGTTGCTCCGGGTCTATCAACTTTTCGTTTCCCTGCTATCACAACAGCTCATTTGCGATGATTGATTCCATAACTTTGGAAAGCATATGAAGCAACATTATCAGACGGTAATTGGCAGGGTCAGTATGATCCACTTCCTTATGGATAGGAGTGATGACCCCTCGCTTCCATATTGGTGGGATTTTGTTCTAGCCCAGATAGTGGTGACAGAAAATGGTCAGTGGCTCTGCAGCTCATTCGGTAGGACTTTATCGGCTCCAGGAGAAGTGTGGGTACGCAAGGATAATAGTTTCTTCAACGCAGCTTCTGAAGTGTAGATGCTGTTGGATAAACTTGACGGCGGAGTAATGGAAACGAGGATAATGTTTGGGAATGTTACCTGCTGGAATGTATTGGAGTAACCAAACCGTAAGAGACCGGCTGCATCCATTGCCAAATAGCGTGTACCTGTCAGTCGTAGCTAGTGCTGGGAATCAGTTAAACTGTGCCGCACGGCCGCACTTTATCCCGGCGCTCGTTTCACTCGTTGTGGTCATTCCAGTTCTCCCCACATCTTCTTATACGTGCGCTATTTCGAACTAGTTCGAAGAGCGCTACGCAGTGCCTTCCATCTATTGAATTTAACTTAGTTGGATCATACTGTGATTCCCGTTCTCAGTTTTCGCACACCCTTCGCCGCGTTCTGCTTGTGAAAACTCATCACTCCCGAGCTTTGCAAGAATAATTTTAATTTTATTCGGTAAAAGAAACTGAGAACTCTCAAACTTTGAAACAAACCTATGTCATTTTGATCACTGGGAGCGCATCCGAAGAGGAGTTTCTGAGCTGGTTTCTCCTAACGCTGCACGACCGAACAGTTTCGTCCTGATTTGAATTCATCAGGTAGAGATAGCTTAAGCTGAGAGGAAGGCCTAACACAGTGGTTGACGGCTTTCGTCTTGGTCACTAGGCCACAGCTCCATGGCAACGCTTGACACGGCGGTTAGAAATAAATTGTTGACTCTTAGAGTACCTGCCGTGTGTCTGGATTGCGACACGCAATTTCGATTGAGGATACAGCTTGCCTTGAAGGAAACCTATGCCATTTCGATCAATGGGACTGCATCCAAAGTGGAGAGTTTCGGAGCCGTCAACCACTGTGTTTGGCTCCCCACTCAGATCAAACTATCTCTACCTGACGAGTCCAAATCGGGACGACACCGGTCGGTAGTGGAGTGCAGCGTTAGGAGAAAGCAGCTCAAAAACTCTCCACTTCGGATGTGGTCCCAGTAATCAAAATGGCATAGAGTGGCTTCAAAGCAAACTGTAGCCTCAATCGAGATTGCGTGTCGTAATCCAGATACACAGCGGGTACTCCAAGGGTCAACAATGTACTTCTAACCGTTGTGTCAAGCACTGGCCTAGCGACCAAGGCGAAAGCCGTCAACCACTGTGCTGGTCTCCCCTCTTAGCTCAAGCTATCCCTACCTGAATAATCCAAATCAGGATGAAACCGGTCGGTTGTGAAGGGCAGCTCCGAAACTCTCAACTGCGGGTGACTAAAATGGCCTAGGTTTGCTTCAAAGCAAACTGTAGCCTCAATCGAGATTACGTGTCGCAATTCAGACGCACGGCGAATACTCCAAGAGCCAACAAAGTTTCGAGATATTTTGCGTCGTTCACCTACTAAACATCGCGTCCGAGCCACTTAGGGAAGCTTGCCAACGCCCTGCACACAGAATTGCGTAACGCGACCCGATCACTACACGCCGGGTCTTCGTGTGCTTGTGTGTACACCGCTGAATCCGGCAATCTGAGCGCGACCGCGAGAATGTGAGAGAGGAATCGCGACAGCCATCTGTTTCGGCTGATTGATCTCGACGCCAGAACAATCAATCCAGGGTTCAGTGTTGGGATAACCATCACACGTTCACGTGCCCTGATGAACGCTACTAACCGATCGCGGTGCCTAAAGGCGCCTGTGGAACGTGCAATAAGGCGGCCATAATAGGGGTTTCCTGTGGAAATTGCTCGACCTGTTTGCACGAGAAGTGTGAGAAAATCAAACCAAACGGGTGTTGGTTGATCAGCAGCATGCTAGACTCATTTTGGTTCTGTGTGAAGTGTAATACTGTCCCATTAATTAAAATCGTAATCGCACTGTGCCAGAAGTATGCAAGCCTTGCAGACGTAGTTGAGAAGATGCTGGGCACCAAAATAGCTTCGGTAGGAACAAGCATAGCAGAATGTATGACAAAGACGTCTCCACTGAATGTTACACTAATAAAGTTGCTCTTGCAAACGCTGCCAATGATCCAAATCGCCCAAGCGCACCTGAACAGTTCATCCCCAGCCCATTTACCACAATTTTCTCCAAACCCACTTCCTTCCACCAGACTTCGCCGAAACCCAGGAAACAGACAAACTCCAGTGGCAGCTGGGCCGTAGTTGCATCAAAGTGCACTCAAAAATCAGCTGCTGCTGGTTCTATTAGCACACCCATAACTAATGCAAAGCAAATCGTTCGGTCTCCAAACTACGGCCCATACTCCGACAAGAGACTCTATAATATGTACCAACGTTCCGGAGTCAACATTGATTTATTTGTAGGGGAAACAGGTGGATGACCTGAACCAATGGAATACCATAAGTAACCTACTCGGCATTCTGGCTAAACACTCCAATTTGACGAGAAGCACTCACCACCCGAATTTCAAGCACTATGGCGAACTCAGGCTTCTTCGAATTGTGCTAAACTCTGTCGAAGAGTTGGAAGCAGCGTTGCTTTCAACTACTCGTCTCCAGAACGAATTCGGCTTGGTGCGCAGCTTTCTAGACGTTCCATGGGGCGAGCGAAGCAGAGCTTAAAAGAGTTACGGCTAGGCACCGCAGTCAGAACCGTTTTTGTCAACGGCGTCTCCTAGTCTCATGAACACGAGGAATGCGAAGCAGACTCAAGACCATAAGCAGTGGAGCTATATTTGTGAGACCCTGCTCTTTAATGACGTTGTAGTTACTTCCCTCTCGAGGTCACTAAAATCAAAAAGTCATAAAGAGTGCGCCCAAGAATACTTAAAGTTGTGCTACAAACTAGGCAGATGGCACTTACGCTACTGGAACGCTGACAGTCACTTCGGACCAGACAGCCAAATGAACTGCGGTTGAAAGCGGCGAGCGAAACTGTCGTCCGACTTAAAGCACCACCGCAGCAGGCAAACGAAGCAATGATCTTATCCGAAATTCACACCGGAAACAGGTCTGAGGAAAGTGAGGATCTTCTTGTGCAATCCTGCAACCACTCCCAATGCATTGTGCAAACTGAGTCGTCAGAGGGGCTAAGCACGATGCTATTGAACCCAACTCCAAGTGACTCGCCGAGAATATCAAAAAACGGCTAGCGGCCGACCACACAATGGTCGACACAACCTCTCATCCTAGTCACAAGTGTTTCCGATCGCTGCTGAGAACGGAAACACTTTCCTGCTTGCACACCAATGCTCGAGGTCCCCTCAGCAAAAACCGCCGAGCTTCGGTTGCGCCAGGCAACAAACGCTTAGGATCTCATCTCCATAACCGAAAGTTGATTGCACCCAGGTTACGGATGCCGAGATCACGATTTAGAAAATGTCATTGTTCTGACACGATCGCCTTAACAGGGAAGGTGGTGCTATCCTATACTATCGTAACGGCTTACAACGCGAACCAGTGGATGATCCGAAGACGCAGGTCACTGATTCGCTATGGTGCCGTTTGTGTCTCAGACACTACGACAACTGCTTCGTGGCAGTCGTATATCGCCCCCATCGTCCACTACAGAGATGGATTCCCGCCTAATATGATCACTGACAAAATGAGTACTAACTAACAACCATGTGTTTATCTCCGGCGCTTTCAGCGTGCATGACTTGGAATCCTCGGCACCCCCCTTGAAACATACAAGACCGGACTGCAATCGTAAGTATTCCGTTCTACAATCACATCACCTTGCCTACCAAGTACAGTTGGTAATAAACCATTCGTAGTTGACCTTATACTTACAAATGAGGAACTAATGATAGGCAGGCCATTTATAGACAGCCCACTAGGGTTCAGCGATCATGTTACCATACTTTATAACTATATGTGTTACGCTGAATATCCAGAGGAACACACAGAACTAACAAGTACTATCACACATTACAACATTCTGAACGACCTAGTTGAGATGACCGATTGGGAATTCATGAAACGTGGCTCACCTGATATCGCCTGGGTTCAGTTTGTTGAACGATTCATCAATATAATCCCAACTGTTTCAGAAACGAAGAGGGTTCACTCCGCCAATCCCACGTATTTCATCAGAAGTAGAACCCATAAAAGCATGTCACCAAGGAATGCAGCTTGGGACACTTACAGAGCTCGTCCTGGTCCCGAAACCTGGAGTGAGTATGTGACCCAGCGTAACCGTGGTAACATGCTTGTTCGTGAGAACAAAGTGACTCACCAACAACATTTGGCTTGTAGATTTTCACCAACAAAAGCCTCCTATATAAGCATAACACCATCGGGGAAGTGAAGCGCGGTATCCCTCAACCCAGTAGTCAGAGTGGCACTGAGTGCCGAAGAGGCAGCCAACGCCCTATAGATGCAGTATGCCCCAACCTCCCAACGAGACGTCCGCCACTGTTACATACCTATATCTCTAGATCCAATTTCAACACTCACTAACATCGATTTTACTGCCACAACTGTGTTGACGAAACTGTTCTCACTATGCACCTACAACTCTCCCGGAATCGATTATATTCATCCGAGGCCACTGAACGTAGCAGAAACACTGGCCGGGCCATTATCGCATTTCTTCCAAACACGCTTGGATAGGTAAATTAGGTCTACTAGGTGGAAACATGGCTTAATCATTCCAATTATCAAAGACGGTAATCGCTCGGAAGTCGCCAACTAGCGCCCAGTGGTCCTCCTCCCTGTGCTCTCAAAGGCAATGGAGGCAATCATCACTGAGGCTTTTGTAGACCATCTAGAACGCCACATCATAGCACCCGAGCAACACGGTTTTCGCCAACACTGTTCATGCACTACGAACCTACTGATTGAACACAGTGGTTGGAAGGAAGCGGCCGATAAAGGTAGAGGGACAGACGTCAGTTACCTCGACTTCTCCAAAGCCTTCGACCGACTGGACCACCGCATTCGGCTTCACAGGCTGGAAGGCTATGGAATTGGGGATCCTATCCTTGGGTGGATCAGAGATTTCCTGCAGAATCGGAAACTTCAGGTCAGAGTTCGAAGTACGCTGTCCGATCCGATTAATGTAGCATGTGGACCTTCACAAGGATCAGTTCTGGGGCCGCGTCTGTTTTTCGTGCTCATTAATTAGCTTACGCGTTTGAATGCCTCAGATTCCTTGCTGTTCGCTGAAGATGTTAAGACGTGGCGGACGATCGTCGACTCAGATTTGGATGCACTTCGGCGAGACCTGGACAGAGATGAGTGGCCACTCGACAACTTGCTCCAGTTCCATTCGGGGAAGTGTAAGGTTGTCCACATTCGCCACCAGCCTAGCATCATATACAAGCTTGGATACCATGTTCCGCAAGCAGTCAACTAGGATCGCGACCTTGGGTTACTAGTCCAGGCTGATCTAGGCTGCTCAGAACAATATGAGAAGGTGTCAAAGACTGGAAGCCAACACGTTGGCATGCTGTGGAGAGCATTCGGGTGGCTATATCCCTGTCTGTTCGCAGTTGCTTAACACCTACGTGCAGCCTTATATGGAATATAATCCAGGCCTGGCACAAACAAGACCTTGCAGCGCTTGAGATTCCACAACGACGAGCCACGAAGCATGTCAAAGGGTTGTTCAATCTTCATTATCGACTTAGAATGAGGACACTAAAAGGATACAGCGGCCGGTACCCGCGCCTAAATGGCGACCTTATTATGGCCTATCAGATACTAAGATACCCCGACCACGTCTGCCATCACTTACTACAACTGAGCCACATCACGAATTTGAGGGGTCAACAGTCAAAGTTGGCCCCGCAATACAGTCGACAAGAATGCCGACGGAAGCTTTACTGTCTTCGTGTATACCAGCTATGGAACGTCCTCACAAATTACGTTGTTTCAGCCTTGACGTTGTCCTAACCCACCTACATTATGAGATATAGTCTGTGTCTCGAAAGACGAAATAATGTGACGAAGGTTGCATAACTAAAATTAAGCCACATAACTGAGCATGGTTCTTCCTGCATGCCGCTGTGTGAATACTGTGGTAAGACCAGCAAGACGATTTTCATTTTATCCCTTTGTTTTCTATTCACCTGATTGTGCTTTTCATTCTGGCTATCCTACGGGACTTGCTAAGCATCTGCTTTTTGCCCGTAATATACCACTGCACTTTAAGAAGGCTCAATGTAGGAACGCACGTGTGTGATCAGGCAACGGCCATAGCGTATGTCTAGAAATATTCGACTGCAGTATCCAAAAGTTACTTGTCTCAACGGCGGCCAACGGTAGATGTTTAAATGGGTACTCGGCAAGAATAACTGGCTCAATGTCAAGCAAATGACCGAAGGTAAATCCATGGAGACTACTACAGTGATCGCCTGTACACAGTTAGTGTCCTGATATCTGCCTCGATAAATGACGTTATAACTATTTGTCGCGACCCACACAACAAATTGAAACAAACAGTATTTTAAAACAGCCATACTCAATGGAAGACATATGGCCCCCAGAGGGGCCATAGAGAATTCCCGGGGAGCCCTCATGGGTCCACAAAAGTTCCACGCCGAGCCGTTTCCCTCTCGCTCACCCCGTCCCACCGGTTCTGCATGGCAACTCATACATATGACAATTGCACCGATGTTCCCTCGGTGTCACCGTCATCTACTTCTATTACGTCACTTAGCTTATCAGGCGACAATTAACCTGCCGCAATCAGCCCGTGATTCCCTCGGTAACACCGTTGCTGGGTGACAACTCCCATTAATTGATGTTCGCCTTTGTAAATGTCTTTTTACTCTCATCAGCCCGGCAAAACGGTGCTATAAATACGGAGGTGTAGAATTCATGTTCGCCTTTCTTCTGAGTCAGTAGAAGCGCTCTTGTCGAAGGACTGTCTTCTCTCTCGGTCTAGCGGTGCAGTTCTGGGATTGCGCTCGTCTCGCGTGTGGGATAATCGCGGCTAAGATCTGCGGGGGCGTAAGCGGTCTGGATTTCGTGCAGCTACTCAACGCATGGGGAACGACACCGACAAGCGTGATTGGCTCGGCTAAGAAGTATACTTAACAGTTGACGACGAAGTTTTTTCGAACCATGGCAGACGAGTACGCTGATTTGAAACAGATGCTACAGCAGCAGCTTAAATTGATGTCCGTACTAACCGATAAACTGTCCAGTGCTTCCATTCAGTCAAGTTCCGTTGGCAATTTCCAATCGGTAGATCATATTGCTGGTAGCATCTCGGAATTCCTGTACGACCCCAATGCCCTCGTGACCTTCGATTCTTGGTATAAGCGGTACGAGGACCTGTTCACCATTGACCTGGCCGCCCAGGATGATGCGTGGAAGGTCCGGCTGCTTCTCCGGAAGTTGGGCACTGCTGAACACCAACGCTATACCAATTTCATCCTGCCAAAGAACCCCTGAGACGTCACCTTTGGCGAGACGGTCCGGACGCTTTCACAAATATTTGGCGAACAGTCCTCACTGTTCAACAACCGGTTCCAATGCCTCCAGCTGACGAAACGTGATGCCGACGACTTCATCACGTACGCGGGCATCGTCAATCGTGAGTGCGAACGATTCCAGCTTGGATCTCTCACAGAAGACCAATTCAAATGCTTGGTTTTTATCTCTGGCCTTCAGTCCGCTCAAGATGCCGAGATCCGAACGCGTCTCTTAGCCAGGATGCAGCAGGACAGCACACTCACACTCCAGACGCTGACCGAGGAGTGTCAGCTGCTGATTAACCTGAAACACGACTCGGCGATGATCCAGAACGTCTCCTCACCCAGTTTAGTCCAATCAGTCGCAGCACCGAATCCGCAATCTTCCGCGCAGCTTTCCCAACTCAACCGGACGAAGTCCCCACCCTCTCCTTGCCGATACTGTGGTACCTGGCATTTTCACCGAGACTGCACCTTTCGCCAGCACCGATGCCAGCGATGTGACATGGTGGGGCCCCGTAATGGCTACTGCAAACCTCCGCCAACAAAGGGGTCCAAACCTGGTCTGGCCCCCACCCCTGGTTCAAAGTCGCGGTTCCGTTCCAGACGCAAGTCCAAAGCGAATCCGGTTGGCAACTCCATGAGTTTGCTGGCTACTTTCCAAGTTAATGCTGCCGACCGCAGGAAGTTCGTCAACATCCTGATCAATGGTCAACCGGTCCGATTGCAGTTGGACACCGCCTCGGACATCACGATAATCTCTGAAGACCTTTGGTTATAACTTGACAAGCCACCGTGCCAGGCGATCTCCCAATCCGCCACCAGCATCTGTGATGGTCGAGTGCAGCTAACCGGGCAGCTGCACTGCTCAGTCTCCTTTCGAGGTACCACGTTCGAGGGAACCTGTTACATCACCAAAGTAAAGCTCAACCTACTTGGTCTCGATTGGTTCGATAACCTGGGCTTGGGTGATTTGACTCTTCGGGCCATTAGCAGTGCGGTACGATTTCGGTCGGTATCAACGGACCAACCCGACGACATCACCAGACAGTTTGCATCAGTGTTCCAGGATGGCCTTGGACTCTGTACACGCACGCGGACCGTGTTAAACTTGCACCCGACGCTCAACCAGTATTCCGTCCCAAAAGACCTGTCCCATACACAGCTCTACCTTTGGTCGATGCACGACCCAAACGATTGGAGGATACTGGTGTCCTATTCCCCTGGGGCAGCCCCAATCGTTGTGGTCAATAAACCTAATGGATCCCTCAGCATTTGTGCCGATTTCTCCACTGGTCTCAATGCATCGCTTGAACCGAACTGCTACCCATTGCCAGTCCCTGCAAACCTCTTCACATTGCTCAATGGCGGCAGGTGCTTCGCAAAGATCGACCGCGCAGACGCCTACCTACAGATTAAGGTCGCTCCCGAGTCGCAGCCCTTGCTGAAGATCAATATCTACCGCGGTCTCCTCCAGTACACCAGGCTACCGTTTGGTGTCAAGACCGCTCTGGCCCTTTTCCAGCAGACGATGGACGCCATGATCTCTGGCATTCCAGGCGCGGCGGTGTACTTGAATGATCCCCTCATTGTTAATCGCTCTTCAGAAGAGCTTCGAGAGCGCCTGGTCACGGGCGTTCAACAGGTCCAGGGGTGCGGATTCCGCTTGAGAGCAGGAAAATATCAGTTCTTCTTTCGGTCGATTAAGTACCTGGGTTTCGTTTTCGATGCCAGCGCCGTCACCCTGATCCCGAAAATATCAGAGCCATTCAACAGATGCCAGCTCCGGAAAATGTTTCGCAGCTGCGGTCCTTCCTTGGTCTGATCAGCTATTACAGTGTCCCCCTGCCATGGTTACACGACGCGAGAGTCCAGCTCAATCGGTTGTTGCAGAAAGACGTCCCTTGGCATTGATCCGCTGCATCCGAGGTTTTCGTGCGCCTGATATCCATACTGAGCTCTGACTTGCTACTGACTCACTACGACCCAGTCTTGACAATTGTGGACGCCGCTGATGCATTCAACTACGGAATCGGGGCTGTCCTCTTCCACCGTTTCCCAGATGGTTCCGAGAAAGTCGTCATGCACGTCTCATGAATGTTGACGTCAGCAGAAAAGAATTACAGTCAGATCGAGAAAGAAGCCCTGGTAATGGTCTTTGTCCTCAAGAAGCTCCACAAGATGCTGGATGGTCGACACTTCACCTTATTGACCAATCAAAAGTCGTTACTATCAATTTTTGGTTATAAGAAGGACATGCCAGCATACTCAGCCAGCCTACTTCAACGACAAGTTGTCATTCTTTTCGGATACGATTTTGAAATCCGCTTCTGCCGCACCCAGGATCGCGGTCAAGCCGACAGTCTCTCCCGCCTCATTCCCAAGTACATCGACTATACTGGTCCGATTGATGGCATTTCCTACCTGGTTGTGGTCGACGCCTATTCCGATTGGCGTGAAGTGGTCGCCGTCAACCCACCAACTGCATCTGTCACGCTGGGTTGTCTACAACGAATATTCAGTCAGTATGGACTCCCGGAGATCTTAGTGTCCGACAATGGCACCCAGTTTACGTCTTCCATGTTCGAAGACTTTTGTCGCCGGCATTGCATCCAACACCTACGCTCACCGCCCTACCATCCCCAGTCCAATGGTCAAGCGGAGAGGTTTGTCGACACCTTCAAGAGGTCACTCATGAAATTGCGTGAGGAGGAGACCGTGGATGAACGCGTTCAAGCGTTCCTGCCCTCTTATTGGTTTACACCAAATTCAGCCGCTCCAGGATGCCAGTCTCCGGCTGAAGCATTGATGGACCGCAAGCTACGCACCACTAACGAAGCGCTCATCCCGACCGAAAAGCCACCAAGTCAATCTACTATCTGCACCAAGCACAATAAATTCGTCGTTGGAGCCCCGGTATACGCTCGCGACTATCGAGCAGGTCATCCACGCTGGATCAAAGCAACAGTGACGACCCATCGTGGTAGTATGCTACATTATATCGCTGTGGGAGACGACACGAGTTTGCCACCAAAACCAGGTTCGACCGCGACGCGGAACGTTCAAGGAACAATCCAAGTCGAGTACAGGAATACCGCTGAACGTACTATTGGATACTTACAAAATCGCTGCGCGACAACCGGGGCCTATGGAAGTCGTACAACCGACGACAAACCCAACCAGTCCTCACCGCAGGTCAGAGCGCATCCGTCGAAGGCCCGACCCGCAACTAAAGCGGTATGTTCGAACTTGAAGGGAGGATGTTATGGGGACCCAACGTCCCCACAATGATTACAAGCTTAAACCACGGAAGGTAATGAGATTCGATTAGGACAAGTGCACATGCTTCGATCAGCCTTCCCCCACGTGAGACATTCACGTTTCGATTGGCCTTTGTAGCTCAGAAAACATTCCTGCTTCTGGCAAACCTCCCTTCAATCATAAAACATTCGGCCGCTTTTACCTAAGAAACATGCAGTTTTCCAGTCCAGCCTCCGTATCTACCAATACACACTTTTCAACATGTTCTGTTGGCATATTTGCATAGTACCAATTCAGTTGTTTCCAGTTTTTGCTTAAACAAATCATTGGCGCCATCGAGGTATAAAAAACGCTGTACTGCGCTGTAATTGCCTTAAGCCTGGCCGGTAAAAGTGTCTACGCGAAAGGCTTGTATTTTGTCGTGTTCTCTCGGGTTTGGGTAGCTGCGTGTGAAATTGCGTTCGGTCTAGGAGCTCGCTAAACTCGTGCGTAGTAACCGTATTGCGCCTGTCTCACAGGTCGTACAAGTTTGAATTCTGTCGGTTACTTTGTCGTGCGTGAAATAGTTCCAAGCCACATTCATTCGGCCGAAAAGGAGAGTTGATACCAGATCGTCAGAGCGCGGCGTAACCAAGAGGCAGTTAC
>OX104063.1:143828753-143893195 GCA_944474145.2 Dicrocoelium dendriticum | reverse complement strand
TTTAGCCATAATAACAAAAGATATGGCCACTGGAAGTCAGCGATTTGCGTCTGTTAGGCGTTGCGGATTGCTGAAATTGTGGTGATCAAGGGTGGGGAGGCATGAGAAATGGAAAGGTTCAAAAGGGGGCATGGTTGAATAAAGGTTGAGAATGCCTGTTTTAAAAGACTGGCGAGAAAGCTAAAGCCGCAAGCGAGAGTTGAACGAATAAATCTGAGAAAGCACTCTACAACTCATACGTTTACACATGAAGGATAGCAGGCAGTAAATGCCAAAGGTTGTTATGCGTTGATTAGTGCCATATTTAACTAAACAGCTGAATAAATATATCAGGCGAGCACTAGGGAAACAAAAAAAGAAGAAACAATAGAGATCTTAAACCAGCTGGTGCGAAGCACACTAAGATAACAATTAAACGGCCAAATAACCCCAGCTGTTGGTCACGTGCCAGGATGGAGAGCACATGGAGCGTTCGTATGCGTTATTCCGGCCTGAGTTGACCGATGTATATGATTTCCAGTGTGTAGCAAACTATTTCAGGATCCATGTGGAAAGTGTCCTGAGAGAGAGTGGACAACTATTGTTGCTTTCGGATGTTGTGCGACAAGATATAGGTGTTGAGAGAGACCTCACAGCACCTTAGCAAAACCGCATCGATTATGCTCACAAATTATATGGGATGTCCATCATGTCTTTCGATTCACATATCCTGCAGCATAGGAGCACGAGTACCAGCACTCAAGGTCTGTGAGAGGGTTGTTTGCCTTCAAACGCTTGATAAGGAAAGCTTGGTTTTAGTATACTATTCAGAAGCGAGTCACGAAGCATATATTCCTCACCATTGTCACCTATGCTTCGAGATGGCACTAAGGGCATGAGCGAACTCACGTAGTATACAACACATGAACAACTCCTTCTTGGGAACACTGCCACCAGTAGATCGCCGTTCGCGCTCTCTCGAAGGTTTCCGGATGAATTTATCCGCCACTCACAGTCTAAGATGCTAACGAGTCTGCGATTCGTCGCTAACGGTGTTCAGTGAACAAACAGGTCAAGTTTTACGGGGCCAGAGATCGACAGGAGCAAAGTTCGCACTCCAGTGGTATGTGCTGTTGTCACACTGCCCAATTCAACTATCCTTTCAGTGCGCCTTTCTTCTGTAATATCCGTCAGTGCCCAATGACGCCCACATTTAAGAGGAAGTTGACTTCCGGACTGGTGTTCACAAGTAAATCGAAGATCCGCATAAACAGCGTTAAACTTCTGTAACTACCAAATTGCAGACTACAGAGATATTACCAACATAGTGCGAATAGTTCGGAATCATCGAGGCGTGTTCCCTATGCAGTGCGGGTTGGTTTTGGCATAATCAAAAAGACCAGAAAATGCAACATGGGAAATTTCACAGCCATGCTGTCAAAAAGACGGCCCACTGCATAACTGACGGCGAAACGAACGCTTAAAGTGCACCTATGTAAAAGTTCAAGACATTATAAGTGTGTACACCCGCAGAAGTAGGTAGCTTGCGTAGTCCGCCGTTAATAGTAGTGGGACATTCGCAAACATCGAATGACACTGTCTTCTTGGTAACAAGATTAAGGCCGTATCTCCCCTAGATAAATCGAAAGTAGATCTTACACGGTAAGTGCGCACCAGTATTCAGACAGTAGCTGTTCCACCATCCACTGGACCAGTCAATACAAGGGAGAACTCACCATGCTCAAAATAGGACGGATACCAATTCTTCGCGCTCCGAACGTACAGTATCCAGCGAAAAGGACATGTCGAATGCCCAAGAGATGATTAAAGAATCATAGCCAAATCCACGACTAGTCCTTTGTTTGAACCTAGAACTCTTGCGAAAAGCGAACATCCCATCCGTCTAGCAACGCTTAGCAGTCACCCAGAATAGGTAACGGAGGTGTTGACATCGGTTGCGACGAGTCAGGACATGTCAATCATGGGTCCAATAGGCAAGTTAAAACCCAAATGTATCAACCCCTGTATGCACTTGACCGTGGGGAGTAGTCGCGCAGTGCATGGGTTTTAAGGCGCAAGAGTGATGACAACACCGAAACAGAAATTGTGCAAATAGACTCAACGGATATAACAAAGTAGTGGAAAAAGCACAAGCTCCACCGACGCAAAAAGAGACATCGTTCTTGCACATCTGAGCATAATTTGATAAGTATAAAGCAAAGGAACAGCGATGTCAGACTGTAAACGTGATGTGCTATATATGATAAGCAATTTGCGTGTGCGAATAATATTTCGCCAACTAGACCCATTGACAAGTAGTTATAGATGCGAGGAATTTACAGGCTGTTCGGGAATTCCATTACTGTTCCGGTTATCGTTACCTGAAAAGCTCAAACAAAGATCGGTCGTGCGATACCAGTGCTGGGAGCGAATAACATCGAAAATGTCTCCACTTCAGATATGATCCCAATGATCAGAATGACCTGGGTTCACTTAAAAGTAAGTAGGGGGCGCAAAATGAAAGGTTGAAACACACAGCGGGTGATCCAAAACTGAACACGGAACTCTCCAAATTGTCACAACCCAGTTACTCATAATCTACTATATTGCCTTAATCTTATTTGTGTGAACGCCTAACAATAACCATCGAAGGCAGATCTTAGCAAAGTTGTATTCTTAAGTTTTCATTGGTATAACTCGACTCTCTGCAACCGCCGCGGTGGCCACTTCAGAACAGATAAGACAACGTTATGTGGGGATCAACATCCCAGGTGAACAAAATATTTGACACCTACAGCTCGAACTCAGATCGCGTAGGCGAAGTATAAACTACAGTTAATATCGAAGGGAAACGACAGAGTGATGCGCGAGTAGATCTTGTACATAAACAATTAAAGCCACTCCGGGTGAAATCAAAGCTGTGCTCATATTAAGAGTGTGATTTTTGTTTTTACGTAAAAGGAGACGAGATTGAAAAACCGACTATAAGGGATGTAAAACATGTTGAAAAAAGCGATCGTATTATTACCTCCATTACAATTAGCTTACAAGTCGGGCAGGGCAACTACCAGACGGCCGTCCCGCCCCCTTGAAACACGAATTCCTTCGGTCCCCTCAAGGAATCGAACCTTTGACCAGTGGCGTGCAACTTCCAAAACACAGCCGCCATCAACAGCAATATTTCAGTCAGTTGAACTGGCACTCTCCTGCCGTACAAGCACCATGGCTTAAGGCCATGAAATCAAGCTTGCTAATGGAGTATTCATGCGGAGCTAGAGGAAGACCAGTGTTCGGAATCGAAGGACTTGCTGTGAATTTTACGGAGAACAACACGAGAAACACGTTGTTTCGTGAAAATGACGCCAGAAGAAGAGGATCGCTAAACTGATCATCCAAGAAGTGCGGGGGATGCCATGTTTATTGGTAATAGTTCTACATATCGATATCTGTCATATGGCCGATAACCACAAAAAGGATTTTGGAGTGCAACATCAAACAAATGAGACCCATTCCAATAAAAGTGAACAGAAAAGCAGAGTAAAATTAGTGTATTGTCATGAACAAAGTTCACAAACGGCTTTACACAGATATCATCGAAAAGGGAGTATATTCCATGAAGAGAGTGCTTTTTCACCAATGATTATTTAGGCTACATTGGTTTGGAAAGTGTCTTGAGAGGAAGTCCTACAGACGAAGCCACCAAGTCTGATCTCGGAGTCTATTGTAATCTGGCATGGTCTCGATTGGTCCTAAAATAAACGAAAATAATTCTGTGTTAACAAAAGAGGAATTCAAGCGAGAAAATGAGGTAATAATTGATAAGAAAAAGGTTAGAACTGTAAGATGTCTTCTTTCGACGCAGTGTGCTACAAGTTTGTAGCCACGGGGCTGCGTGGTGGCATCCGGTGTCTCATGTAAAGCCAGCCCGCCCGCCTGGTAAATTGCGTTCGCTTCTCCTATTCCACACTGGCACAGCGTGGACCGGCCAACAATGTCAGTCGTGCATTATCAGTCGGAAGTAGCTAAGAGTGATTTCGTCAAATCGATATTCACGGACACAACCACTTCTGTGACAGTGGAAAACAGATCGTCACATGAAAGAAAAAAGTAAAACCGCAAACAGTAAAAGACAAAAATAGAAGGGAGAAGCAACAGGGTTAGAATATCGAGTAAAACTACAAGCAAGATGAACAGAAAGTGAAGTTTAAATTGGGATGCTGAATTACGGGAAGGTAACAGCAGTACGAAGCATTCTTCTACAGAATGTCAAAAATGACGAAAACATCAGACATTTGAACTGATGCTTCACTGTCGTACAAGCACAATGGCCTACAGAACGTAGAATACTAAAGGGGAGAGAAGAGGGGCCTAGTGTAAAATCTCAAGCAAATATTCAGATTTAAAGCGCCTGTCTTGTCAACAACATACCGTCACAAACAGTTGGTTATCGTGTAAAGCTAAGGGGGTATCGGCGAGACAGCATCATTGAGACTTTCAGTACCCCGCGGCATGATCAGCCATTACTCCGCGGATAACTCATCAACCAACTCTTAGAAAAGAAAACCCGACTAAGAGACGATAGAAAGCGCACCATCAGTGCTGACTGCGTGCCGTCTCAAGCCAAGCACAAGGTGGGTCGAGTGAGCTTCGTTCTGGAAGGCGAGACGGACTAACATCTTCCAGTTTGGTCACTAATGTTTTCATTTCCCGCAACCAAGTTAACTACCCACCTCGAGTCTTGCGCGACTCTACATCCGGCAAACAAAACAAAGCTCCCCTCGGTAATCCGTGACCGAACGTACAAAGTGTGTGCTTAAGCCAACACAACTTAACCAGTGTTATCTGTTGTCCTAAGGAATTAGCGTGGATGTTACTGCCTAGCACTCACTTAGGTAAATTAACGCTGCGAACTCGCCGGTGCCAACCGACACCAGCAATGCTTTGCAGGTAGCGATGGTCAAAAATATGAGGGCGCCTCGGATCATCAAAGCGAACGGACCAAGTCCTACTCCCACATAGTAAGACAAACTTCACTGCGGCCTTGTATGCACGGCCTTTCATACCGAAGGATGCCCTCTTCTGAAGCCACATATGTTCCAGATGCAAGCGGGTAGATCTAGCTTTGCAATACGCGAACTGAATTCAACGGTTATGCGCCTATCGTTGCTGATGCAGATGCTAAAGTGAATTGACCAACTACCTCGAGCTCCTCGCTATCAAGAGTCGAAGGATCATTAAATGGCCGGTAGTCTTGTAACAACACTACCTTTTGAAGGCGCGAAGCGGATGCTAAACGATGGGATCACTCTAGAGAGGTTATGCAGGACTGACAGGGCTACCTCAACACCGTTAAACATCAAGACAATATCGTCCACATAATCAAGATAAACTAGCTTTCCATAACGCAGCACTTCAACGCCAGGATCGTGAGATTTGCAAGAGAACACTGCATGGTGATGGGGAAATTGCATAACGCCGGTGAACACCAATTATTGTCGGAAAGATATCCGATGAGTCACCGTGGGCACTGACGCGGCCTGTGGTGTTAGAGTACAGGGCACGTAAAATATTCACATATTTCATAGGCACACCTTTCTGTGCAAGTATTTCGAACATAATGGATCGATCGACCGACCGAGTTGAACGCATACTTGAAACCAAAGAGGCTATTGTGTTTTATCTATGTGCAGCACTGTTATAGCACTTGCCGCAGATCAAATATGTGGTCCATACAACCCTTCATGGGCGGAAACCTGCCTGCTCTTCCCTAATCCGGGATTCCCGCTTCGCAGTGAGGCGAAGAACGTGAATTAAGGCTATCAATTTTGTCACTACCGGCGTTAGGACAATGCCCCAGTAGTTAGCAGTCAGTAGAACTGCAATTCGTGTATACTGCTATTGTGATCGACACACTAGTTAGCTAGATGGTCTTCCTTCTAGACCTGTTCGAACATGGAGGTTAGTGCTTTGCAGAGGACCTCACCACCACCACTAAATAGTGTGGGTTCAAGGAAACCCAGACGAGCAGCTAAAAAACGGGTGAGGGCTGCGATTGCGTTTCGGACCTCAGCCTCCGATGGAGCCACTAAATTAATCCGCCATGGCTAAGCCTACAACACCTGAGTGGGGAGGGGTCTTGGAGCAAGAGGCCGACTAAATTGCTATCGAAAATGCTCCGTCCAACGAGCACGATGGTGCGCCCATTAGCAAATCAGGGTATCTGCGTTGTCCCTGATTGTCGCACTGACATTTTTGATCCTGGGATAAGTGATCCCGACCATTTGGAAGAGCGTGGGGTAAATACCTACTCCTCCCACGCCCCCCATTTATTGATCCTTACTGATAAAGCTAGCTGCCTTGTCAGCACACAGACTCTGCTTTAGCGCGCGTGTAGTAGTCCATCTGGTTACATTGTGCTGGAAGCCAGTCAAGAGTTTTCTTCTGAATTAAAACAGGTTCATCGACCTCTCAGTTATCTAGTGACTGTTACAGTGACGATTGATAGTGCCACAAACATAGGCTCCTGTGTCGTGCACGGGACAGTATTCCGCTGAATCTCCATATCCACAGTGTAAGAGAATGAACGTGTAGTACGCAGGGTATCCTGGTAGGCTTACCTGAACGAAGGATCGGATAACTTCTCAGTCACCAAACTCGGTCAATGGTATACTTGGGATAAAAAAGACGAATTCAGGTACTTCACGATCACTCCTCATCACCAGCCTCACGCTAGTCTGGAAAAGCACCAGACGCCGGCGTTTCGAACTTCCGGGTCTCGTCAGTGATGCGCCTCCCAGCGGACCCCTACCAAAGCCCACTGATGGAGAGTGACCATGATGAAGTATCAGAATTATACCAAAATTCTCACTACACATCAGTAAGATAAAAAGGACGAAGCCTAACATATCGCACAGGATAGTGACCGAGGGTCTAGAAGATACTCATCACCAATACACGTTAACTGAGGGTGAGAAACATGCCTCCGCTGATATGCCGCAATACAAAAAGATAACATACTAAAAATCAAACTAAAAAATTTAAAAAGCAAGTAATATGTCAAGCATGATAGTACTAATTGGCTATGAGATCGTGATTAGAGAAGAAATCTAAATGAGAGGGAGATGAACACACAAACAGCACAAACGCCAATGCGGGAGGCTCTGAACTATGTCAGCGTTTTCAACCAAACATGTTCATCATCCTTCGGGCCCCAGCCCAGCAGTCAGGACATACCAACCGACGCCAACTTCGAAGTGAGGGTTTCCATTCCACTTGATCAAATGATCGTTTGATCTCCCCTCCGCTTTCATCCAGACCCCGGGTGCGCAAACAACGCACATCGCGGGAATCGGTGGGCTGGCATGCGCAACACGTGGCCCAGCTATGGGAGCCTGGTGCGTGAAATAACGGTACTGAGCGGTTCACTCGTTCTTCTTGCGCCGTAAAGGAGGTGTCGAACACGCTCATTGCGCACGCGCTATTCCCACCCGATGCAAGCCAAGCGGCGAAGGCACCAGTAGTCGAACGTAACTAGCCTCCTTATGTTTGCTGATCTAATGGGCTAGGTTTCACAGCTGAAAAGGGGAATTAAACCGACGGTTACATTGGACACTCTACCTTTCAGGGAGAAAGTGATGTCGCGCCAGTGCCACAGGTAGCGAAGGCTAGTAAAAGCGCCTCGAGCTTGTGCTATACGGTTCGTGATCGTGTCTTCGATCCCAAGAGCGCTGATACAACTTCCCAGGCAGTAGAATTTTCGAACGACTTCTAGCTGATCCCCTCCAAGGGTCAGTGTAGGAGGCGGTTCAGACCAATCTTGGAGGAATGCTTTGCACGAAGCAAAGCCCGAAGTGATGGACAGCCAGTACTAATCCGTCCAGTGCCGCTTGGCACGTTTGGGAAGTGTCACAGATTAGGGCAATATCGTCAGCATATTCCGAGTCAAGAAGTCGTTGGCCTGGGAGCAAGTCCACACTTCCTAAGTCGTGTCCTGTAAACGCGAATTAAATGACTTCGTTGATAGGGAAGTTGAAGAGGAAAGGTGACAGCGGGCATTATTGTCTCACACCACTGGAGATATAGAAGGGCGGCGACAGCTTGCCCTCACTCTGATCGTGCTACGCGTGTATAATGCTCGGATAATATTTACATATTTATCGGGAACACCTTTCCTGAGTAGACAGTCTCAAAGGGCACATCGATCAACCGAATCGAAAGCACCTTTGATGTCGAGAAACACGACTACGGTGGGCCGTCAATATATGTGACGGTGCTCCAACAATTGACGCAAAGTGAAGATGTGTTCGATGCGGCCTCGATTATGACGAAACCCGGCTTGCTCCTGCGAATCGGACTCACGAGTGCCATTCAGTCTGTGGAGCTTGACAGACGCAAGCAATTTAGTGACAATTGAGAACAGACTAATCCCTCTATGATTGCCGCATTCCGAACGGGAGCGTCTATTAAAAATGGGGACAGTTTCTTGCTCCCACAGTTTCACTAGTAACTCGCGTAAATCATGTACAAAAGCACGTCCGCCGAATTTGAAAAGGGCTTGAGGAATTACATCTGCCACTGCAGCCTTATTCAAGTTTGAAAGTATGATCTCACGTTCGATTTTTGTGCGTGAAGGGGGATCCATGGAGATGGCTCAGGGAGTAAGGTGATCAATGGCCGGTGGAGAAGCTGACAACTCAGACTGATTGAATTGCTTCTCACTGTGTTTGGCCCAATGATTTAAGAGTTTTGACAAGCTGTGAATTGGCTGTCCACGCTCGTCGCGTATGGTAGTTTAAAATCGAATAACAACTACAGACGGCGAAGCCAGAAACAGCGGACCTGCGGAGCAAAATTGTTGCACGTCTGAATCGTCCACATATGGTTTTATACAATTCGGAATGTCACCGCCTTTGGTTTCACCCAGAAAAACGAATGTGGGTTGATGCGCTTTTGTTTTCGGAATGTGAGTCTAATTCATGTGTGCTATATGACGTGATGTAACACGACTTAATGCAATATTTTGTATTCGCTCAGTTCTGTTGAACTATCGCACATTGACGATCCAGTCTGCGTATTTAGTTTCTTTCATATTCTGTGGTTGTTGTTTGATATCCTCGGTGTGGCTGCTCTTGATGTGAATGTTGACAAGGTGCCTACCTGTCGAAAAACCGCTACCTCGATTATACTGGCCTTACGAGACAGTTGTTCGATGCTGGAGGAGACGGGGTGCACGTCCTCGTTACCGTGATAGGCTCAAAGTGGTTCCATCTAGTGTGGGACGGACTACGGCCCAGCCGAAGCCTTGTGTACGTCTGGTAAGCATGATTCTCTAATCAGACAGACAGGAATGATGCTGCTGTGCATGTTGAAAGAGTGTGGGCCGGCTCTATGGATGAAACGTGGCTTTCATATACAAGCTTCCCGGTCTAATTCCTTCGGGTTTACACCGGATATGGAGTGTATGGATGGAACTGTGAGTAGTGCAGCGCAAGTCACCCATGGTTCCTTTGTAGGTGCGGGCATCTTGTGATTGTGCTACATAGGCCTCAATGACAGGCAAATCCGGAATCGGATTCCACTACCCATGTAACACGACGATGACACTGCAGACAGACCTTTGAACAAAGCTAATGTAGGGGCGGAAATAACAGGTTCTGGGAGCTAACAGGTAGCGAGGAGGAATTCTGTCTACACTCAAAGCCGGCTGTATTGTTCTGCCAGTTTGAGACGGTGGCCTATCAGTCTTTTGTTACTGCTGAGCTATGGCAGGTGATAGCACGAGTGATTTGAGTTGTTTAAAATCTGGTAAACGAGGATAGGGTCACTGTGAAACGCCGATAGCGCCTACTGAAGACTCCCAAAATACTCGGGCGCTGTTCGTAAGGTAAGTGGCATAGCCCTTTGAAGTTTCTATTGGCCCGACGATGTGGAATTTCCAAGACAGTGGAATGCCGCCTCAGCCATGGTTGCTATGCTTGAATCGCATACTCTACGTACGGGTGTGTGTGTGTGTGTGTGCAGAAAGCAGTTGCGGAAAAAACGAGTTACCATAAGCTCTTCTTAAAAGTGCCAAGTTTCAGATGCCCTTTTTGATGCTAGTTCAGACTGCCCCGAGCAATCAAGGTCTTCCTGGATCAGTACATCAAGATCTTTTTCCTGAGAGCAGTGTTGAAGATCGTGGTCGTAAACGGAATACTCGACATGTAGTCACGTTGAATCGAGGACGATTGCGGACCGACCATTTATGTATCTTCTCGAGGTCGTTTTGAAGCAGTATGCGATTGTCTGCAGCTTTGATCGGCCGCCAAACTTAGATGTCGCCCGCGTAAGGTCAACAGTGTGAAGTGATTAAGCTCACTAGATCGGTAAGGGAAATCAAGACTAGACAAGGTCCCAATACCGAAGCTGGTAGCATATTCCATTCCAGTAGGATAGAAACTTTCACTTCCAGACACCTGTGCAAAAAGAAGTTACTGGTTAACCCTGAAACTTGGCTAGAAGGATGCAATGGTTCACGCAGTCGAATGACTTGAGAAGTCGAGGTGGACGATATCAACTCCTACACCAACATTCACCCTTTCGATCCAACTGTCCCGCGCTAGCAGTAGATTGGTATTGCACGCTCGGTTCCGCCGGAAGTTATGTTGTTGTTGTTGTGCGATGTAGCCAAGTTCGTCAAGGTAAGACATTAGCACGTCAGTAATGATAGTCACCATGACTTTTGAGAGAAAAGTCACTGGACGGTAGTTAGCAGGGTCGGAATGGACTGCCTTCTTGTATATTGTAGTTATTATCCCATGTTTCCATGATGTAGGAACATGCATCTCGTCAAGGCAGTGTAGGAAGAATCGCGCCAGAAGTTCAGCCGATTCCTTAGCTGCTACGATAAGCGCCTTCGGCTGAATGTCATCAATTCTGCGAGAGCCTTGTGGGTGCAGATACAACATCATCATCATCACAGTGTTAGCCATAAAAAGAGCAGAAGTAAGTTATTGACATTCCAATGGATCAGGATACCATGGAACACACTAAACAGTTGGCGCGTACTGTTGCTGAAGAAACTGTGCTGCTTCTTTGGCAGTACGTGTTGTCCATCCGGTGTTATATGGGAAGGAAAGCCCATTTTCATCTTGCGGTTATTAATATGCTTGTACAGTAGATTATGGTTCGAAACAAATAGTGCTGTTAAATCCTGTTGATATGCAACTTTGTCCTCCCGCAATAGTCGAATGCAATGGTTACGGTGGACAACGTAGTTCTTCAAGGGGTTTGGGCTCGGGTCCGTTTTATAAGCATGATACGCTGCGTTTTAAACCGCCATGCATTTTCGTGTCCTACACTATACAAACGAATTCATGCTGTTCGAACGGATAGTCTGGGTTTCCGATGCATCGGCAAAGTATGTGCTAAACTTGCGGAAGGAATCCTCGCGGTGTATCTTCGGCTAAGAAATTCCAGCCAGTCGGTTCAAATAGCCTAGATAACGTGTCATAGCGTGTTATGATCCGCGTCGTTTGGGTATTCTCCTTGCAGTATTCTGCATAGCAAGTGTACATAAAGAGCAACGTTGCATGATCACTGTGGCTTAAAGGAGCATCGATGGGCATCCCCTCGATCATGAGTTCGTCGTTGGTGAACATCTGATCCAGTATGTACCGCCTATCAATATCTCTGTATCTGGTGAGAGAGTTGATGTGACCATAAAAGGGAAACTGGCGACTAGCTCTTGTACTATTCTCCAGGGGTCGAGAGGGATTCCAGAGCGTGGATGTTGAAATCGCCAGTGACAATAATGTGGCTGTACCTCTTGTTAATTACTCGCCTCAGTGTGGATACCAGATGGAAGCCTATCTTGGGCGTGGAAGATGGAGAGTGGTAAAGGAGAGCATCGGTGTCTCCCAAGGCTAGACGGCACAAAAGGGAAGCTTGTATCGTATAAACCGGATCCTCCAAGAGCTCACATTGGAGGTCACTGAGGGAGTACAGAGCCACTCTACCCCCTATACTGGGTAAGTCGTGCCGAACAACGGACATGTCTGACAACGCATCCTCGATGTCCCTTACGTCGGGGAGCAACCCTGTCTCCGTTATAACGACGAGGTCACAGACTTTGATCTCTGACGGAGTCGCCGTTCGGAAAGTTTGCTAAGCAGGCACTAAGCATTAGTGTGCATATCGGATAGCTTCTTGAACGTCAAACGCATTTGACAAAGAATGTATGAATGGGGTGAATGCATACCGACCGGCATTAAATGTCTTTTGGGTGATTCGCCGATGGACAGAACAAGTTCAAGCGTTACCCGTCGTGACCCGTGGCTAAAGGGGTGGAGGTTCTAACTAACATCCGGGTTAGAGACCTGCTATCACTACTTGATTAGGGTAAACAAGATCGAAACACGAAGTGGACTGCAGTGTTTTCAGGCGGACAAAACTCAAGTTACAAATGCCAAGTCTTGATATGTCTGCAATCTATTCTCAATCGCTACCGGGCTGAGAACTTGGTTTTCTGACTCTTTTGTGGTTGATTTAAGTCCCGGGTGGTGTTGCTTCCTCGATAATGTCGGGTGGCTGCGGTCCTTTAATAGATGTTTTTAATCGTAGTTCAGGTTGTGTGTGTGTGTGCACAATTTACGCCAGCTACGCACTAAGTTCACCGCCATCTGTTGGGACTGAACTACAAGTTTTGTAATCCTCGGATCACTGTCTTTATAGTGAGGCGATACGGGCAGTCTTGGAACAGATTGATATGACGTTATTAGCAAAGAGAGCCTCACGGATGTGCCACCATTCTTCAATGCCATGCGTATGGGCTTCTTCATCGTTAACTATCGATACCTCAGGTACGCCATGAAGGAAAGTGATTCTTCTGTGATGATGTGGCGGTCGTTTGAAGTAATTTTGTCCGGCTGGCGTTTGCTCCATGAAACATGCGCCCACCGAAGCGAAGCGTAAGATCGGCACAAACGAGTGCGTTGTCAGAGTTCACGCTCGTGCTCCAACTTGAGGGACAGTTTCGAACACAGCAGGGAAAAAAGTAAAAGAAAAACAACAAAGAAAAACAAAAACAACATCATGTTGTGCCGGGACCTAGATCGTGGCTGGACGACGAGGGACAAAGAAATGCACAACATAAACGTCATTGGTATCGGCTTTCCACTACGTCCACAAATGTATCGAACTAGAAGTGTCCACCTTCTACAGGACACTGTTCAGGTTATGGTTGAGCAAACATGCCGCACGTGTCCGTGCACTGATATGAGTAACATATAGCCCAGCCATTGGAACCTAGGGCTTGTAATAATGGTGCTGAGCAGTTCACTTATGCTTACCATGCTATAAATAAGACGCCGAACACGCTCATTGCTCACACAGTGTTCGCACCGGATGAGAGTTAAACTGCGGAGGCACTGCTGGACGAATGTAACGCGTTAATTTGTGTCCGCAAATCTGACGAACCACATGCTGCAACCATACAATAAGGTTGAACGGACCGCTGTATTTTAGGCTCTACTTTTCAAAAAGGGTGAGGTCGCGCAGATGCTACAAGTGGAAAACATTGGCAAAATCACCTCAATCTATTCTATACCGTTGGTAACTTCAGCTTCTATTGAAAAAGCGCTGATATAGTTAAACTTCTAAACGACTTCTAACAGGTCCCCATCAAGTCAGCGCACAGGCGGATCCTGTCAACCATAGAAAAAAGCTTTGCATTCGGTGGGTATGAAGCACAGTTCAAAACGGTTGGCAGCCAAATGCCACTTAACACACTAGTGAGCTGTCACAGATTAAAGCAACATAATATGCATACTTCAAGTAAAGAATCCGATTAGCTTGGAGCAACTTCACACGTTCTTACTCGTGTTAATTGAACAAAGTTTCCAAGCTGATAGCTCACGTTCGGCTACCGATTAGGATCCCGTCGAACAGAAAAGATTCAGTCCGAGGGATCGAAGCAGTACCGGGTGGACGTAATAAACAATTAATTCCAGTGTCACATGAAGGGGGTCGTAGAATGAGTGCAGACCCAGAGTTTTGTTGGCGGATTTCTGATAGACAATAGATACCGATCTACAGAGGTTCTAACGTTAGGACAAGTGCTGCATGCTGATAGGCTAGAACAAAGTGCGCATGTTGAGATATACCAGCCATAGCGAAGATAAACGATTCCAAATAGAAGCGGATGAACTAAGGCTGCCCGCTCGGTTGGTTAGGGACTTGGCGACTGAACCGGAGCGATGCATTGAGATTGCGTGTGCATCCAAACTAGAAGACAAACCACGGTCCACAATGAGATTACACGTCGCAATCCAATTATACGACGAGTAGTTCAAATGACCATCCAATCAGGGGATAAACAGTTTGTAAAGCGAGATACGGAAAGGACGAGAATTGGGGTGTTGAAAACAGGAGGAGAAAAGTGAAGTCGGAACTGGGTGATAAGGATGAAAAAACATAGGGGGTGAGATAGGAATGCTTGAACAGTAGCATTCTCATTCATATCTACTTAGCCCAAAACAGGGCAGAGGAGTGCTGTGAAGGTCAGAGCGACGAGAAATAGCTTGAAGGATTTATCATCGTAACGTGTGAAAAGTTCGTTAGAATCTCCATGCCTAAGGAGAACGATTAAAATTTTCAATCAAAGCGTTTGGATGAAAAACTTGACATCAAAGCAAGGGGAGTTTGACAGTGAGCTACAGTGAGTCCATGTTAAGGAATAAGGCGCCACTAACACTCCAACTCCCAATTTGGACGATCAGGAGACTGAGTTTGTTTGGCCTCTAGCCACTGATTAATCCGGTGTGAGTGACTATGTAGGTCCAAAAACCCCACCAAACGAAGCTCAACGGATCGTAGAAACAAGCAAACCATCGCACTACGTAAAGGTCGAGCATCATTGAGATAGGGGAACCTCATCGAAAGTAGTAGAAATGCGCCGATCGATTAAACAAGTGTTGTGTTGTTATAAAGCCGCAAACAGAAAACGACAAACCCAAAAGTGGGATGAAGGATATTTAGTTCAGGATCTAAAAGCACGCAATGAACATTCGGAGCCAACATTCTGCAGTCACAAATAGGTGGCAATCACGCAAAGACAGAAGGACCAATGAGACGCAGCCCTCGCGTCGTATATTCAGGCTTGGCCCACAGACTGCACTATGCATTCACTAAACAGATAACTGGACTACGAGACAAGTGCAGACGTGCCACTGGCGACGGCTGCATGTCACGAGATGTAACACCTCGAGTCAACCAAAGGGTGCAGCCTGTGCGCCTCAACTTAAAAGGAATAGTTGGACTAACAAAACTCATTCTAGGAAGCGGTGGGAGGAATACTAAGTTTCTGCTATGTAGCAGAGTGACTGTGAGCTTAAATTTCACGGGAAAGAAGAGGTGTGCAGCAGTAACAAGACCAAACGGTTTTTGTTAAACGAACTGTTCGATGAACCTGATAACGCTTCTTCACCTGCAGGAAAAATGTCAAGCTCAGTGACGAGTTCGTCTGAGAAACGAATAACCTGAGCTATCTACATTAACTTCTATATCGAAACGGCTTTGTAGCATTTTTCCGGATGCGAAGTGGCTTGCTGAGCATGCAAGCGGCCGGTCACCAATCTGAATGACCAGCGGACTCCGCCTCAGTACGTTATTCCTTAGCGGGTAAACAGAACTGAAGTTCCATCAGCAAAGAATGTGTGTGCGCACATACACAGGCAAACGCAAATCATTCCGTCTTATTTGCTGAGCTGACGAACGGACTCGGTGATCGTCGCCTAATATGCCCTCGCACACTTTATCGTTGCGGGTAAGACGGCGACGCCAAAGTACCAAGAATGCAGCGTAGAAAAATATACTCGAATAACCCAAAGTGCATGTGATGATGGAACAGAGAGATAAATCCCACTAATGTAGGAGGACTCCTATTGTAGCCATGTATAGATGATTTTTAAGACCAGTCACATCCCGTTTTAGGATGTCGAGAACTAATGAAAGTAATTCTTCGCTCGTAATACGTGAAGTAACCTCAGCGGTTACATCTACCACAGCTACCAAGGCAAAATTATCGGCTACCCCTAGTTTTGCCAGCCAAAGATCAATGGACCACGAAGTAGCCATGGAGTCTGCAACATCAGTGTATTCCAATGCTGTATAGCGGATACCGAAAAATTCGGAACGTTGGTCCAAAGTTGACTGTGCAGCTATCAAGATGTCCGACTCGCTCAGTTCTCCAATGAGGCATTTCATGACGGAGTACACGGAGTAGCAACAACCCGTAGGATGGACAAAAAACCAGCAAAGGAAATTAATTATTGTATGGTATAGCCATAAAAGTGAACCGGACAGATTGTGTTCTTGTTTTTACTTGTCGTTCTTCCCATTTTATCGAAGTAGAGAGTTATAACACTAAATATATGAACCAAGTAATTATACACACTGATGTACTGATTTCGGCTACGCGCCATAGCTTCAGGCGTTCCTAGTCGCAAGGCCGCTCTATTAGTTGAGTCCCCAAATAAGAAAATGCGTGAGAAAGGTGGCGACTAGATGACAAGTTAGCGATTTTATATTCTGCCTCCAAACAGAAGCGACTTTTACGTGATTACTTCCAGTTCAATGCTGCGCGAGCGAACAGCGCGCAATGCGGTAAGATGGCGTGACATTCACAGGACACAGCAAAACAAGTGTGCTGAAGAGAAGAATTGCATTTTCCAAGGCACGTCATCCACACTCCACCGTTGCAAACTCGGTGTTACCAGCTTACACCATTATCGAAAGCCGATAAATCTCATTCATACGAAATGGACAAGGCTCGCCTCCAGACAATAACGCCGCTGGAACAGAGGCGTTGTAACGCTTGATTTTTAACGAGAGACGTCCTGATAATGTCACAAATACCTCACGTTCGTAAACGTCCACCAAGCCTAGCCGACGCGAAGAAAGGTATCCGTTCCAATGGTGTCAACAGCGAAAACGCAGCTACCCAAGTGCACAAAACTGTTCAACTGTCCAAACTGTGTATCTTCAAGAGTAGGCGGGCGAGCGACACATTGCACCTTAAAATGACGAAACATAACCCGTACCTAGATATTTCAATCGGCAAGCAAGCTAGAATGTTTTGCACACTGCCCAGGTCGTCATTAAGTAAGGCGATTTTATCATCACCATAGGATACAACAGTAAGTTGTTACTGGTGCTTCACTGGCAGGTAATCGTGTGGCTGCAAATGAGCTGATAATACCGAACACATCAGCCCTAGTCAGCAGTAAAAGGAACCTGAACATTGATCAAAGACGTTGAAATTAAACACCTGAACCAGTACGCCGGAGATTCTCTTTCATGGTGGGGCATACGACAAAACTGAATAGAAATTCTCGCAAGCTTCCCTTTTTGGAAAGATGTCCGGCAAAAAGACGTGGACCGTGATGTGAAACAAGGCGCTCGAAAAGAGGAAACGCAAAATGTTCGCCCATTCCACAGGGCAGGGGAATCGACTGAATATAGCGCGCTTTCCATTAACAAAGCTACAATGGGCCTGTGATTGGTGTGATGCGGCCATATCGCTTGGTCCAGAGTTACAGACCTACGAAACCCTGCTCAGACGGGAAAGTTGCCTTCTGGGAATCCGCCCCCATGGAAAGGCAGCGAACCAGAATGGAAACATGTAAGTTTGGCATCGCTATATGGCAATTTTGCAGGTGGCGCAAACGCCGTTATAACTCCTTTTGAGTGCTAATGTCCTGATTGATTTGTTTCGCTTGGCCTCCAATAATTGTTAGAACTGATGGGCTTCACTGACATCCATGAATAGAGCGGATAAGAGTGGATCCGGATCATCAGCACGGAAATGGCTGGAGAATACGATCGCACTTCTCACCTTACGTTCAGATCGAGGATTTAATTGAATTGGCCATGGTTTGATTCGTGCCATATGAACTCAAAGTAGCTTGAATGTAGGGGTATCACACGCATGTGGCGGTACAATAACCCAGGGGATTTCAGAAAAGCAAAAGAAGAAGTGGCACGTTAGTCGATGACCCTGCACAGAGGTATGAGAAAAACTGTTGACAGCCTTGATGGCATCAAGACTTCAGTAGCTTACTAGTATTCTGCGTTGCCACACGCACCTATGTGGGTTCGAACCGACGACTGGTGGAGTATAAACAAAACGTCTGAACAATTCTGTCACCCGTCGGACACTGATGGCATTTTGCTGACGGAACTATGCAAGCAGATGATGCTCCCCTGATGTCCATTCTGAAGCATATCCTGATACGACAGTGATCCTCAAGTTTCTTTTATGGTTGTTGCCCACAAAAAACAATTGCTTCCATAAAATGTTAGTTTAAAAAGCTAACTACCTATTAAATTATGTATGTTTAGCTTTTAAATACAAAAAATGAATACTATTCTCAAGTACTTTTGATTATCCAAATAAAGAAAACATAGTTGGCCAAAAGTTAAATAATCAAGAGGTGAAGTACGTTGAGGTTGATATTGCTTAGTTCTAACAATTTGTGAAATACTTTGTGCGGTGTTGGCTACTTCATATCGTAAGTCGTGCTGCAAGTTCATTCGATTCTTTGCTTTGGTGTGTGATCACTGATCAAACATGAACAGATGTCAGTTGCTTCTCATTTGTCTCAACCATTCCTTCCAGCTTCCCACTATCATTCTGTATCGATACGTACTGAACACTAATCGCCTGTTTGGTCCCTTCTACCTTGTAAACATTTACTTGCGCCTTTATTTTGCCGACTGACCTATGCACCCACCTTAGCGTTCACTCAACTCAACCCGGCTGGTAAAAAAGAACAACGATCAAAGATCGAGCCGATAGAGGCGCCACTTAGCTGTGTTCTTTTGCAGGCTTGTATTAGTATGTTATGTAACAAAAGTTATTCCTGAAAACTGTCTGATTCACCGACCGCTTACAAATGATTACTTACTGACGGCTAATCAATAGTGATTAGGTAACTAGTTGCATGTTTTGATACGGATGATTTTGTTTGGCAAATGATCGATAGTTTTTGTAAGGACATTCATCCCAGTAATTCACAAGGTACAAAGCATAGTCTAGTCCGGAAAAACACCAGCCGCGTTTCGCCCTATTGAAGCTCGTCAATGGTGCGCATTCCCTCGGTCCCATACTGGGGATCGAACCCATGACCGCTAGAAGCAGATGCCAACTAGCCAGCAGTGTAAGTCACTGAGCCATGGTGGACGTTGGCTGGGCTAATTTGCAAGCCAACTGGGATATAGCCTGGGATATATGCCTTAACAAGAAGTACAACTAAAATCCTGCTACCCGCGCGTAATGTAAAATGATCGACAACCCAATTTTCGTACTTATATTTACCCCCGTAAAATTCCACTTTACCCCCTTGGGGTAATTACCCCTAGATCGAGAAGCGCTGCGATAGGGGCTAACGCCTTGTAAGTATCAAACGGAAGTATTTTATCATCCGCAGCATGTATAGAAACAAGTTTGCCCTCCGGAGTGAATCACGATAGCTGCACCGTCAGACAACACAAAAATACATTCCAGGATACGGCTGAAGATGCCAGTGGTTGGACCACGAACATCTTAAGCAAATATGATATGACGTACCTACACCTCCCAGATACATTAAATTAAGTATGTACTTATGGCTAATCGCAAATCAGGTACAGCAGATCTGTACCACAGTGACCAAACGCTACCCTGTTTGATACGAGGAATGGGAACTGTCCGAGGGAACAATAGGCTCTCCTATCGTGAGAAATAATAAGTGAAACATCAGCTCCTGGGTATATAGCAGACAAGCCGTTGAACTCGATGGCTTAATTTCGACGGAAGATGCTACCGGATATCAGTACTCCGATAGGGAGACCTCCGTAATGGTGACTGGGAGAATACAAGTGGTCCCGATAACATCTGAAGGCAAGCACTAAAGCGAACCCTGTGGTGGGAGCAGATAAAGCGTTGAACCCAGCTAGAAGCGGTCGAATTTAGATGTGTGAAGGAAAGGTGAAAGCGAAACCACAGAGAAGGTTACATGAAATCGAGCATCCGGAACCGAATCAACCAACACGGTGCGGAGAGACTGACCTAATGAAGCAACAGCTGGACAGCGATCGTAGAAGTACTTCAGGCATGTTTCACGTACATTCTCGGCTAAAAGCACCTGAAACAAAAGGTGTACTCAATTAAGAATGGTAGCACAGGAAACTTTATATCTGAAACTCTTCAGTGAAAATAGAGATGCGCTGAAGGAAACAACAGAATACTGTTTCAGATAAATATGGAGGAAAATCGACTGACGGATTTATTTGGCGTTCAGTTCGGTTGAACAACTATGCCATTAACACTGAATTGCAGTGGATTGTTGATACGGCTCACATCGCAAGGATAACAATAAATAACAACGGCAAGATAGTGGGGTTAAATGTAAACAGAACACAATGAAAATGGAAGCAAGGAGGTGCGTTACTCTAATTTGAGTCATTTTCCTGTAGACTCTTACACGGCCTCGAGAATCACAGTAGACATTAGAATGAAAGTGAACATATTTGGCGTGTGTGTACATGACTCGTCTGAAGTATCTCTTTCGCTTGCTGAAATTCCAAACCAACTATGCGCCAATTCAACTGGTCTGACAAACGCAAAACGTTGGCAAATAATTACATTAACCAAGCGTTTCACTAAAGTTTCCTAACAACCATGACCTGGTGATCGGTTTCAAGTATATGCCAATAGTTTGAACCGATTGCAGTCTCCATAAAACAGGGAAAGCTGTACAGCTAAGACTACGGTTCGAGAAGTAAGAATATCACCGTCATCTGCTTTGTGCATCGTTCCGTTGAAAATATGAAAACTTCAAAGTCCATTAAAGCCAAAATATATATATATATATATATATATATATATATATATATATATTTGGCTCATATTTCTTGGCTTTAATGGACTTTGAAGTTTTCATATTTTCAACGGAACGATGCACTACTGGGCGCGAACTAAAGCAGAGCCTACGCCTGGTGGACCAAGCGCGCTTATGCAATGGAGGAGACAGGAGCAGTAGGCAATTACCGCAAGCTCTTTCAGCTGATCCGTACCACTGGTCCCTGGAAACCAGGCGTCAATGAGACAATCAGAGACAGCGCGGGTACACTGATATACAATAAGGAGCGCCGTATGGCTCGTTGGGCGGAAAACTTTCATGATCAGTTCAGCTGGAACCCTGCTCCAGGACCTCTTCCTACTCAGGTGATGCAGGACGAGCCATGGACGGTTAGTTTAGAGGCTCCATCGGAGGCTGAGGTCCGAAACGCGATCACAGCCCTCAATCGTTTTCGTGCTGCTGGCCCGGATTCTCTCCCACCTGCAGTATTTAAGGATGGAGGTGAGGTTCTCTGCAAAGCACTGACCTCCCTATTCGAACGTATCTGGAAGAAAGACAGTGTCCCGGCTAACTGGAACGAATCGATTATAGTGGCAATATACAGGAAGGGCAGTCGCACAGACTGTTCAACCCACAGGGGTATTAGCCTAACGCCAGTTGTAACAAAATTACTGGCGTCAATTCTCGTTCGTCGCCAAACTGCAGGATGAGAATCTCGGATTAGAGAAGAGCAGGCAAATTTCCGCCCAAGATGTGGCTGTATAGACCATCCTGCGGCAGGTGCCAGAGTAGCGCCACGCATACCACAGACCGACAATAGCTGGGTTCCTCGATTTCAAGAGTGCATTCGATTTAGTCGATTGACCCATTCTGTTCAAAATACTTGCGCGGAAAGGTGTTCCCATGAAATATGTGAACATTCTACGTGCTCTATACTCAAACACTACAGGCCGCGTCAGGGTCTACGGTGACCTGTCGGATAGCCTTCCGACCACAAGTGGTGTTCGTCAGCGTTGTCGGACTTCTCCATTTTTTTTCAATTTCGTCGTGGACCGCATCATTGAGTGTTCCCTTGCGGAACCTCACGATGTAGGCGTCGAGGTCCTGTCTGGTGAAAGGCTGGTTGATCTTGATTATGCGGACGATATCTTCTTGCTTTTCGTCGATGTTGCAGCGGCACAACCAACCCCGAATAGCTTATCTAGAGTGGTCCCATTATTTGGTATGCCCTTCGCACTTACAAAGTGTTGCTGCAGGACCACCAACCACTTTATGACCCCTTGACCCTTGCTAACGGGGAACTCGAGGTGGTTGATCAATTCACTTTCTTGGCAGCTGCATCAGAAACGATGGACGCATTGAAACTGAAGTCATTTCATGCCTTGCAAAGGTCAGAGCTACTTTCTTGAACCTGCGGCATCTTTGGCGACAGAAGGAAGTTTCGCTCCGTCTGAAGTGCCGTGTATACAAGGCCACAGTGAGGGCCGCCCTGCTATATGTTGGTGAAACTTGGCCCCTTCGGTCTGAAGATCTGAGGCGCCTTCAACTCTTTGATCATCGTTGTTTGCGAAGCATTGCTGATGTCGGATGGCACCAGTGTGTCCGCAACAATGATGTGCGTAGGCGAGTACTAGGTAGTGATAATCATGCTAGCTCCCTAGAACAATAGATAGTACTAAATAAGTTGCGTTGGCTTGGGCACGTGCTACGTAAGTCTGGTCATCGCTTACCTAGGAGGGTCTTGTTTAGTCTGCCAGATGTAGGGTGGCGTAAGGCTCGAAGTGCACAGAAGTTAATTTGGTAGCGAGAAATGAAGTCACTGACGACCAAACTGGGTGCCGTTGGTTCTTCTTGCCTTCCGGGCTGGAGTCCACGTGACTCGCCTTGTGCTTGGCTCGAGACTTTACAGGACATGACTCGCATTCGACACCAGTGGCGCGTCTGCTGTCGTCTCCTAGTCGGACTGCCTGTTTGAAGTGTGTTTGGTGCTGAGTTATCTGCAGGGTAATGGCTGATTATGACGCGTGGTAGTGAAAGCCGCAAGAAAGCTGTTTCGCCGATGCCGCCTTATCTTTGCATGATAGCCAGCTGTTTGTGACGATATGTTGTCTATACAAGGTGTAGACGCCTTGACCCTGAATGTTTGCTTTGGGGATTAATGTTTTCAGGTAAATCCCCCTTTCTCGCGTTTATTTTTTTATTCCATAGGCCAACATGGTTGTATTACAGCAAAGCGTCATTTCAAATGGTTGATGTACTGCTGTTGTTGGTAGATTGTTATCTACGGAATTGTCCGGCGCGCGTTACACCAAAACCGAGGGATATCGGTTAGTTTAGCTGATGTGCCTAACACAAGATGATAAACACAGTCAATTAAATATATATGAACACAGAACTAGTTGCAAAGATGCTAGTGAGCTATCAAACAAGACAAATAGACATACATCGATGCGTTCAAACATCTCTGAAAGCGGGATTCGACGATTATAAACCAACATATGGCGTCCGATCTCTTCGCAGATTGGAGTAGTCCCATCTAACTGAAGCAAGAGATGTGTCTTCAGTTGGTTCTTGGCCCTTTCGATTTCATGCGGCGTAATTTGTGTGCACATCCGCACGAACTCCTTCATAAATTCACTCACAGCCTCCAAAAGCCCCAACTTTTCGGAAGTCAGGTAAACACCCCTGTGAAAAGGTGAAAATGTTTTAACACGAGGTTACACCCAGTCAATAGTGATAAAGATGAGTAAAGCGAATATATATATGGGACAAAGTCGCTCCTTCCGAATGTCCAGTAAGATGACAAAGATATCTCTCAGTCAGGGTCAATTGATGGTAGCCTAAACAAAGTGAGTGCCAAAGAACAACTCGAGTTTCGGTGATAAAAGCGAACGATAGCAAAAGCAACGAATTGCGGATACAGCCCCAGCGGTTGGAATGAAAGAGATCCGAATCAAAGAGATTGTGTGTTGGAATCGAGACACACGGAGGATGAACTATTAGACAGAGTTATCCCGTTCCTAGATTTTTACAAGTCCCTTGTGAGATCTAACAATGCGGGAGCTGACGTGTTGCGAGGAAAAACTATTTGATACAGTCGAGATTAAACTATTTATTTATCATGCGGACGATATTGTCTTGATGCTTGATGGCCGCGAGACAGCGCAGCAAACTTCCGAAAAACTCTCTAGAGTGGCCCCATCGTTTGACATGATGTTCACGCCTTCAAAGTATGATGTGTTGTTGCCGGACCACTAACCAGTTGACCGCTCCTTAAAGCTTTATAACGAAAAACGCGCAGTAGTTGATCGATTCGCCTACTTCAGCAAGTACATCAGCAACGAAAGGCTCATAATCGCTGTAGTTCACATTTTGCGAAAGCTATAACGTCAGAAAGAGGATTTCTCTTCGTCTGAAAGGCCGTACGTAAAAGATCACACCATGAGAATGAAAACGGACTCCTTCGGTCTGAGGAAGTCAATCATATACAACTCCTTGGTCACCGTTGGATACGGAGCACTGCTGGTGTCGAATGTCACCGCCGTATCCGTAACTGGTGTGCGCACGTGAGTACTAGAGGGGTAGTAGTGTGTCAGCTGTACGCCGTAACGGCGTTTCGCTGCCGCGCGACCACCACCAGTCGCGCGCGGGCTGAGTATACCGCGAGGACGCCCAATCCTACGCGGATTCGAAGCGGGGACCTTACGGTTGCAAACCAGGTGCGCAGACCATTCGGCCAACGGGGGGATACTCAAGTAAACGCCCTAAAAAAACAAAAAGCATTTAATAATTTGCGTTGGCTTTGGCGCCTACTACGTATGTCCAGTCTCCGCTTATCGAGGACATTACTTTAATCGCTCAGATGGCGGTACCCACGGACGCCGCGGAATTTTGAGGAATCGAGTGCTGGATACTGCTTTTGCTTTAGATTACTGTGTTATAAATATTGTTTCTGTATGAATTGTGCACCAATATTTTTCTTTTGGTGTATTTTCCAATCGGTGCAAATGCAAGGGATATTCTTCGGCTAATTCCGAAGATCTCATTGATTGACCCAACTGCCATCTGTGTCCGCCATCATGGATTTGCTCCACCTTGTGATGCCGCCTCAAGCTGCTTGTGGTTCGTGTTCGAATGTTGTTAGACATAAGGCTCATGCATTTCGGCCGCAATGTTTTGTTTCAGATTTCGTGCACTGGCTTATCCGTTGAGGTATTTCAAAAATCTCTCGTCATCCGACATCAGATTTTCCAAGTTATATGTGATAAATGTCGCTGTGCAAGACATCAGAATACACAGCGACCGCCAACGACTACAGGAAAACCTCTTACAGATAGAAACAAGCCATTCACCACATGGAGTCAAACGCCCTCGTGAAAGTACCTCTGTGACCTCGCCTTCCCTTGTCACTCCGCGATGTACACCATCACCAGCGTCTTCGACTCCGGCCGAGCCTCAGGTTCAATGTTCCCCAGCGATTGAAGACTCAGACTCGGAACCTCCAAAATGCCGCTACACTGATCGGACTGTGAATTTTTCAGAGCCTGTCTGTGAACCCCAGAACACCGAGAATCCATGGACCACTCAAAAGCGCAAGGGGCCACGTAATCGAGTTCAGGCATCTCCTGCCGATGAACAACAACATAAACCGATAGTCCTGCTCTCACAGGTTCACCACCGATTTCGCTGAGGTGTCATAATCTTATGGTCTTCCACGTACCACAGTAAAAAGATGAAAACCCTCAGATACGTTATGATCACAATGTTGGCTCATCCAGGGGCTCATCGATAGACTCTTGGATGTGGGTGAAGACATTATGACGTTTACACAAGTAGTCCGACTTGACCAGAAAATTAACCAGTCATATCGACCTATGAGAATCACGTTTGTAAAGCACAATATGCCGAAGCTCATACTGTTTCGTCTTTCAAGGCTGAAAAGCATAAAGCTTCACATCCGCCGAGACTTGGAACCCGAAGACAGGGATGGTTTAAAGACTGTGGTCATTGAGCTGAAATGCCGTACAGAAGAAGGCGAAACTGACTTACAAATTGTAAATGTCTGGGTGATCAAAAAGGGTGTACGAACCCGTATTAACCGGTTGCTCAACCTTCAGACACGTCCCGGCGTACCTCCCAGGACCTCTGTGTGGCATTCGCCAACGTGTGCAGCCTAATGAACAAACGTGACGAACTGTACCGCTTCGCCGTCTCGGAGCGGCAGGACATCTCAGAACTTGCAAACTTGGCTGAATTCCGACGTCATACCTCAAGAAGTCGCCTTGTCAGGATCCTGTTTCCGATGCGATCTAAAATCAAAGACTCACCGTGGTGTTCTGTCGTACATGGAATCGTCACTATCTGGCAAACTTATCAGCACATGTCAGAGCGAAGATAACGTATGCAATCAACTGTGGTGCACAATCCGCCTCAGACGCGCAGAACCGATAGTGGGTGTTGTCTGCCGTAGCCCATTAAACCATTGTTGCGATTGGCTGCCACATATACAGAAGCACATGAACCGTCTCATTTCTTACTGATGGGGGATCTAAATTTACCCAAGATATTCTGGCCAGACGTTCGCCTTCTTCCAGGTCATGGCGATGTTGAGGTGCAATTCGCTAAAATGATTACTGAAATCGAGGCGACGCAACATGTCGTCCAACCGACGAGCATAACTCCGCACTCGGCATCTTGTTTGGACTTAACGCTTAAGAGCTGCGAGCAGCTGAACGAGATCAGAGTCCTTGAACCTCTGCCGAACAGTGACCAATGCGCTTTGTGGCAAGCATAGAACTGCCGTTACCGGATTACAATCAACGGAAACCGACATTCAACTATTGGAAGACGGACTACAACGAACTCGTCCAAACCGCAAGTCAGACCGACTGGACACTACCACAGGATGCGTTGCTTGAGGTCAATTGGTCATCAATGAAGGAGAAGCTTAACTCGCTGTGTACTCGTTTCGTCCCCCTAAAGTATTAGAAGACGGACCTGTCAAACTGCATTGGTTTGATAAGGAATATAAACAGTTAGTGCGACGGCGTCGCAGACGTTGGGATGGATACATCATCTCGGGCTGTGATGAGGAGTACACGTATACAAGAAACAGCATAACATAGGTAACGACGCAAAGATCAAGAAAGACCGGCAGTTAGAAATGAAGCTAGCAGCCTCGGCCAAAAGCGACCCAAAGAGAAAATCCGCCTACGGGCGACCTACCGGTCTTAGAGAGCTTGAACAGACAGACGCTTATTTCAAGCGCGGACGCCTTGGCTTCGCACTTCCTTACCGTATTTTATAGTAAAGCGGCGGCTGTTCCAGTACCGGCAAAGGTTGTGGCAGTCTTCCTCGACAGTCTACAATGTGATGTAGCCGAAGTGTACCAGCTACTCGTCAACTTCGATGGTTCAAAGCCCCCCTCCGGACCAGACGGAGTACACCCACTAATACTTAAGTCCCTATCGAATGCCATCTCACCAGCCGTGACAAGCCTATTCAATAAATCACTTTCTAAAGGATCTGTCTCCAACGACCGGAAATGATCCATAGTGACACCGCTTCCCAAGGGTGGTGATCCGAGTAAAGTAGAGAACTACAGACCGATTTGGTTGACTTCCATGTTGTCCATAGTTCGCGAGAAGGTTGTGAAAAAGCGTCTGCTGTCGTTTTCGGAATCGATGGACGTATTGACACAAGCACAACATGGCTTTACGAAAGGTCGATCCTGCAACACCAACTTACTGTACGCAACCACCAGTGGGCACGAGCACTCAACGAACGGAAGGATGTTGGTGGTATACATCGACTTTAGTAAGGCGTCTGACAGGGTGAACTACGAGGTTTTCCTTCGTAAACTGAGGACCTACGGAATCGGCGGCACACTACTTCAGTGGTTACATGAGTTTATTGTGGGACGAAAGTTTAGAGTGCAGGTCAATAACTACCTGACAGATTGGTTCCCATGAACCAGTGGCGTGCCTCAAGGAACTGTATTTGGACAGTATTATTTCTTATTCATATCAACCATCTCCTGCAGCAGCTCCAGTCACCATGTGCCATGCATGCAGATGAGTTGAAAACCTGGAGGAGCATTAAGAACCAGGACGACTGTACTCGCTTCCAGCATGAGTTAGATCGACTGTCAAAGTAGTCCACTGAAATGCAACTCCCTCGTAATGCAAGGAAGTCGGAGTTCATCAATATCACCAGACGTGCAGCCACTCGAGCATACACCTTGGATGTCCAGCTGCTCCACCCTAACACATCTGTCAGAGACTCAGGAGTGCTCAGGCGACATGATATGAGATCACTAGAACATACAGAGAAATTACACCGTGCGTGACTTCGAAGGCTCCGGGCATTATGACTCAGTTTCTCCACACGGTCGGGAGAAACCGTCCCTCGTCTATTCACCTGACTTATCAGACCAATCCTTGAATATGGCACTCCAGCTTACCTTCCGATAACCCAATAAGGAACGGAAAATCCAGAGAAAATACAGTACATCGCAACTAGAATAATTCCCAGTCTACGAAAGTTTCCATATGAAAAACTTAATGAAAGGCGCGGATTCTACACACTATCCTACCACCGAGTAAGAATTGACCTTATTATGACACATAGAATACTACACTTGAACCACTTCGTCATACAGAGGCCAATATTTCACCTGCGGGAACCCTGTAACACCCGAGGACACCGTTACAAACTCAGGATCCCATGCATGAAAAAATATCACATCAGCTTTGTATAGAACGAAAAACCGTAAAGTTATGGAATACACTAACAGGAGTAATAGAAACCGATTCTGTGAAGTGTCTTAAACCACGTATAGACGAGTGTTTCAATAACCTGTGCTTTTGTGAAATGGTACACATATACTGCAAATAAAGACACCCTATACCCGGAAATAAAGACAACAACACGAATACCTAACCAAACAAGGATAAAGGACTAACTGACTAAACATTACCGCTGAAGATTCGCAAGTAAAGGGTTTTGTTTTTCAGAATTCGACAGAGTTGTACAGAAACTTTTCTACTTGCTCTTAAAGAGAGACTCAATCTCAGACATGGCTCACAGTCGGCCTGCTGTCGCCTCTTAATAATATTGCCTGATCAAAGGGGCTGGCGCTGAGTTATCTGCGGGGTAATGGACGATTACGATGAGGAGCTGCGAAATACGAAAGAGGCTGTCTCGTCGATGCTGACTTAGTTTTCCATGACATTCATCTCTTTGGGACTGTACGTTGTTGAGAAGATGCAGATGCCTTGGCCCTGTATGCTTGACTAGGATACATATATGGTTGGCGGCATACGGTTTCGGATTTGCCTGTCAGTGTGGCCAGCCACAGGACGCCTGCGCCTACGGAGAGACCATGGGTGGCTTGCGCTGCACCAACCACAGTTCCAACCACATACCCCATATCCAGTGGAAACCCGAAGGAATAAGACCGGGAGGCATGTGGATGGGAGCCACGTTTCATCAACGGAGCCGGCCCACACTCCTTCACAGGCAAACACAAGCACGCTTTATTTGGGGAATCAAGCGAACACAAGGCGGTGGCTGGACCGTAGTCCGCTCCACATTGAGTGCATGGAACCACTCTTCAAGACTAGCATGACTACAAGGACCGTGCACCCCATCCCCTCCAGCAACGACCAAATGTCTCCTAGAGCCAGTAGGGACGAGGTAGTGGGTAATAGACAGTAAGACACATTGTCAACATGCACATCAAGCGCAGCCACACCGAGGATATCAAACAACAGCTAATCACTTGAGAGAAAGCTAACAAAGAAAAGAAATCGAGTAATGCATAAGGGAACGTGACAAAAATCTTGAATTAATGAGCATATGAAATAAGTTGTTAACAAAGGATCCGAGATAAGTTCAGGGGGTCAGAAAGTATATTCTACGGAAATGACACAAACGCGAAAATGCTACCCAAATTAACAAAATTGGCTTAAGCGAGTTGTGCAGGTTTATAGAAGAGCGTACAGGTAGACATTTATATGAGAAAGAAAAGCATTAGGACAAAATTGCAAGACCGACCACCTGAAATAAAGAGATTTAGCATGCAAGCACGCGGTTAGTAAATCGAATGCAGCGTATCTACAAACGCTGCTCTGGTTCTGTCTAAGTTCTCTGCAGGACCCGTCGTCGCGTCGGTAGTGGTCCCGAGTGGCCTCGCTCATGGCTCACTAAGCCTGCCTGACTCAGGCATTCGCGACCGCATGTGCTACAGCACCATGCGCTTGATGTCGATGGAGAACAACCCATCGGTGCTTGCCGCTTCTTCTCTGCATGCATGAGGGCTTTCTCCTGCACCTCGACAACTGCCTTCGTGATCAGATCGCGCCATGCACGCCGATCAACCGCCTTCGATTCCCATGATCTGCAATCAAGATTAGAACGTGAGAGGCTCACTTTAATCATGTCCTGGTAACGTAATTTTGGTTTCTCCACGTGCCGCCTCCCTATACTCAGCTGACCATATAAGAGTTGCTTCGGTCTCCGCGTTGAATTCATACGGCTCACATGACCGAGCCACCTCAGATGTCTCAGCAAAAGTATGCAGTCCACTGAATACATTCCACTACGGCGCAACACTTCCGTGTCTGCAACTCTGTCGCCCCAACCGATGCGTAAAATCCGTCGCAAACACTGCTGATGGAACCGCTCGAGATATCGCACATCCCGACGGTACATCGTCCACGTTTCACTGCCTTATAGGAGAACATACAGCACGGTGGAGTTGTACACCATCATCTTCGCGCCAACGTTAAGCTGATGGTTGTTCCAAACCCGGTACTCTAGCTTCCCGAACGCCACCGCTGCCGTCGAAACGCGGATACGAAGCTCACTGTGTAGCAGAAGCGGGAGGTGGTTTCTAATACTTCAGCATCAATGCTGATTCGCGGCAATATTGAAGATTGCACCTCAGGTGAAGGCTGAAAGAGACAGGCAGTTTTGTTTGTGTTGATGGTGAGCCCGAATTTGGCCGCTGTCGAAGCCAGAGCACTAGTCATGTGCTGCAACTCATCCGCGCTGTGTGAAAACAACGCACAGTCGTCAGCAAACAGCAACATACGGATAGTTGTCTCACAGACTATAGTTCTCGCACCGAAACGACGGATGTTCAGCAACCCACCATCAATACCGTGCTCCACACGAACACCGTAAGCACAAGCCGCATCAAAAGCACAAGACAACATTGCATGGAGATATATATTAAACAGGGCAGGAGCTAGGACACAGCCTTGCTCCACACCAGTGACAACTGCAAAGTCATCCGAGGTCTCTCCACTCAGCTGCACCCTCGCTCGCATACCACTGTGCAGACATTCAACTAAACTTACAAACTTACGCGGGAAACCAAACTTACCCAACACCAGCCACAATGCCTCGCGGTTCACCGTATCAAATGCCTTGGTGAAATCAACAAAAAGCGAGTACAATGGCTGGTGTCGTTCTCTGCACTTCTGCAACTGACGAGCCGCAAACACCATATCTATAGTGCTGCGACCCGAACGGAATCAACATTGCTCTTCCGCCACGTTAGGTTCCACAACCTGACTGACGAGGCGGTTGAGCAGGATTCGGGTGATCACCTTGCCCACACAACTCAGCAAGTTGATGCCACGATAATTCGTGCAACATTGCTTGCTCCCTTTGCCCTTGTAGTGGTAGCACAAGGGCATCCTTCAGCTCAGGAGGCATCTCCTCCTCAATCCATACACGTTGCACCAAGTGGTACAGCGCAGTCAACAACGCGGGTCCGCCGTGTTTCAATACTTCAGGTGGGATCCCGTCACCTCCGGCACATTTGCCGTTTCGCAGCTGAGCAAGTGCTCTCTGCGTCTCATCCAGTGTCGGCGTGTCCGCCAGATTCGCCTTCACATCGTGCTGCTTCAGGCAGTTCAATGTAGGCCAATCGATCTCTGAACGGTTGTTCAAGAGACAGTCAGTGTTTTCGCCAGATCTGCATTATGTCTGCAGTCTGTGTGCAGGTAGCGCCTGAACTACCATCGATCAGCGTCCTCAGCGGCTCCAATCTCGGTCCATACACCGCCTTCAAGGAGTCAAGGAATTCCTTGTGTTGGCGGCGTTCGGCGTAGCATTCCATCTGCTTCGCTTTCTCCGTCCACCATGCATTTTTTATGCGACGGAGCTCTCGGGTCAGTCGCCGTCGAAGTTTGCGAAACTGACTACTCTTCCCCAAGTCACTGGGGTCTGCGACATGTGCAGCAAATGCTGCATTCTTCTCCGACACCAATGCGCCAATCGTCGCATTGCTGTCATCAAACCAATCAGGCCGCTTACAGTTTGTGCGCCCGATAGTCTCCTCGGCAGCAGCTGTCACCTGGTCGCGAATGTGGTGCCACAGGTCGCCCACTGTGGCTATGCCTTCCACATCACACGGGCGTGCAGTCATCGCCTTCTCCAGCTCAGTTCGTTTCGCCACAGTACCGAGGGAGAGAATGTTAAATTTACGCCGATTCACGGCGGGAGTGCAATACATAGATTTACGAAAATATATGTACAGTTTGGTCCGAACCAATTTGTGATCAGTGCCACATTCAGCTCCACGCAGTACACGTGTCATGCGCACTTCACGCATATCACGCTGACGTACGATGACATAGTCTAGCAGGTGAGCGTGACCACTCCGTGAGTGCGTTCAAGTTGCTATATCACTCGCACTCAGTGCAAACCGAGTGTTCGTGATCGTCAGGCCGTGAGTGACACACAATGAGAGCAGCCTGTCACCGTTCGCATTCGCTGAACCAATGCCATGCGAACCGATAACATCTGTCCACACCGATGCATCACGCCCAACGCGCGCGTTGAAATCACCCAGCAGAAATAGTCGGTCGCTCCTCGGCACAGACCGTATCACGGAGGATAGCTGATTGTAAAATTGATCACGCGTGTCAGCAGGATAACACATGGTCGGACCGTACGTGCTTATAAAAGTGGCAAACTTACCTCTTCCGAGTCGTAGGCGAACAGTCATCAGTCGCGCGCTGATGCCTGTTGGTTCACCCACCAGCAGGCCATGGAGGCGATCGGATATTGCAAATCCGACCCCATGATCCCGTGGTGCTGAGGCGGCGTTGCCCACCCAGTAGAATGGGTAGCCAGCACCTGCTTCATGCAACTTACCTTGCTCAGCGAGCCGAGTTTCACTGAGCGCCGCAATATCGATGTGGTAGCGCGCCAGTTCCATTGCGACTAGTGCAGTGCGTCGCTCCGGGCGGTTGCTTGAGTTCCGGTCCAGTAGTGTGCGCACGTTCCAGCACCCGGTGCTGAGTGCTTTGCGCGCAGGCATACGATTGCATTGGTGGGCAATCGCACGCGAGATGGTCGTTGTGCTTCGAAGGTTTGCTTGAGAGACTCCACCCGGAGCCTTTGGCTCAATAGCCTGGCCCACAATGCAGTGGGTGATTTGGAGGTTTGTTTGAGGGACTCCGCCCGGAGCCTTTGGCTCCAGTAACGGAATAGTTGGCAGTGCGAAAACATGTGGATAGCTACAAGATGACAGAAAGAAAAGTATCCTCTATATTGTTAACATGAGAACAAGGACTCAGCTGTCCACCATTGAGTGAGAGTTCTTGCCATGTCCGAGGGTTTGCAGCTGGGCGTGTTCGTTGTTCTTTCACCACGAGCCCAGGAGTCGACAGCGCTTGACCACGGCCGAATTAGGGGTTAGGATATGTAAACTTTGGGCCTAAGCCATTTGGTGTTTACCTTGCTTTCGCTTTCAGCCGACTTTTGTAAGCACAAAGAGAGCGCAGTTGGGGACACGCTGAGCTGGTATGAGAAGCACATCCCCAAGCTACCGAAGTCTGTGCAGTGAGACAATGCAGCCCAGCAGTCGGCTGACTTTGCTCAGCCTGAAAATTCGTCATAACAAATAGTAAAGTGCTGTAGTCATCATAAAGCAGCAGTGCTCCGAAGACAGCAATGATCAAAAACAAGTATATTTTGAGCACCTTTTGTGTGAAGAGGCCAAGCGCCGCATCCATAGAGCATGACTGTTCTCACCGTAGCATAGTAGACTCGGTCATTCAGAGAGAACATGAGGTTGCGTCGACGTCAGAGATAGTTGGGATTAGAAAAAGCAACCAGCATCGAAGAGATACGCAGATATCTTGGACGTTAAGCCGTTAGCTTTAAGGCAACTTCAGAGGCAAATGAATTTGTTTACCGCTTCCAAAGAATGGCTCGAGAAGAATATGGTAGGAGCAGCTTTTAGCCTGATAACATGAGTATCGGCCCGTAGTCTAAAGGTGACGATCTTGTTTTGCAACTTGACAGCGCAGGTACCAGCCTGCGTAGGGGACCGGGCGACCCTCGTAGTATCCTTAGCCCACGTGCGACTGGTGGTGGTTGAACAGCAGGGAAGCATCAGCAGTACGCCAGTACGCACTACGGATGCTTCGATGCCATGCAAACATCACCGGTCGCACGTGATCTAAGGGTACTACCAGAGTTGACATGTCATTAAGCAGGCTCGAACCCGTACCGTCAGATTACTATGCAACCTTGTTACCTCTAGGCTACGGGACGAGCGTAGTACGCTTTGGAAGGCCTACGAAAGGCCGGAAATTAATGCGAAGGCGCCTGCACTGGTCCACAAGAACCGGCTCGACAGCGCTGGATTCGCAGTTCCCTAGAGCACTCTCCAAGATGTCGTCCAGGAAGTGGCACTGGGTAGCTCGGTATCCTTAGAGTAAAGGGATGAAAGTTCGATACGGAAAGCATTCCGGTAAGTTTGCCTGACCGACAGCTGGTATAACTTCTTAGTAGCCAACCGAGGATACCGTTTGTTGCGCCTCACGGCAAAACTGATGGGACACTGACCGCGTACCAAGATGATAAGAGTCCATGCAAGTACACCACAATGAGCGGTAATCAAGGACGAAATCACGCCGCTTGAAGCTTTTAGTGATGTGGTTTCGCTTGGTGCATTGATGGCCAACCTGTTTACATTCGGATGTCTCTTTACCACGACTCGCGAAATCGGGTAAACGCCATCGGCAAGTTATCCCCTGATGGCAAGTGGAGTTGGCTATGGCAATCCTCAATCCCTTTAAGCAATATGTGATCGAAACGACTATAACTGTTCCCTCAGCCTCTTTTAAAGTAGATCCTACCAGGTGGCTGTGACCACTAGTTTAAGATTTGATACTGTATATACTTCACACAATCTAAGTCGTATTCAGTGAATGCAGATTCCATGACTTCGTCAATAATGGTGGTGGTTTCGTGGCAGCAAACCTTCGGTACTGCGTACCGGTGTACTGCTGACGACGTGTCACGCTGGCGTGTGATGGCATAGTCGAGCAGAGTGCGTTTAAGTAACTCTATCACTCCGAGTGTTCGTGATTATCAAGCTATGAGTGACACATAGTGAGAGCAGCCGGCCACCGTTCCCATCTGCTTAGCCAATACCATACGTCTTTCCACACTGTAGTATCATGCCCTAAGCGCTCGCTGAAGGTCCTTGACATAGATAGTATTGCGTAGGACAACTGAGTGTAAAAATGAACTTTGTCATCATGATAATACATGGTGGGACGATACATGCTAATAAGTTGCAAACTTACCTTTTCCAAGTCGCAGTCGAAGTGTCATCAAGCGCGGGCTGATGCCAGTCGGCTCTGCAGTTAACTGGCCATTTAGACGGTCGGATAGTACAAAGTCGACCCTATGTTCACATGGTGCCGAAGTGGCGTTCCCCACCCGGTAGGACGTGTAATCAACACCAGCCTCATGCTTGGTCAACGAGCCTTGGCTCGCTGAGTGGGGCAATATCGATCTCATAGCGCGCGCGTTCCACTGCGTCTATTGCACTGCGATCTCGGGTCGCCCACTCTTGTGCTGGTCGAATGTGGAGAACTCGTATTCGTATACTTTGGTTTAGGGAAAATCCAGTATAATCCAACTAATTCATCATCGCCACTCCCAGTATATGGTACGATGAGTTAGTATGGAGTATTTTCTTGGTGCCAAACACCATTTTCAAGAGAAGATTGAGTGTTGAACAAAAAATGAGTTGCAGTGTTTTTTTTACAGAGTTTTGTAGCGATACAAAGACGTTTTCGTGCATTTTCGCACAAAATGGGTTCCACGTAAACATACTTCATAGATCGTATCGTCCATTTGAAACAACTGGCTCTGTGGTGGAGAAGGATCGACGGCGAAGACCAAGTGTCCGCACCAAGTAAGTACCGTTAGCATGCGCCGTGTAAACGCCCTGCTTTCTCTGGATAATAAACTGGTACCTGAAGGCCGTCATCTTATCAGCCAAGCAGAGCAACCTTGGGGACCATAACAGACCTGGCGAAGGCACTTTGTCTCTTGAATTAACATTTAAAGGTTGACTGGTCTATGTTGCACGGGCTGCAACAGAAAGAGAGGACGAGGTGCCTTGCCGACACACCCACAGTGCTTGAGACGCAGAGAGCACTTGCTCAGCTGCGAAATGGCAAATGTGCCGGCTCTGATGGGATCCCGCCTGAAGTGTTGAAACGTGGCGGGTCTGCGTCGATAAATGCGCTGCACCACTTGGTGTAACTCGTGTGGATTAAAGCGGAAGTGTCGGCCGAGTGGAAGGGTGTCTTTTTGCTACTACTGTGCAAAAGCAGGGGGAATAAGCGATGTTGCACGAATTATCGTGGCATCAGCTTGCTGAGTGGTGTGAGTAAAGTGACCGCCTGAATTATGCTCAACCGCCTCGTCACACAGGTCGTTGAAATGCAGGTGGCGGAGGAGAAACGCGGATTCCGTTCGGGCCGCAGCACTATAGATATGGTGTTCGCGACAATTCAGTTGCAGGAGAAATAGAGAGAGCAAGACCAACATTGTACTCGCTGTTTATAGACTTCAACAATGCATTTGACACGATGCACCGCGGCGCAACCGAAATCGCAGACAAATGCACGAACACAAAAGTCGGGTGACGGATAACAAGGATTGTTAACAAACAAACAATCGGAGCGTGATGACGTCACGTGGATATAAGCAGAAACAGTAGCATATAAGCACAGTGTAGAACAGTCGACGGTTTTGTCAGGGAGTGTTATACTACCCGGTTGCTCAAGCTGAAGCAGGGAGTTGGCTTAGGAGACCCTACTCCGAGCATTTGGCTAAATAGCCCACCTGCAAGGCAGCAGGGAGAATTCAGGGAATCATGCCCATTGGGAGCCGGTGACTGAGTTCTCATATGACTTTCCCTTGGTCGGTTACCAAACAAGGGTCTAAGGCTCCCTAAGTAACGAATGCCGGCCGCATTACTGTTCCCGGATGAGTGCAGCCAATAGCGATGGGACAGGCCGAATGCAATTAGTTCAACAATCACGTATGGATCACTGATTCTAGTTCTAGACGCGCAACAGAAGTCAGACGCAATGCGTCCGGTATGCGTGGACTGTCCGATTATTTGTCTCCGAGTGGGAACGCTGAGTACCGCGAAAGAAACGAGACAACATGGGCTGACAGGGAGCTGTTGTGAATAATGTGGGAAGATAGATTCGGGAGGCAGAGCACGAGTCAGATTGCAGCTGCCGTCAAATCCGGAAGCTATAGAAGGAAGGTGAGTAATGGGGATCCGTAGGTAAAGAGAAATCGACGGAAAACAACAACGTGTACATGTTTATCCGTTCTGATGTATGCAGCAATTAAGTTAACCCTTTAAAACTGCGTGAAGGCCGATGTAAGATGTGATCGAAGTTTGAGATTATAATTATACACAGGCTGGGATACAGTCAGAGAATGAGTGGGGTGCACAACCGGAGCTTCTGGCTAAAGGTGGTGACAAAATGCCGGCACATTGTACTGACGCTTCGTTGCCCCGCGATTACTACTGGTAGCGTGTCGACTAAGTATACCAGGACGTGGCCCGCACTTAAGTGGGTTCGAATCGGTGAACCATAGATTACAAGGCAGGCGCGTAATCCTTTCGGTGATCGACCGGCTAAGTAGCTTAATCTCAAGTCAGCAGGGAAAGAACAATGAAACGATGTTTACAGAAATACACATTATCCTTTTTCTAACTTGAATAGTCAAGAGACTGAATTTCTCCAACCCTTAGCACTGAACAATTTAGTGGGAGTGCCTATTAGGGGACATGAGAACGCCACACATTTTAGCTCGTGTAGAAGAGGAACACAAGTTGTCCCACTATCTAAAGGTCCAGTCTCGTAGTGACAGAGGTATGCGTATGGGATTCGTTCCACTCACCCTGAACATTCAAATAATTATTAAGTAAAAAAAAGACGAGCACAAGATATGCACAGAGGTGGAATCGCTTTTTGAGTCCTGCTGGATCCTATGGTAACATCATCAGACGGTCAACTGTTCGGTCTCAGTCGGGAGCAGACCGAAAAAAGGTATAAGTAGTAGGCCGAGAGCCACTGCCTACGCTTCGATGCCGCGCAACCACCGCCAGTAGCAGGTGGGCTAAGGATACTGCGAGGGTTGCCCGGTCCCCTACGTAGGCTCGAACCCGCGCCAAGAAAGGCTTATGATCCTTAAGGCTACAGGATGGTGAACTGAAATCGCTGTGTGGAAAAATACATTTGATGCTGCTTAAAGTTATACAGAATGCTGCCTGAACGATCAGAATTATGCTTGCGAATATATAGTCATGAGTACGGTTTGCAACCCTAAGGTAACTGATTCGAATCCGTGTAGGGGCGGGTGTCCTCGCGGTATACTCAGCCCGCACGCGACTGGTGGTGGTCGCGCGGCAATGAAGCGCCGTTACGGCGTATAGTGGACATTATTAGTTGTTATGGGTTAGTTCTGCGAGTTTTCCTGAGTGTCGGATTTTCGTCCGATAACGGAGTGAAACAGGTGTGAAAAACGGCTTTAAAGTCACATAAAAAGGGTAGCAGAAGTGCAAAAATAAGACCTAGCACTGTTTATCACATTGCTTCATCAATATCCCGTGCGAGTATCTGCTTTGCAATGTTTCCTACCTCAAGAATTGGTGTTTTTAGGAATTACACAAAAGTTTCCTACGTTCCGTCAATGTGAAATGTTGCCTCAACAATAGTTAAGAGGTAGTGTTCAATAGAAATGAGGATTGAGAATTGAAGAAAAACAGCACGGGAAAGTGCTATTAGGATTTTTGTGTCCGATTTCGCTCTGAGATCTGTCCGTAGCTTTTGAGAACTGAAATAGGTTACTCGGCGGACACTCGTGCTTTCAGGGTTACGACAGAGAAAGTGAGTCCGCATAAAGCCCAACAAAATTAACAAGGATACATCGGTTACCACCGGAAACGAGCAAGATTGTAGACTTTCAACTAAGGCGGCCACAGAACGAGAATTGAATCAAGGAAACGACATACGCTGAACAACAGCAAGCTCACACGGAAAGCAGCATAATCATTTTCCAGAGTCCCGACCGTGTATTGCTCTGCTAGGATGAATTAAATGGCATGGTACAAGGAATCAGCTACAATACCTACCAAGCGGCAATCCTAAACACGTCAGGTCACAGAACGTACAGACCAGAAAACAAAAACCAGATAGAGTGAGTTAATGCAGAGCAACAGAAAATTCTTACCATAGAGAAGTGTCGTGATAGCAAGTGAAAAAGTGTTGGAAACTGTGAACGGTGTCCTCGCTGAAAAATTTCGCCGCCAGTTTGCTGGCAACGTTTGCCCCACCTCCATAACTTCTGTCCCAAGCACCATGAACGCTGCTGGCCACCATTAAGGCCAGAGTGTCCGGGCTCGTCCATCCTGGGCCCTCAAACGCAATAGCGGCGTGGGCCAAGGGAATGGCGTCGTCCCGGTCACGGATTTCCGATCCAGTAAAACGGCATGGTTCGAGATTTGGCGTACCTTCACCTTCACCGTAAGAGGCAGGAAAATCACCGAAATTTTCTTCGGCTAAATCCACAAGCTGAGAATGATCGATGCCTGCAGGAAACTAGTATTACAGAGAACTAACCTCCAGCAGCACAGAGGACCATGCGAGGAGCCTTGTAATTGCATTTTATGAAATTTTTCAAATCAGCGGCTTGTAATCTTTTTACGTTTTCAACCGGGCCTAAGATTGTTCTTCCAAGAGGAGTTCCTTGATAAGCGGTAGCATGGAGGTAGTCGAAAATGACTTCCTGGTAGTTACTTTCTATCTCCTAGAGAAGTTACACGTATAAGTAGTGAAACAGACCTCCATCTCTCGACAAATAACCCCACGTTCTCTCTCGATTTGACTAGCCTCAAACTTACTATTTTTGAGGATATCCGAAAGTAATTCCACCGCTAAAAAGAGTCAGAAGAAGATAAATCCAAACCCCACGGTATGTCTTCAGTGAAGCACTTTGCGTAGTAAACAGTCATCTCACGGGATGTGTACGCGTTTAAATGGGCTCCTTTATTCTCCACCTCCAATTCTAATGAGTGTTGAGTCCGTTTGCCGGTACCCTTGAAGGCCATATGCTCCAAAAAATGAGCAACACCGTTGTTGGACTCGGATTCAAACCGGCTACCAACATCCACCCATACGCCAACCTGGTAGATTAAATCACAGTGCAGCTTTACTTACTGTGCAAGTCGGGGTGTTCCAGTTTTCCGAGGCAACGCGGAAGCCGTTTCTTTTTAGAGTTGTAACTTTAGTATCCGGCATGTGGCTGGAGTCATACTTTGTTGCATATTTTGTTGCGGAGCCGATGTTGCCACTGTGAATCTGCATAGCGATATGACAAATAGCTCTCATGACTTACGCATCGGATGAGAGAACTAAAATGTCGGGCAGAGCTACGGATCATACTCTATCAGGGTATGCGGAAAAAGTAGGAAACCTAAGGTAGAAAACAGAATGACTTATCGGTGACCTTGGACTGCGATTAAGAGTTTACTTCAATTTTTTAAATTTTAATTTGGGCAGGAGCGGTAGGGAAATTTCCATGTGTGTTCGTTCTTCATTGCATTCTTGAACCAGGATGGGGTTCGCGGGAGCGATTTTAAACCGAGAAGAGCCAAATCAATACACACGAATCACATAACGGCCAACCAATCAATGCCCACGCGTTCTGCACTGGCAGCCCTCGCTGTACCGGCCACGTGAATAGAATAAAGGCGAAGAGAAGGGAATCAACAAAAACAAATAATTGTAATTGTAGTACAGAACAGAATGTGTGGATAAGACAATAATAGTAATAGTTCAAGTTCAAGTTCAAGTGGTACTGGAACAATAGGATGAATCCCGTAAGTGTTCTTTCTTGAGCGGGTCGTCGATCCAGGAGTTGATAGGGGTGCTCCGACTTCTTGATGGGTCTAAAACGAAAACACCCGAAAAACACCCTGGTCCACCAATTTAATGCCCACGTTCCTTACATTAGCTGTCACAGCTATGTCAGTTACATGAAGTAAGTAAGAGAGGAAGAAGAATCGAAGGTAAGAGTGTAGGGGAAATCAGTTAAGAGAAGAGAATAATACCAATGGCGAGGAAAAGTAAAAAAATAGAATCAAAGTATGAAGATGGGAACCTGTCAGGAAAACGGAAATGTTTCTTGTTGCCACCCAAGAGCATCTAGTTGTCGCTCAAACCTCTTAACCGTAGCTTCTTTGACAACATTTTCTGGAAGCAGGTTCCAGCGCTCGATGACTCGACGCGACAAGCGTGTCTTCGCTCTAACTCGATCGGACCGCGGTTTGTCCAGCTTCATACAATGCCCGCGAAGACCAGATAATCTAGCAGGACTAAAGATGTGCGAAGCTAAGGAAATGGATGTAAAGTTAGGAAACAAGCGGAAATGTATGAAACGGTAACCCAAAATGGTCTAATCGACGTACAAACTCCTTCACCGTTGGTGCTAATGCTACTTTGCTGGGTAGCGCGTGCCATGAGTCGATGACTCGGCTTGCTAAACGAAAGTCAGCTCTAACGTGGTCAGATCTGTGCTTATGCAGCTTCAGAGGTTGACCAAGACGAGATGGTATCTGAGCCGGATAGAACACTCCAGTTAGATCAGGCCGAATCTTGGTGGTCAATATAGGGTACGTGAGCATCAGCCTCCCCGAAGGCTCCTATATTGCAGCGAAAACATCTGCAACCTGAGCAGTCTATCAGGGTACGACAGATGCCTTAATCCTTATGCCCTTTTTGTACCTACCCTTAGAACTCGTTCAAGTGTCATCTTGTCGCGTACTAAGCCTAGATGACAGGCCTGCACGCAGTACTCCAACTATGCCCTGACAAAGGCTGAGAACGATGTAACAAACATTTCATTTGTTATAATGCCGAACGACCTGCGGATCATCCACAAAATTCGGAAGCCCTTGCGGGTAACATTTGTCCAGTTCTCGCTTGCTTTAAATTCAGAGGAAAGCGCGATACCCAAGTCGGTTTGTTCAGTCATTTGACGCACTACATTTCTGCCAACTACGTAAGGGCATGTGGAAGTGCTTGCTCCTATGCACAGGACCGAACACGTTGCAAGATTGACTGACAGTTGCCACAATTCTGACCATTCCCAATACTTGTCGTGAGCTGGCTGCAAAGCCGTGGGTCCAACAGAAGGGCTCACTGTATTCCAAATTTTTAAGCCATCCGCAAACATAAGGGATGGTACCTTAAGCATATCAGGGGGGTCATTGACATACAATGCAGACAGTAGTGGTCCGAGAACCGATCCCTGAGGAACACTACTCAGGACGGCTTGTCTGATAAACAGCCCGGAACCCACTCGAACGCTCATCTGCCTTCCCTCTAGGAAAGCCGAAATCCACTTCAATACTAAGCCTGAGACGCCGTAGGATTCTAGATTTAACAAAAGACGACATGCGGTACGGTGTCAAAGGCTTTAGAAAAGTCCATGAGCAAAACATCCACCACCTGGCCTTGATCCACAGCCTCAGCCCAGCACTCTCGAGCTACCAACAAGTTAGACAAACAGGAGTGGCCTCTGCGGAATCCAGGTCGAGACGGGTTGAGCAAAATGAACTTAGCTAAGTGTTTCTCCAGAGCATCTCTTACCAGCTTCTCTAATACTTTCACTACTACACTTGTTAGGCTAACTGGTCTATAATTTTCAGGTAAGGGCTTATCACCCGTCCTGAAAATAGGGTACACGGTAGCAACTTTCTAGTCAGCAGTTAGGGAACAGCTAAGAATAGACTTCTCAAAGATACATTTAATCGGTTTACATGCGGTCCAGCCAGCTCGTACCAAAGTTTGGGCTGAGGGGCGTCTATCTTGCCAGCTTTAGTGGGGATAGATGCCCTTCACCCCAAAATGCTGATATTCACAGGAACTAATAATGGCATACAAGTGCCAAAACCATGTATTGTGGGCATCTTAGTACGTTTGTGGTTTGTTTTACCGGGATGATCGTGGGATTATTATAGTCAAATTAGTCGGTAAACAGGGTTCTCGCTTAGAGCGTGTAGTGTACCGGAAAACACACACTTTCATTATTTTGCAACATTGGATTTTACGACCGTTTTTACCTTCAAAACGTCCATTTGTTTTTTTGACCGCACATCAGTTGACACAGAGCGCTTTGGTGAGTACCTTGCCGCACGTTTCTCGCTCTGGCTGATTCGCTTCCTATTTTGTAGCCTGCACAATATACTTTGGGTTCAGTCGACTCCGACTTCTTTACTATCTCCTGTTTGACGCTACTTACGTGTCATTGCTTACCGGGTAGTATCCGAGGCTCCGCCCAACTTTTGGTGGCCCCCTGCCACCCGCCATTTTGCATTCATCTTGGTAAGCTCTTTCTAGTGTTTTTGTGATTCATTACTTGTGATTCATTACTTGTGATCATATTGTTTTCTCACCTACCACTTTTTCTCTGTTTTTTTGCAATGGATCAGCTACAAGTTAAACCCTCGCCATGCGCGGTTAACGCCGTTAAGCCTGTCATGGACAAATCTGTTGCCTTAGCTCCACCCCTTTTTGGGAGGATGATCCTTCGTTTTGCTCTTTGCACCCAGAAGCCTTATTTTATATTCGTAGGATTTCTTCTGATTTCGCTATGTATAATCAGCTAATATCATGCCTTACGAAGGGTGTATCCTCGCAGGTGAGAGACATAATACTTTGCCCCCTTCTAGTAATGAAATACGAGACTCTTCGACAGGCTATTATTCAGCGCATCACGCCTTTTGACAAGGTCCGTCTGCGACAAATATTTGGTGATCTGCAACTAGGAGATAGGATGCCCTCGGCCAGGTTTATCGAAATGCAACAGCTCATCGGCACGTCCAACATGGACGTAGGGATTCTCCGCGAGCTGCGGATGCAACGCCTTCTTGCAAGCACTCATGCTATCCTTGCAGTAGCAAGTGACTTGCTCATCACAGCAATTGCAGACCTAGCAGACCGCGTCATCAAACGGCACCAGCCAGAGACTGTAACCAAAGCACCTAAGCAGCTTTGCGCTGACGCAACCACGACAGGCGCGACTAACCCGCCGTCGGCAATAGACGCATTATCATTGCAGGTAGCGTCGCTTGGCGCCAGATCGAGGAACTCACTTTAAAACGTAAGCACCGCAACCGCTCCAGATCATCGCGCCGTCGCACGAAACCTGATGCCACAGGTTACCGCTTTTACCACTCGCGTTTCGGTACTAAAGCCCGTAAGTGCGTACAGCCGTGTAGCTACTCCGCTATAGATGATCCGCCACGCCGGGCTGTAATGGCCCCGAACGTCGGCAAAGCTAAAGGTCGTCTCATCTACCTTAGGGATTATGGCTCCGATACCCACTTCTTAGTTGATCCCGGGGCAGAAGTCAGCGTCATTCCTCCTATGCCAGGTGAGCCTCTTGCTATTTCGTCGACAAGGCTCAGTACCGCCAATAGCACGCTAATAACCACCTACGGTCATCGGTAGCTTACCCTGGACCTAGGTCTTGGGTGCACGTTCCGATGGGTATTCACCGTCGCCGCAGTCCCCTTTGCCATCAACAGCGTTGACTTTCTCAGGCATTTCGACCTCTTGGTCGATGCGAAGCGCCAGACGACAGTCGACACTGCAACAAAATTCAGCCTACGTGGCATCACTGCCGATGTCACCTCTATATCCTCTGTCTAAGTATTTCCCCAGACCTCGCCCGACTACGCTAACGTCTTTTCTCAGTATTCCAAGCTCGTTCAGCTAATGAATGCAGCTTTGCCCGTGGCAGCTAGACTCACGCGCCACATACGGACGAATGGCCCCCTTGTCATGCCGTCCACGCCGACTATCTCTAGAGAAACTAAAGGTAACTAGGGCGGAGTTTGAGCGCATGCTTAAACTTGGAATAATCCGCCTCCACGACAGCCCTTGGTCCTCGCCCCTGCAGATTATCCCAAGAAATCTGGTGACTGGCGCCCTTGTGGTGATTACCGTGCACTCAATCAGTTAACCGTTCCAGATAGGTATCCAATCCTACACTTGCAGGACCTCAGTGCATGCCTCACAGGTAAGACTAGCTTCAGCAAGGTCGATCTGGTTCATGCTTATCACCAGATACTTGTGGAAGACAATGACATTCCCAAAACAACCGTCATCACTCCTTTCGGCTTGGTTGGATTTTTAAGAATGCCATTTGTAAAGCAACTTGTAAAGCAACGCTTCTTGACCCGTATAAATTCATTTGGACTGCGCAGTGCTGCATAAACCTTCCAACGCTTCATCCACGGGGTCACCCGTGGCCTAAAGGTCGCTTATTCCAACCTCGATGATATTTTAATCGCCAGTTCATCGGAACAAGAGCACCTCGAGCATCTTCGAACTCTCTTCCAGCGCTTGACCCAACACGGTGTCGCAGTTAACCCGACTAAGTGCGAACTCGGCAAATCAAGGATAAACCTCCTAGGCCACCTCGCTGCATTGTCTGGTATCCAAGTCCTTCCTGATAAGATCCAGGCAATCAAGGTCTTCCCAGCTTCGGCAACGTTCAAGCATCTCAGTCGAGTTTGCGGTTGGGTCAACGACCATCGACGCTTCATTCTGCGCTGCGCGCAGCTCATGCAGCCTCTGACCGACCTACTCAGATGGAGGGTACGTAAGTTCACTCTCCCTGACAGAGTACGGGCTGCCTTCCCCCAGCCCAAGAATGCTATCTCCAACATAACTTTCTTCGCTCATTCCGAATCGACTGCACCCCTTTCTATTACGACTGATGCCTCAGACGTCGCGGTAGGAGCCGTCCTCCAACAATATGTTGGTGGGCAATGGAAACCCCTTGCGTCCTCCCCCAAGCGCCTGCAGCCAGCGGAATCCCGCTACAGCACGTTTGTCAGGGAACTGCTCGCCATTTACCTAGCGGTTCGTCACTTACGACGCACACTCGAAGGCCGCGCTTTCACGGTCTACACTGACCACAAACCGCCCATCTCCGCCTTCAACTCTGCCTGTGACAAATACTCACCACGGGAAACAAGGCACCTAGACTTTGTCACGCAATTCACTGCTGACCTAGTCATGTCTCAGGAGTCGATACTCCGGTCGCCGACGTTCTCTCACGCGTCAGCCTCACTCTACAGGCTTTGCCTACCGTCGATCTTGCCGCTATGGCATCGGCTCAGGCTCCAGACGAAGACATACGACGCACTCTGCAGTCCACTCTACTGCATGTGCAACCTGTTCCTCTCCAAACCACGGAAGGAACCATCCTCTGTGACGCTACCACAGGTTGTCCTAGACCTCTCGTGCCCGTCTCCTGCAGACGGACAGTGTTTGGCTCACTGCACTCTCAATGGCATCGCGGTATCCGTGCATCTTTGAAACTGGTCGCCGAACATTTCATTTGACCACGCGTAAACAAAGATGTCAGTAGCTGAGCTCGCGCCTGTCTTCAATGGCAGCCCCCTAAAGTACATCGTCACACCCGCAGTCCTCTTGGTTTAATTCCTGCCCCGGAATCTCGGTTCTCGCATGCACAATTAGACCTGGTAGGTCCATTGCCTCCTTCACGCGGATTCGTATGCATTATTACATGTGTCAACCGCTACACCAGGTGGCCAGAATCCATTCCCGTAACCGACTACACAGCTGAGAATGTTTTCTTGGACCGGTAGGTCTCGCACTACGAATGCCCAATTAACATTAAAACTGACTGTGGAAAGCCTTTCGAAGCTTCACCATTCGAAAGTTCTGGAACTTTTCAGGATGTCGCTGCATTCCTACCACAGCGTATCACCCAGCAGCCAATAGGTTAGTTGCGGACTTCCATAGACAGTTAAAGCCTAGCGCGGCGCCTCTCCGAAACTAGCTGAAGGGAAAACGTTTCGCTCGTACTCTTAGGCTTTCGCAGCAGCATCAAAGCTGACTTGCAATGTGCACCAGCAGAGCTGGTTTATGGCACAACGCTCAAGTTACCAGGAGAATTCGTTTCGCCTCCCACATCATCGGGCATGAATCCACTAAACTTTGCGTCTTCCCTAGCAAAACGCATGCGTTCACTAGGCCAGACACCGCCCAGGGAACAGACCAGAGGTGTGCAAATGCACAGCTGACTCTCTAACTGCACTCACGTCTTCCTCCGCACCGAAATCAGTGCGGCGCCCTCCCCGGCCTCCCTACACTGTTTCTTTCAGATTCCTGAAACCGACTCCGAAATATTTTACTTAAGACCATAATGGTCACCGAACAACGGCGTCCATCGACCGCCTCAGAGTGGCTTTCTTTGACGAACCACTTGCAACCCAGCCTGATGCTCTCACAGAACCACCCGCACCTGCGGTGACTTCCCGAATACTGGATAGCCCGAAACCCTCTGTACCCCTTGACACTCAATGTATCCCGCTTCAACCCCAAACAACCGACCGACGCGGTAGACAGGTCAAACTTCCGATCCATTTCTCAGATTTTGTAAACGTTTGCCATTTCCATTAACACGCCATTTTCGCCTTTTGTGGTTATCGTGCGTCTTGTTCACAAACGTTTCGCAAAATCTACAAAATAACCCAAAACCTTGTGAAGTCCTAAAAAGTGTATTTGCTTTTATCATGCATGCCGTGTTCCCACTCCGGTGTCAAGCCCCTTCCCCGACGCTTGCCCACCCTCGCTGCTTTCTACCTTCCAGGAACTCACCCGCTGGAACTGCCCAGGCAAGCCTTGATTGACTCGCCGGCCGACCCAAGACCCTCTTCCTCACCCAAGGGACAGACAATCGCTCTCGGCCGCAGATAGCCACGAACAGATTAGTCCCCAAACGCCGCGTAGGCGTTTCCGTCGGGGACGACGGATTTCTTCGTGGGACGAGGACGCCTGGACTTCTTCGTGGGACGAGGACCGTGGACTAAAGTGCGGTGGGGGGAGTGACACCTCCCAAGCGCACCGTCGGGTCTGCAGCAAAGGAACGGTCCTGTCGGCTATTTTTCTGGACTAGCCAGTGCTTTTGCGGTCCGACCAGCCCGCCCCGACGGCCCACTGATGATGCCCTCTGATCTACACGATCGTCATCATTAATAACTAACCAAAGCCTGGACCAGTGAACTCACCAACACACGCCACCTTCGGAGGCTCTTACTCAAGCCCCTGCAATTATTTACACCCATCCTCCACTTCCGTTTTCCTCACTAACAGTTCTATCGATAGCTTCTATCCTTCAGGCATCTAGTGGGAGGGCCTTGTAGTGTACCGGAAAACACGCTCTTTCAGCATTTACAACATTAGATGTTACGGATGTTTTAACCTTCAAAACGTCCATTTGTTTTACTGACTACACATCCGTTGACACAGAGCGCTTTGGTGAGTACCTTGCTGCACGTTTCTCGCTCTGGCTGAATCGTTTCCTATTTTTGTAGCCTACACAATATATGTTGGGCTCAGTCGACTCCGGCATCTATACTGTCTCCTGTTTGACACTGCTTACGTGTCATTGCTTACCGAATTGTATCCCAAGTTCCGCCGAGCAAGCGTCAAGGCAGATCGTTTCAGGTTCCCAAAACGGTATAGGCTTCCGCATAATGATCGCCCAGCTTCTAACACGGGCAAGCTACCAAGGGCCTCTGGTACTTTGACTTCCAAGTGCATTTATTGCTTCTGCAAAAGAAACGAAGCAAAAAGAAGTCATCGTGTACGTTCATTCTGCATTAGTTCCCGGCAACGCGTGTCAATACGTTTGCAACAGTTTTGGAAAAGGTTCTTATCAATCTCTGTCTAGACCTCTTGAAGGCGTCAACTGTTGTACAGTACCTAAATGAAGGGGAAGCTTGTTCCATCTACCGACAACGCAGGTTGCAAAGTTTTCTCCGAATATCTAGTCGAGACCTTTGACCCCTGGGTATAAGCTTATGACCTCTCAGGTGCTGTGATATAGCTGGCTCAAGCAGGTCGGTAGGCTTGAGTCCACTGAGACCCTTCATGATCCGCAACAGCTCTATTAGATACCTCTCATCCTACTCCTTTCTATGAAAAGCAATTCCAGGGGGTTTCTGGTTGTCAGCCGGCGGTCTGTTTTCGCACTAGGGTTGCTCGTACTTTTAGCACACGGTCCGTGGCTGGTCACGGAGGATAACTTTAGCTTTTGCTTATCGACGTATACAGTCTAAAGAAGTTCAGGTGGGACTGGAGCAGTAGGGTAAATACCCGTGGATGTTTCTTCCGTGGGGCGTCGTTGATCCCGAGTATTATTCGTCTGCGATAACTGGGAGCTAGTAGATTTAGATTAACACGTACGAATCACCACGGTCAAACAATTAATACCCACGCCTCCTGCATTGGCAGTCCCCGCCGCACCGGTCACATGAAATAAGAAACTGAAGTACGAAAATACTGTGTGTCAAGAATCAAAACTAATAGATTAAGTAATGCGATAAGATGACTCAGCTTAGATGTGTAGAAGAAGGTTAAGAAAGGAAGGTCATGGGCGTCAGGTCGGTTTTCAAACTCTTTCGCCGTTGATGCCAATACAACTTTCTCGGGCAGTGCATTTCAAGAATCCACCATTCGGTATGATGAACGAAATTCCGCCCGTACTCCACCAGATTGAGGTTTGTATAGCTTCAGCGAGTGACTCCGGACAGATAGAAGCCGAGTTAGGTGGAAAAGCCGAGCATAATCGGATGCCATGTTGCTGATCAGCATGCAATATGTCAAGATCAGGTCATCTAGATGTCCATGATAATGAATTGAAAACATTCTTAGCTCAAGTAGTCTTCCTGGGTACGAACGATTTCGTACACAGTGTACATGCTTTTGTCTCAACTCCAAATGTTATAACCTAAGATTTTAACAGTGTTTAACACCATGCTTGTTCTTGCGGTCTTCTCTCGGTTGTCGCTCACTTTCCCTTTTCTCCGAGGTCCGGAACATTTTGGAAATCTGGGCTTGGACTGAGGAACAGTTTTCGCCCAAGACGAACGTAACAACTGACAAGGACTTTCATGGAGCATAGTTGAAAACCAAAATGACCCAACTACAATCACACAACCGTTGTCCAGTATGGAGAACTGGACACATCTTCATACTCCTATACATTATACATCTGAAAAATCCAGACAGCAGAAAATTTGAACTTCTGCTCACCTGGACACAGAGCAAGACGACTATTCGCGATGTTCCCCTCCTCAACCGGCCTAAACAATCATGGCCCCGATCAAAATACCTGTCCAACCAACAGAGGAAATTAGGAGCCATTTGCCTGCGAATAACCGAATATGAAGTCAGTCGTCAAGCGGTTTTGCCAGTCATACATTAAGGTTCAAATTGCTTTACGGCAGTGTTGCAGGAATTGGTGGGTTGTTGCCTGGCAAGCTTTCTCCCTATAAAAAGCCACAAATGTCTGTTTAACAATACTGCGACGTGGTGGATGTGACTCGCCACTGAATAAAGTCACTGACAACAACTACATACTGGTAAGTCGACTAGACTCATACCTCAACTCTTCCCGACACATGCAAGTATATGATACTCTGCGTCTAAAAGCACTGTTTCATTGCACTCATAGCGCCTTAACCATTCCAACTACACACGATCGAACCCGAAGTATCGTTGTGATACACAACTGCTTTTAAATCTTGATCATGCCTGAGCTGGTGTGTCTAAATGAATTTGAGAATAAAGTATTTATTCATTTCCTCTATGAACAACTATAGTTCCAACTCTCAACGCTACCTCCACTGCGCTCCTGTGCCTGGATAAGCAAGCTAGACAAGCCTGGATGCAGTATTCCAAGTATGGTCAGGCGATGGCTGGGCATACTTTAACAAACGAATCGTTCGTGATGGTGCTGAATGCCCTGCGGATCATCCATAACATTCCGGAACCCTTGCACGTGACTTTCATCTAATAATCACTGGATTTGTGTTCTGCAGACAATGTGACCCCCAGGTCTACCAGTTGGGAAACATGGTGTAGTTCCATCCCGCCAAGCAGGTAACGCGTTTGGGTGCCGGTCAGCCTTGGTATTAAAATGGAACACTTTTAGTAAAGTATGGGCAACGGCCACAGGGCAACCCAGTCCCAAAGTTTATGGAGTTCTTCTTGCAGAGTCTGGGGTCCATCTAGGTTGGACAGTGTGTTCCACAACCTTAGGTCGTCTGCAAATACGAGAGTTGGTAACCCTAGCAGCTCGGGCAGCTACTTGACATACAGAGAAAATAACAGTGGGCCAAACCACGAACCATGCTGGATTCCAGTGAGGACTGACTGATAGAAAGCCAGGCAGACTGGACCCCAGCGTATCTCGCTCTACCAGATATGTGGTGATCCATTGTTGTGCAGGCCCTGATGTGACATAGGAACGAAGCGTCAGAGAGAGAGAGGCGAGAATGTGATCCAGTGACGAATTCTTTGGAGAAATCAATGAGCAGTACATGTACTGCATGCCACCGATCCAAAGCATCCGCCAAACCTTTGCGTGTAACTAGCAAATTAGTCATGCATTAGTGAGCCCTGCGGAAACCGTGTTGAAGTGGACTGGAAAGACCAGACTCCCGAAGATGGTTTTCATTCACATCCCTAACCAGCTTCTCAAGTAACTTGACCATTACGCTTGACAAACTTACCGGTTCATAATTGGCAGGGAGATGCTTGTCGCCCAATTTAACAATCAGGTAGATGATAGCAGCCTTCCAATACCTGGGCACTGTGTAGCTGCGAAGCGACAACAGAAACAAGCGTGTAGTTAGGCTACATAGCTCGCTTGCGAGTTGTTGCGAAAGCTTTGGATGAATATCATCCATTCCAGCGGAGTTGGTAGGATTTAGCCACTGAAGCTGATGTACAACCGTTGCTTCCGAAATTGAGAAGTCAGTTAAACAGGAGGCCTGTAGGACACTCTTCTAAAGTTAAGATGCGGCAACTGCTCCGCCACAACAAAAGTCCCAACATACTGCGCACTGAGTAGACAGGCTTTTTCGTGGTCAGTGTTGGCAGTGGCGCGGACACCGCCAAATAACACTGGGATAGATGTGCTAACGTTACAAATCCATTTGACGCAGGCAAATAATCGGTTGGGGTTTGTAGAAGCTGATAGTCAGCTCCAACTCAAACCTAACGCCGGTAGCCAGTAAATGATCCTTGCAGGCATTTTGCGCTTCGCAAAAACGCGGGAAAGCACCTTCCTGGATATCTGTCTAGCAGCTCTGCCTGCATTTCACCCGTCTTTTCAGTAGCTGTTAGCAAATGTGTCCAACCATGGTGGCGTTGCTTTGGCAGTATTTTCAATCGAAAGGGATGTGAAAGAGTGATATAAAAAGAGGAAGGACATAAACGTATCCCAAGCCATCTGTATATCAACCTCCGGCAATATGATGCATGGGAACTTGCTACCTTGTTTCTAATATACTGAAGGTCGGCGTGCCAACTGTTCGGGGTTCCGGCCACGGGTGAATCGTCGACTCTAATGAACGCACAATTGAAGGACAAACACACATAATCACTGGCTCCCAAAGAGTAAGCATACCCAAGGTCTCTCAAAAAGTCAACCGACTTTGCGAAAACTAGATCCAAGACCGAAGGAGCATGACCATCCAGGTACCTCGTGGGTTGGTCGACAAATTGGTATAAGGGGAATTTCACTGTCAAGTCGACAACTTCGGAAGCCAGCCCTTTTGTCGTCTCGTGTTATAGCTGCTGGAAGATGCGTCACATCGCGATTTACTAGCGTACACTGAAACGTGGCTATCTCAGGACATCGTGGACGCTGAGGTGTATTCGCCTGGCTGCGCGCTATTTAAATATCATGGCTCAGTTCGATAAAAAGGCGGGGGCTTCGCGTTTTTTGAATGTAAATAAATAAATAAATAGTTTATTCTCGTCATTGCGAGACACAGCATCAAGGGCGTGATCATGGTATTACAGACATGTATGACCGGCAATTGCACATATTAGTACATTTTGTCCAATAGCATAGAAATTTATGTGTGTGTTGAGATGTAAATCTATGTTTAACTGTGTGTTTAGGAGGGGACATGTTGCGTGAGTAGGTAAATGTGACTGTGTGTGCCTTTGTTTGTTGTGTTCGCCATCAAAAGGGAAAATCAATGGAACGCTTTGGATCGGATGACGTTGGTGATGTGTGAATGATCCTTCATAAAAGGGAAGCGGCAGTGACTTTATTTAGTGGCAAGTAACATCCGCCACGTCACGGTGTCGTTAAACGGATATTTGTGGTTTTTATAGGGAGAATGCTTGCCAAGCGAAATCCCATCACATCCTGGAGCACTGCCGCCGAACCATTTGCTGGAACGGGATTTACCCGAACCACCCAGCTGGCACCACGAGGAGGTTGTTCGTCTGTAAAGCAGGCGCTTTGAAGAAGTGTGCGTTTCAGTCGGTAGACAAAGCTGTTGAACCTCTCTCGGCTATGGATAGTACTTCCTCGGAAAACTTATAGTTGTATTCCTAAATGGAATCCCTGGGGTGCATACAAGGAGGTGCTTTATTTCATTCGCTTTCAGTCCGCACGCACATACCTAGCACTGGGTGATTTCAACTTGCCCGCAGATCGTTGGACAAAATTTTCTTGCGGATCAGCTTGAAGTATTCACGGTACAAAACTTGTTCTTGAGTTGCAGGTAACGTTGCCTCAGTTTGTGGGGCTACCTCCTTGGTACAGGATACGCAAGCATCAACTAGTTTGGAATTGTTGTTTACTAAATCAATCAATTTTGTCTCTGACATTCATAATGGCTCCCAAACTTCCAGTGCTGAAGTGCTTCCTTTTTAGATGGGCACTTTCTAGAAGTCACAGAATACCCTTAAGCCACGTGCAAACAAGTGCCACGAGAAGTATAGGGCCAGATGATAGAAGGATTCAAGTTTGCGTTGAAAAATCTAGGAGGGTACCACTAACCAGATGGCCAGGATAAATTTACTTCGTATGCACCATAGGTCTCAGTTTGCTACATACCTAATCGGAGGAGAAGTAGAAAAGATCACATGTGTGTACAGTGATTCAACTGACCTGCACCTGTAAAAGGTGCCAACTTGCTGCTCGCGGACCTACCAAGAACCTAAACAACCAGCGCCTAGGACACGTAACGGGAAGCTTGCAATACGTGCGAGCAACATCTAAGGAAGGCTCTGCCTATGGACCAGAAGGGTTAAGCAGATGGAGCGTTGGATGATTCATTAAGGGTCGTTGCTTAGGTCAAGAGTCGTTGTAGTTCAAAGACAGAAGTTCCAACGTTGATGATTGCTGACTGTACTCAAGCCCATACGAACACTCACCTGATTTGTGTAGTCGGTGTCTAGTGTGCAGCAGTGGTTTACTGGAAAATTCGTTGACAGGCGTTGACCTGGTTATCATGATTTCGGAGGGTACGTGCTTGACTGATCTTAGTGTATCGGAGGTAACAATCCGTTGCTGCTCCAAGGACTACTAATATTTTGGGTCTGCTTACATTAACACAAAACTTACATGGGTCAGCTGACGAACTAAATAGACCGCTTGCCATCGCGTTAGGAATTGCCTGACAGATGTACACAACATTCCGAAAGTATTGAAGCTAGCAAACGTTTATCAAATAAAATAGCACAGAAGGATGGCTTCAAACAACCTTCCAGTTAGTCTAACGGGTGTAGTATGTAAACTCTTTGAGACAAGGGGAGAGATTAACCTGAAGTTCGTGCGTAGGTAATTAAGGTATGTAGCAGCGCATAGCAGGGCTTCCGGAAAGGATTTTCTTGTCTGGCGAATTTATCAACAGCTACTGAAGTTTGTGTTTATGCAAGGGACAGTGGCCTTGTACTCCACTTGCTGTTCGTGGATTTTACGGAAGCATTTAACACGGTGCCCAACTGTGGCTAGCGCAACTTCTGTACCCTTAAGGTGTGCCTGGTCGCGCTGCCATCTTGTGCCCGCATTCTTGAATGGAACAGAGCCGTGCGTACGGGTAGACTGCGGCCTAACTTGTAGACGGTCAGTTCCCCAGTGGAGTACAGCAAGGCTCGGTCTTTGGACCGACACTGTTCTCCATCTATGTGAATAAGCAAATGCGTAGCTTACCTTACCATTGCTATGAGTTGCGGATGACTGCGAGCCGTGGAATTTTGTAGATGCTTTTATGCGTCCTGGAGTTTTCACTGTGCCTTGGGAGGATTCAGTGACTGACCTAAGTTACGGCTACTGCCCCTGAATCAGGCGAAGGGCCTTGTCTTGTGAGGCAGAGTAGGTTATCTCCTCGAGTTAATATGGCGGTAGGTAGCACTGAACGTGTATCCGGACATGCTGATCTAGACACACTACACTTATCCGCATTACAGGCAGGCGACAATAGAAGGAAAGCTGCAAACAACTGATTCCGCAATTGGGATTAATCGCCACTCCTTCAAAATGTTAATGACTGACGTCTTCGAAAAACTGTTCTCAGCTTCTGGCTATGTTTAAGTATTCCTTAACAGTGACGTCAGCTTCTCTCATAATTTCAACAGTTTGAGTGTTTGCCCTCGACGTCCAACAATTCCCCCGGTGTATCGAGCGGCGAAGAAAAGATACTGCTTGCAACCGGAGTGCAAGGTGAGGGTTCCGTCCAATGCTGGCTTTGGTAAAGATGAGATATTTGAGCAAAACTTCCCATAAACTGTCGCAAGGTAGGTGTGTTTAACGGGAACCGATCATTTGGGTACTCTGAACACTATATGAATCCCATGATCTCCAGACAATCCAGTCATTCCAGTACCCGTATGCATTACTTGATGCTTCATGTCATCGAAGCGCCCATTCCACCTACCGACACATTTACATGAAACGTCTTCCGCCTACGAACAGCTACCGTCTCAGGATTCAACAAACTGATGTTGTCTTCATGCATTATATTCAACGTATAAGGTCATCGAGAGCAACGCATACGGCAAATGCGGAAAATCAACCGGGCTCTGTAACAGGAAAAAGGCGCCGTAGCGGAGTTACATTAGGGGCGCGTCATACAAAAGCCAAAATGGCACCATGCGCATTTTCGTTTGTTAAATAAGGTTGCACAACTTTTTCATGTAACGTGTATAATTGAGAACGTTAAACAGGTAAGTTGCAACGCAACCCAATGTTTCCGAAACGTTCGTTTCTTTGTTAACAAAGCCAGCGGTGGGCTTTGGCTACGGCGTCGGCATTAACATTTAGCAACAGGGACGATTGATGAATCCTCAAACGCCTTAAGCTGGAGCACTTGAAGAATGCGACACTGCTGGCCGAGAATATTCCTTCTCCTTATGATAAATTATCTCGTTGGTTTGCTACTCTTACTTCTGATGAACCATTAAGCCACCACGTAGGCGCCTGTCTTCTGTTTAGCACCCGGGCCTGGCATTCACCGTCCTCCGCCCTGCGCACCTCTGAATTTCACTACCGCGTAGGCGTCACTAATCTCTACCACATATTTGACTCCTCCTTTGACGCTGCATTTTCATCTTACGCCTGCAGGACTTAATAAATCAGGCCCTGCTGCACAGATATACGCTTGCTCTCAGCGTTAATTTCTCTCGTTGTTTTTCTTACTTGCAATCCGGGTGCACCATTGGGACCTGATGTTAGCTTCGCCTAACGAGCATATATGCCGAGCTTGTAAATCACTGTTCTGTTTGTGCACCTCTGACTTTCATTGCTGCATGTGCATTACTAACCTACGCCGCATAGCTGGCGTATCCTCGTACGGTGTAGCTGTGCCCTTTCCAATGGAGAAGTTAATCACTAAACGCTGCTGCCTACGTATACTTTCTAAACCTACGCCAAATTTCCTCACTGGGTTTGCTACCTGCCTCTTTCCGTTCTCTGTGTGCCTTTGCTAGGACAGCTTACCCTCATTTCTCCGCATAGCCTTAGTCTCGTTTGATCTTCCATTCTGCTTGGCCTTCCGCGGGGATTGTTATCATGGTGCCTCACGTTCGTCCGACCCAGCACTCGGGTTATTTCATCCCTATATGTGTGTAGGTCTTTTCTCCTTTAAGCTTACGTTGTAGGCATCCCTAACGGTTCCGCGCCTGGTTGCTTCTTTCCATGCACTGTTTCACTTTAAAAGCACTACGAACCCACAACTCGTCTTGGAGCTTCCTATGGTAGTTACTGTGGTTGGAAACATCCGGTTCCGGATGTGCCATACCATACAGATTTATTTATACTTTTCCTACCCGAAGCATTATTGGGAAAATGCCTAGTTGCGCATTTGCTTCATCAGTTTCTCGTTGTTCATTTGATTGCCGCTAAGCTTCGTCTAACCCACAGCAAATCCTTGGGGTGTTTTACTTTGGTCACGTGTTCTGCAGCAGGACTTACCTAGAAGCTACAATGGCCGTGCAAAATCCAATGTAAGAGCACGCGTATAGAAAGGTAAGAACCGAGTTCACATATGATGCAGTATATTATAAATCAGATGCTCGTGTTTTTCAGTGCGCACCCGATGCATTTCTGCTTGTCTGTTTGTTTTACTGCTTCTTGTTTGCCGCCGTTTTTCAGAGGTTTCACTGATACCTCAACCGGCCTGTTAAGTTCCTCTATCTGGCACTGGTGGATTTAGCCTTAACAGTCATCAGTCTTGGTGCACACCGTTCCTTCACTTGGATAAGGATTTGAGATAACCTAGTAACACTTTCAACTCACTAGGCTGGCCCATCAATGTTCGCTCCGATGCGTTTTATTATCTGTGATGCCAGTAAAAATTGAGTCCGCCTATGTCGATAATTATGTGTAATACCTTACGTACTATTGATCTGAGCAGAGTAGGAAGATATTGCATGGGATTCTACACTGATACAGGAGATTATAAGGCGCATTGCTCATGCCTCATATAGTGTGTCGCGATGAATTCGTGAATAAAATATTTAGTTATTTATTTTGTATCAACTGGTTTGTGCAGCTTCTACTGTATGGAGAAAAACATGGCTATCTTTGCGCGTCGATTGCCTACTCGGGAATGGATGGCTTATGCAGATGACAACCTAATTTCATTTCCTGAAGCCTTGCAAATTGTCCGTGAGTGGATAATTTGCCACTTGTCTTACCTGAATTCGGCTAGGGTATGATGCTGTTTAACTCATGCCAAAAGAGGTGTTAACCCTGCCTGTTCCTTATTTACACTGCTGCCTTTGCGTCAAGCAAGCGTTCACCGACAGTGCTCAGCGGAAAACCTATTCTCTAAAAGATTACTTAAAAGCTTCGATGTTCATCTAGCGACAGTTGCACCAAGCTAGGCTTCTGTTCCGTGCACACCCAGCCATTAGTTACAAGCTAACAAGCCTTGAACTGTGCTTGCTATCGCAGCCACAGTCTTTTTCTTTGGAATTTCCGTCCGCCCACGCCATCTTTTAGGTTTATGCCCCCGTTATCCAACAAATTATTTGCACACAAGCTGCAAACTTTTTCAGTTTTACCCTTTCAATCAATTAGCCGTACCATTCCAGTGCAGCCATGCTTGTTATGCTAATTTGCTCAGGACATTTCTGGAGTCTCATGCTGCCCAGAAGAAGCCTTTTATTGAATTATTTAGGTAAACAGGCCGTGGTTTATTGTGCGAACTGCAATGTGCCTTTGATACAAAAGCATCAACAGAGCCTTTAGTCATTTTGCTTGTATCAAATCAAGCGCTAAGGCCCAGCAGCGCTAGCATTTAGCTTTCCATTTTGTATAAAAACGCTAAAAATAATGTTTTTCATTTCCTCTGTTAATTCAGGTGTGGGGCTGAAATGACCTATTTTTTGGGGACATTGAGGACATCTTCGTTCTTACAAACTGGTTAACTCTTTACGCAGGTCTATGAGGTCCACCTTTTGTGAAAGACGTATCCTTTAATATACAGGCATGAGAGAGCATTTTTACACTCCTACCCCGCCTGCTGTCATCGTACTGTTTCCACGACTGTACCATAAAGCGGGACCACTGAATGCATAGCAATCCTCTGCTAACTTTGGCATCAATGGCACCAAGATGGCTGGAACGGTTTGGCCTTCCCTATAACAAATGAGATGTAATTATGCCTCTGCATCATGGATTCCAAGTAACAACACGTAACCGCACGCATATGAACGGCTGACATATGTACGTTTATCAGCGGAATGCCGGAAAATGCTGAAACATAAAAGTTATCGAACGCTGTGTTAAATTAAGCTCTGCTTTTAGGAACTAGTACCCCGAATACTTTTTATTCATGCACGAGCATGGTACTTTTGCACTTTGCTGGTACAGCTGCTAGCAAGGTCTAGCAACATACACTTACTTAGATAACGGAGTAAAGGCATGGTTCAATGGAGTACAGCAACAGTCTTATTGACCGCTTGTGTTAACCCAGTGGAAAACCGTAATGTCAATTAAGGTTGTAGCTGATAAACCAACTAGCAATGAAAGGCTTGGAATGGGTGGCTCAATGGACCTAAACTGATTGGTGCTTTAAATATTATACGCTTCTCTACAAGCGAGCGCAAGTTTTAGGTCCTCATCCAAGGTAAGCTGGTGCTTGCAGCTTAAACCAGAAAGCTGCGGAAAGCCGAAGCTAGATTATTGTTCCGGTTTTCGACTCTCCGCAGGTGGGAGGTGAAGCTAAGGTATACTGATCCAAGGGGACCACAGTGAATTTAAAACGCCGAAGTGGAAGTGTGCATGCGAACTGTTGTAAGTCCTGAAATTCGCCCATAGCTGCTAGGGCGAGGTTCAGGAGAAGCAGAGCGAGAAACTAACACTTGGTGTGCAGCCGCAGAAATTAATATGCCGATTCACAGGATGAATATCTGGATTTTGCATTGGATAACCGCGCCAGCTATTTATCTTGCTCATTGTGATTCCACACTTGACACGCATCATTTACATCCCGTACCCACTGTGACGAATGTGCACCCCCATGCAGTGCTACTGGCCCGAACTACACATAGGCCCTTGCCATTCCTTCATTCCACATTCGCTCCGAGAAGCAGTACGCAAATGGATATTAGCATTTGATACGCGCCAGCTAGTGAAGTGTTTGTTTACTACCTGGATTGTCCAGACTGACGCATCCTGTTCATCCTAATGCCGTCGTGACGAGTTTGCATTACTACACAGGGGCGCACCGGTCTCGTTAGCTTCTCCTTCCGCCTTCACACGGAGACACGTTAAGCCCAATTCCTTTGCACATATTGACAGGTTGCAACGCATTATGCGCCGTTCGGCGTTCCGATAGGCTGTTTTGAACCCGTTAAAAACTGTCCCTGTAAACCTGTTTCGGACTCTGTGCCGTATCGCCTTGGTTCACGTTCGCAAGTTCCGTGGATTTGTTTTACTATGTAATTGGCAGAGATCCGGCTGTTTCAGGACTGGACGAGTACTGTTAAAGTATGTACATAACGCATATGTTCTATTTTGTTTAACAGTCCCGTACTTAACCTCTCGGCTTCCCCGCTTAGTTTGACCCGAGAGCTGTACGTGCCACACAGCTCCAAGCGAAAGTTCGCCTACATGTGCACTATTGCCTTACTCACATTATTCCCAAAAGGCATGGCTCAACTGTTAAATAAATATAAATAAATAAATACTTTATTCTCGACTATGCGTGGCACGCCCATGGAGGCATGATCAGATATGTACAACTGTACAAACATTTTACGGCAACTGTGAAAGCAATAGTAGAAAATTGGTGGTATGTTCATGGTAAAATAAATAAATAGATAGTTTATTCTCAGTTTCATAGAGACGCACCAACTTAGGCATGATCAAGGTTTAAAACTGTTGTGTATCACGACGATACTCCGGGTTCAGTCGTGTATAGTTGAAACGGTGTCAAGAGGAGTTGATATGTGAATCTAGTCGACTTGCCAGTATGTAGTTGTGGGCTGTGACTTTATTCAGTGGCGAGTCACATCCGCCACGTCGCAGTGTTGTTAAACAGACATATGTGGCTTTTTATAGGGAGAACGCTTGCCAGGCGAAAACCCACCACGTCCTGCAACACTGCCGTAAAGCATTTTGAACATTAATGTTGAACTGGCAAAGCCGCTTGACGACTGGTTTCACATTCGGTTTTTCGCGGGGTAATGGCTTCTAATTTCCTCTGTTAGTTGGACGGGTATTTTGCTCTGGGTCGCCATGATTTTTTGGGGTCGCTGGAGGAGAGGGACATCGCGATTTTTCTTCTTGTTGTATGTCCAGGTGAGCAAAAGTTTCAATTTTTCCGCTGTTCAGATTTTTCAGATGTATAATGTATGGGAGTATGAGGATATGTCCAGTTCTCCATACTGGACAAGGGTTATGGTGATTGTAGGTTGGTCCTTGCGGAGTTTTACTATCCTCCATGTCAGTCCTTGTGGGTTGTTCCGTCCGTCTTGGGCAAAATTATTCCTCAGTCCAATCCCAGATCTCCAAGATGTCCCGGACCTCAGAGAAAAGGGAAAGTGGGAGACAACCGAGAGAAGACCGCAAGAACAGGCATGGAATTGAATATTGTTAGTGTCTTGTGTTATAACATTTGGGCTTGAGACAAAAGCATGTACACTGTGCAACAATAATTATGCTGAAAATGTCTTTTGAGTATCCTATAGAATCAGTAGCCGTATAGGTGGATTGCTATCGCCTGCGTAGGGACGAGCGTTGCACCAGTAAGTAAAGTACGAGTATCCATTTGATATGAGTCGATAGTTGCGTGGGGATAGAGCAAAGAGAGTTAGAATGTTGGTAGTAATTGTCAGGTGCATGAACAGCACGTAGTTAGTGTAATCCGAGAGGGGGGCATAATAAGCGAAAATAAATAGGTTGCTGCGAGAGTCTTAAAGCTCAATTGGTGGCAGGGCAGCGGAGGGACTGGATGCAGATATTCTAGAGGAGTAGAGGTTATTCAGATACGGGGTGGCTACTAACAAGCACTGGATCATCGCATATGCATGGGGCCAATGGCCATTAGCTACTTCTGAAGAGAAATGCCGAATTTATGACGACCGACAGATGTTGGCGCTAGGAATGACTCAGTCGCCAGATGCAGCTATTCCAATCGGACGCTTTGTCACTAGTGTATGCCTATAGGGTCGATGAGTGTATCTATAGGCCAGTGAAGGTAAGTGATAGGTCAACAGATCAGCTAAGCTGTGACGCAAACAATCCAAGAGAATGAACATTGTAAGAGGGAGCGAGCTCCGGATATCCGCAGAGTTAAGTGGAAGCTATGGCGACTAGCTGCTGGTAAGCAGAGATAGTGTCTCTAGGAAAGAATGAATCAGTGGCTGCTGTAGCCATAGTATTAAGACGTTTGTCTACTACTGGATACCTACAGCTTTGTTGAGGAAGTCAACAGGCAAGCGAGGTTTAAGAGTGACATACGGCAGAAGAGAATGAAGGCTGGAGAGTCAAGAAGTGGCTCCTTGTAGGCTACATGGAGCCAACAATGTCTAGCTATTGTCAAGAAAAGTTGAGGCGAGTAAGATGAACGACGGATAATGGCGCGCTAAGAGAGAGAAGAGTGCCCGGCAATAGAGTTTGGGCTAAGCCTTCAGTAACTAGTGGATCCTACGGTGGCACATAATAGGTCGGCAAACCATCTGAGCTGTAAAGTAAACATTCCAAGTGAGTGAATATTGTAAGAAGGGAGCGACTCCCACAGAGCTCCGGATATCCGCAGAGTTAAATGGAGGCTATGGCGACTAACTGATGCTAAGCAGAGATATTGGCTTTGGAAAAGAGTGAACCAGTGGCTGGTGTAGCCATAGTATTAAGACGTTTGTCCACTATTGGATACCTACAGTTTCGGTGAAGAAATCAACATGCGAGGGAAACTTAAGAGAGACAGACGGCACAAGAAAATGAGGGTTGGAGAGTCAGGGAGTGGCTACTTGTAAGCTACATGGAGCCAACAATGATTAGCCATTGCCAAGAAGAGTTGACCAGAGTAGGGTAACGGCGCGCTAGTAGAGAGATGAATAGCCAGCATTGTAGTTCGGATTAAGCCTTTGGTTTCTAGTGGATCCTACGGTGGCATATAATAGGTCAACAAAACATCTGAGCTGTGACGCAAGCAATCCAAGATTATGAACATTGTACGAATGGAGCTACACCTACAGATCTCCTGATATCCGCAGAGTTGAATAGAAGCTATGGCGACTAGCTGTGGCTAAGCGGAGATAGTGGCTCTAGAAAAGAATGAATCAGTGGCTGGTGCAGCCATAGTATTAAGACGTTTGTCCACTATTTGATACCTACAGTTTCGATGAAGAAGTCAACAGACGAGCGAGGTTTAAGAGAGACATACGGCAGAAGAAAATGAAGGTTGGAGAGTCAAGAAGTGGCTATTTGTAGGCTACATGAAGCCAACGATGTCTACCTTTTGTCAAGAAACGTTGAGGCGAGTAAGATGAACGATGGATAATGGCGCGCTAGGAGAGAGGTGAATGTCAAGCATTGGAGTTCGGATTAAGCCTCTAGTTCCTAGTGGATCCTACGGTGGCATATAATAGGTCAACAAAACATCTGAGCTGTGACGCAAGCAATCCAAGGTTATGAACATTGTACGAATAGAGCTACACCTACAGACCTCCTGATATCCGCAGAGTTGAATAGAAGCTATGGCGACTAGCTGTGGCTAAGCGGAGGTAGTGGCTCTAGAAACGAATGAATCAGTGGCTGGTGCAGTCATAGTATTAGGACGTTTGTCCACTACTAGATACCTACAGTTTCGATGAAGAAGTCAACAGGCAAGCGAGGTTTAATAGTGACGTACGTCCGAAGAGAATGAAGGCTGGAGAGTCAAGAAGTGGCTCCTTGTAGGCTACATGGAGCCAACAATTTCTAGCTATTTTCAAGAAAAATTGAGGCGAGTAAGATGAACGACGGATAATGACGCGCTAGGAGAGAGAAGAGTGACCAGCAATAGAGTTTGGGCTAAGCCTTCAGTAACTAGTGGATCCTACGGTGGCACATAATAGGTCGGCAAACCATCTGAGCTGTGAAGCAAACATTCCAAGTGAATGAATATTGTAAGAAGGGAGCGACTCCCACAGAGCTCCGGATATCCGCAGAGTTAAATGGAGGCTATGGCGACTAACTGATGCTAAGCAGAGATATTGGCTTTGGAAAAGAGTGAACCAGTGGCTGGTGTAGCCATAGTATTAAGACGTTTGTCCACTATTGGATACCTACAGTTTCGGTGAAGAAATCAACATGCGAGCAATGCTTTAGATAGACAGACGGCACAAGAAAATGAGGGTTGGAGAGTCAGGGAGTGGCTACTTGTAG
>OX104063.1:143748489-143828254 GCA_944474145.2 Dicrocoelium dendriticum | reverse complement strand
GCTTGATGGAGTAAAACAACATTATCACCATATAAACCCCATATACCACGGTTCCCGATAGGTAAGCAAACAGAAGCCAATCGGGTGATACATCCTTCATGAGATTCTACGTACCAACTAGTATGTGATCTTCTTAGCTAATGGAAGATAAACGGGACGCGTTAAGGGGAAGGATGATAATGTTAAGCCGTTTGTGGCGTCATGGAATGTATGAGTTGCCCAACTGCTGCTTACTAATAGCTGGTCGGCTAAAGTCGGACCCTTGAAGCATTCTGGAGATTCCCGGGTTTACATGTCTAAAATCGTAACTAAAATTATTTCATTGTGCACCCACGCGACCGGTGTGGTTTGTTGAACTGATATCCGCGTCCGAATACTTGGCTTGCTCATCGCAAATGTTTTGCTCGGTACTGGTTGCGGTTGCAACGCGCGACTGCCCTGTGTGATGAGCATCCTCCGTTTCCATAGCTAGTGTGTCAAGGGTGTCGCTTTTTATAGGTAGATAACAGGGAATCTTTTACTGTACCAATAAACCTTCCTCTGCAACCCGATCTGCCTTTTCGGATCGCCCTCCGTGCTCCCGCTACAGGCTACTCGCCAAACCTTTCGTGAAGCACTTGTATGCTCAAACTGTTCCATATTGTATCAGCTTAAGTGTGCAAAGCTTTTCCAACAAGAGGTAAGACATAGAAACTGCTCCCAAGACGTCAACTCTCACGGGAATTGTCAGATGTGCAGAGATAGCTGCAAAGGTCACTTGAGGTGCTACACTTAGGGTCTCCTCTGTTGCAAATACCCCTAACGCAAATAAAGAGAAAGAGTAGGCCTTTATCACTGCAGAAATCTAGGACCAACGATCACCCGACCTTGTAGCAAAACAAAAAATGATCCAACAAGATCGTCCTGATTGTTAGGTGCATAAGCGTCGCCGAATCTATCGCCATCACATTATGGGGTAAGCTGTCTGACGACCAAGATAAGTAGAACTCATCTTGCATCTTGGTGAATGCAAAAGACACCCATAAACTTAGTAAGAGTTACTCGTCACCGGAACTCTGCACATTGGTGCAACACGACTTATTAGAGTGACAATAGGATCAACCATTTACGTAGGAAACGTTTTACTCTCCGCAAGTGAGTTATGCTATTGATCGTGTTGGATCCGCATATGTCCTGACGTCTCTTGGAATACGTGACAATAGAAAAGGAACAACTCGGGAGGACACAGAAAGCAGGAGCGCCTGAACACATGCTTCCTACATAGCGTGCCACAGTGTACTTCCCACGTTAAGCAAGAGATCAGAAACCACGGCTTGGTATAGTGGCGATTCATTCGAGAATCGCTTTTCCTTGATAACACCGTCTCTGGATTGCTCGGAAGGTCACCTCTCTCATCAAATTAAGGAGGATGCAGGTAAAGCATTCTAAAACACATGCTTAAACCTGATCAATGGCGTAAAGGTTAACAGCAGTACGCCGCTACGCAGTACCGAATCTCTGCTGTCACACATGGGCTTCGGATACTGCGAGGGTCGCGCGGTCTCGCACGCTGGCTCGAACCTGCGCACTCGGACTACAAGGCAGTATTGTGATTCTTTAGACTACCAGCCAGCATTCAGAGTAATCGATGACGGAAGTGTTATAACGTTGGTGGAAAAGTCGGAAAAGCACTCCAACCGAATTTTGGCTAAAGGTTGCAAATGTGGTAAAGGACAGAGGTGAGTTTATCTGATAAACCAAACCTACCAGCGCTTACACGATAACGCTTAACCCCTCGTTCACGCAATATTGAAGTAGGTCTCGACGAGGAACAGGAAGTACCGGTCAACTCAAGCTGTCGACGATGTGGCATTATTTCATCAACAAATGAATAACGGTCTATCTCACATTTTTTGGCAGTCTTCCACACTTGAATGCATTAGTCACCTGCAGGCACCTAAGCAACAGTCACTTTTCATTAATCTTACCGAACAGAAACCTTGCCAGAGTTCGAAGCCACACGATAGCCTCCGTGTCATTAAGACATGTTTACAGATTGGAATGACGAATACTGAGCTTTATCTGTTGGGCGTGCCGCTCATTCCACACGATAAACAAAAGGTTTGACCAAAGCGACGTACAACGCGAGGCCATGGGGGATTCTGACTTTCATTTTCTCGATTCTCTTTGGTGCTACCTGCAGTTAGAAGGCAGCCACCTGCATTATAGCTATGATGTACCGCTCCCCAAATTCTACTGCCAAAGTAGAGCAACACTTTGCAAGTGCTTTAGGGTACACACCAAAAGAAAATCTACTCCTCGATCCTGGTTGGTTTCAACTTTCACCGTTTTTGAGGCACCTGCTAAAATCATGGGACAAGATACCGCCGATCTGCAAGAGAGCGTGACGACAGTTTCGTTTCAAAACCTCGTTATTTTGTCCACTTAGTTCAAGGCAGGTAACCGGCTATCTGTGTTGTATCTGGTGTTCACCAACAAAGAACCTTTGCTTAAGGTATGGTGGTTGACTGCTCTTTGGATGGCAGTGATCGTGCAGTCATCAGTTGCAAAATCATCTGATATGTAGAACACCGTCATCAGAACCCTGCAGTAGTACGCACCATTAAACGCTACAATCCATTAGCTCAGCTTGTCAGTGCCAAAATCTGATCGTCCCTCGCCGAAGGCACTGGAATTCGTCTGGCTTGTGTTCCTCCGCCAATCCTATCGGCTGGTTACGAATGCTTCAGAGCTAAGAGCATGCGGTAATTCTACAACCGTTTCTTTCGCAAGGGGCAGCACCCGAAAATCCATGTTAGTACGCAAAGCAGCATGGTGAGAGTATAAAAATTCCAACACCAGATACCTGGGACTGCTACGTAGCCCAGCGTAACCATGGCACTCGATTGCTCAGAGGAGACAAAACCACATTTCAGCAAAATGTGGCGACAACTTTTAATGCTAACCACAAATAGCTGTGCAATCGCGTCGATGGTTTCGTAAGGTAAGGCAGTGAATTCCTCCACTCTTAACATCGAATGGTTAGACAAGAATTGTCACAAAAGCAGCAAAAAGTTATTTGCAGATGCAATGTCCCCCAACGCTTGCAAGGCATTACACTCAAATTAACTTCCGGTCTTGGTGCCCTGACGAAGGAACTTAACTACATCCCTCTTGCAGAGGACGATACTTCCACCCTGTTGATTGTTCTGGAAATTGTGCTGTGGCACGCCATGCATGAAGCTTGTGTTCAGGCGCTCCTGCTTTCTGTGTCCTCCCGAGTTGTTCCTTTTCTATTGTCACGTATTCCAAGAGACGTCAGGACATATGCGGATCCAACACGATCAATAGCATAACGCACTTGCAGCGAGTAAAACGTTTCCTACGTAAATGGTTGATCCTATTGTCTCTCCAATAAGTCGCGTTGCGCCAATGTGCAGAGTTCCGGTGGCGAGTAACTCGTACTAATTTTATGGGTGTCTTTTGCATCCACCAAGATGCAAGATGAGTTCTACTTATCTTGGTCGTCAGACAGCTTACCCCATAATGTGATGGCAATCGATTCGGCGACGCTTATGCACCTAACAATCAGGACGATCTTGTTGGATCCTTTTTTGTTTTGCTACAAGGTCGGGTAATCGTTGGTCCTAGATTTCTGCAGTGATAAAGGCCTACTTTTTCTCTTTATTTGCGTTAGGGGTATTTGCAACAGAGGAGACCCTAAGTGTAGCACCTCGAGTGACCTTTGCAGCCATCTCTGCACATCTGACAATTCCCGTGGGAGTTGACATCTTGGGAGCAGTTTCTATGTCTTACCTCTTGTTGGGAAAGCTTTGCACACTTAAGCTGATACAATATGGAACAGTTTGAGCATACAACTGCTTCACGAAAGGTTTGGCGAGTAGCCTGTAGCGGGAGCACGGAGGGCGATTCGAAAAGGCAGATCGGGTTGCAGAGGAAGGTTTATTGGTACAGTAAAAGATTCCCTGTTATCTATCTATAAAAAGCGACACCCTTGACACTAGCTATGGAAACGGAGGATGCTCATCACACAGGGCAGTCGCGCGTTGCAACCGCAGCCAGTGCCAAGCAAAAAATTCGCGATGAGCAAGTCAAGTATTCGGACGCGGATATCAGTTCAACAAACCCCACCGGTCGCGTTGGTGCACAATGAAATAATTTTAGTTACGATTTTAGACATGTAAACCCGGGAATCTCCAGAATGCTTCAAGGGTCCGACTAGCCGACCAGCTATTAGTAAGCAGCAGTTGGGCAACTCATACATTCCATGACGCCACAAACGGCTTAACATTATCATCCTTCCCCTTAACGCGTCCTGTTTATCTTCCATTAGCTAAGAAGATCAAATACTAGTTGGTACGTAGAATCTCATGAAGGATGTATCACCTGATTGGCTTCTGTTTGCTTACCTACCGGGAACCGTGGTATATGGGGTTTATATTGTGGTAATGACGTTTTACTCCATCAAGCTTCGCCATCAGACTTGTACACATTTTGTTTTACTTTGCGCTCATCCAAAGCCTTTATATACCGGACTTCCTTTTTGTACTTGTTCCGCCATCTTGCCCGCGCGTACGCGGATGTTGCGCTCCAACGTGGTGTAACTCATTGCTTGAACTCTTCCTCCAACTGCCCTCAGGCTATATTTATTTAGCTATTGTACAGTCCTGTGTTCTCAAGACATTCTTTATATCCTTCCGTCTTCTGTCTAACTGGGCTACGGATTTCTTTGGCGTGTGTCAAGGCGCTACATAATTGGTGACTCCAAACACATTCCTGTGAGTTCGTTCCATTTCTTTGGTTTTTCCATGCAAACCGTGGCCTCAGTTTCTTAATGTGTGACGATTCACAATCTGTGCAACGGTATCTTTCTTAGTTCCATCATTTATTGTAAAGATCCCGTTTTGTGGTTTATGATTTTAGAAGCTAAATTTACTTCTAAGCATGTTACTATCGACTCTACAAAGTTTAATCACTTGCTTAGATGCATGCCAACTGATAGTTCTATAGCACAACGTGATCTTGTTATTACATCCTGTTCTCCAGATCATTATAATGTTCTCAAGAACCCGGTAATAAAGCGTGTTACTCCCTCAGCGAAGTCCCGCCTGCATAAACTTTTACTGGTCTACAGCTAGGTTTTAGTGAGCCATCCGCGCTGTTGCGAGAGATGCGTGGTCTTGTTCAAGATTCGCATATGGACGAGTTGCTGTTACGAGAGTTATGGCTTCAGCGTTTGCCTGAATACGTGCAAGCTATGCTATCGCTTGCGAAATCGCAGCCTTTGGCAGAAACTGCAGTTATTGCTGATGACATGATGGATCGTTTCACCGGACCACCGTGTCCGTCGTCTAGTTCTGTTCGCTCACCTGACGTAGGTTTTACTGCTGACGCTTCGGTCCAAACCACCGACACCGCTACTCCAACTTCAACTGGTGAGCTCTTAGCAGAGACCGCCGCGCTACGGCAAGAAGTTCAAAGCTTAAAGTTACATCGGCACCAACAGGATTCTCCATCCCGTTCCCCTAGCCCATCTCGAAGACGAACGCTACGCCCAATTTGCGGTTATCAAGCACGTTTTGGAAGGTCCGCTAGAAATTGTATAAAACCACGCTCATTTCCCGTAACGGGAAAAGGACAGGCCGACACGTAGTGGCGATGAACGTCGTCGGCCGTAGTCGTCCAAGTTGCCTCTTCAAAATCGTTGATAGGAACACCGGGATCATGTTCCTGGTGGATACCGGGGCGGAAGTTAGCGTGATCCCACCGGTTACGGGCAACGCGACTAAACCACAGACAACCAACTTGCGTGCCGCTAACGGCACTGCTATCCGAGTTTTCGGTCAACGCTCCCTTACCATTGACCTCGGACTTCGACGCCCCTTTCGATGGATTTTCACCATCGCTGCTGTTCCGTTTGCTATAATGGATATCCACTTCCTCTAACACTTCAAGCTTCTCGTCGATACGCGTCATCGCACACTTGTTGACAAAAAGACCCAGCTTTTCACATGTGGAGTTTGCATAGCTTTTGTTTCTGTCACTCCCATTTACGTTCAGCCAGAAGCTGATAAGGAATTTTTTATCTGTTCAGAGAGTTTCCGCAGCTGGGCCACTTAGCTGACGTTACGATTCCGGCCGCATCTAGCGTTACGCACCATATAAGAACCCGCGGCCCACCGGTTTCTGCACGGCCACGACGTCCCGCCCCTGATACGATAAAAGCCGCTAAGGCCGAGTTCGAGCACATGCTCGAACTTGGTATCATCCTTCCTTCCGAAAGTCAGTGGGCCTCACCTCTCCACATGGTGCCCAAGAAAGGCGGCGACTGGCGGTCCTGCGGAGACTACCGGGCGCTGAACAAGTGCACAGTTGCAGATAGGTATCCTATACCTATCTGCACCTCCAGGACCTTACAAATAGTCTCGGTGGTAAGTCAATGTTTAGTAAGATAGACCTGACGCGCGCATATCACCAGATTCCTGTAGAGGACTGCGATATCCCCAAAGCTGCAGTTATAACGCCTTTTGGGTTATTCGAGTTCCTTCGAATGCCTTTCGGGTTAAGGAATGCTGCTCAAACATTCCAGCGGTTCATCCATGACGTTACTCGTGGTCTGGAATTCGCATATTATTACGTGGACGACATCCTAGTAGCTAGCGCCTCTAAGTCGCAACACTTAGAGCGTCTGCGTATTCTATTGCAACGCCTATCTGATCGAGGCGTTACCTTGAACCCCCAGCAAGTGGGAACTAGGAAAATCTTCGAGCGAGTTCCTAGGTCACCGCATCTCAGCTAAAGGTATTGAACCACTGTCTCAAAAGGTAATCGCCATCAAATATTTCCATGAATCTACGTCGTTTAAACAGCTTAAACGTTTCCTTGGGATAGTTAACTACTATCGACGCTTTATTCCGTGTTGTGCTAGGATAATGCAGCCCTTGACTGACTTGCGTCGGGGCAATCAACGTTCGTTTGTTTTCACCAAGTCCGCGCGATTAGCTTTTTCAAACCTTAAAGAGGCAATCGTTAATGCTGCTCTCTTAGCACATCCAGTACCATCTGCTCCAAATTCTCTCGTCACCGATGCCTCAGACGAGGCCGTTAGTGCTGTTCTTCAGCAGGCTGTCGACAATACATGGCAACCTTTGGGTTTCTTTTCGAAACGGTTGCAGCCAGCGGAGACACGTTACAGCACCTTCGGGGAAGAACTTCTGGCAGTTTACCTCGCCATCCGGCATTTTCGTTCTTTTCTAGAGGGCAGAAGCTTTACCGTCTTCACTGACCACAAACCTTTATTTTACGCCCTCGACTCGTCATCCGACAGATACTCTCCGAGAGAGATACGCCACCTGAACTATGTCTCACAGTTTACGTCAGACATACGGCACGTCTCGGGTGTGCAGAACTCCCTCGCTGATGCTCTTTCTCGCGTCAGCTCCATCACGTCCACTGAAGGTATCAATCTAGCGGCAATGGCTGCTGCTCAACAGACCGACCCGGAGTTTGATCACCTTCGTAACTCTAGCTCTTTACGTATAGGACCAGTTGCACCGTCTACTTCGGATGGAACCAGACTTTGCGAAGTGTCGCAAAATTCACCATGACCAGTGGTTCCTCAAGCTTTCCGACGCAGTGTTTGACATTATTCACAGTTTATCGCATCCAGGCATTCGTGCCTCAGTTAAGCTCGTCACACAACGCTTCGTGTGGCGCAACGTCAACCGGGACGTTAGACAGGCTCGTACGTGCCTTGGTTGCCAACAGTCTAATGTTCACCGACACACGAAAAGTCCGCTTGCTTCATTTCCACTTCCTGATGCCCGTTTGCTCCATATTCATGTTGACCTTGTTGGGCCACTGCCTTCATCTAAAGGATATGTTTAATTGCTGACTTGTATAGACCGCTTTACAAGGCGGCCTGATGCCACTCCAATGCCAGATTGCTCATCAAACGCTGTCGCTCGCGCTTTTCTAGAGCGATGGGTCTCATACTTTGGTTGTCCTGCCGTTGTGACAACCGATCGAGGTTCGCACTTCGCAGGTACATTTGCTCACCTTCTTCAGACTCTCAGCTGCCGCCACGTCCAAACGGCTGCATTCCACCCTGCAGCCAACGGCGCGGTTGAGCGTTTTCATCGCCAGCTGAAAGCTGCACTATGTGCACATGATAAGGCAGACTGGTACGAAGCGCTTCCCACCGTTTTACTTAGCTTACGGAATACTGTCAACACAGACATTAACGCTGCTGCGGCCGAAATCGTTTATGGCTGCACATTGCGTCTCCCTGGACAATTAGTCGCCCCAACCCCGGAAAGGACATGGAACTACAAGAGCTACATAGCTCGTCTGACGCACCACATGCGTCAGCTGCACCCGCGAGACCCAAGGAACAACGCAGTTCTGGGTACCTTCCGAAAGATCTTTCTACATGTTCACACGTATTTTATGTGTCAACCAAGTGAGACAGCCTCTCTCCGCACCTTACACAGGTCCATACCGTGTTATTAAACGGTCTACAACTACTTTGGTGATTGACTGTGGGAGTAAAAGGGATACTGTCTCGATAGATCGCGTCAAGCCTGCGTTCCTCGATGAACAACAGTTTGTTCCATCATCAACTTTAACGCAATCTACAGAGCCACCCGTATCGACGTCCACATTTTTAACCCCACCACAAGCCCTGTCATCAGATTCGCCGCAAACTAATACCAGTCACGGTAGAAAAGTTCGTAAACCTGTTCGTTTCTCTGATTTTGTCGAACTCATCCACACCGCATGAATCTTTTGCATTTTCTTTCGTCGTTTGTATCATGCCATTCGGTTAGCAGAGTAAATATCTGAATCTGTCTCCCTGAGATTTTCCCCATCTATCAGGTAACGTCATGAGGCTGGCACGTTTGGGTCCGTCCGTTCAACGCTTGGCTGTTTCTCAATTGTTTGTGTCGTTTGATTGCTTTGGTCTACTCCTAACACTTGGTCGTCTCGCCCGCCCACGTTGGCCCGTGGATCGTGGTCTGTTTGGCTCATTTTGGCTCGCTCAGATTGCTTGTCTGACTCGCCTTCCTGGCTTCGGCTGCTCGTGTGCTTGGCTCGTTGTTCTTGGTCCCCCACGGCTCGCCTGTACGAACAGGATTACAGCTTCGCTGTGGGAGTGGATTGGAATGCGGTGGGGGAGTGACCTCTCCCAAGCGCACCGGCTCTCAGCAGTGGTGAATGGTCCTACTGGCCCTTTTCCTGGATTAGCCAGCTTTTGTATTCCGGTGTGTCCGCTGGGACGGGCCACCGATGATGCATCCCAAACAACAAGAAGATTAACTAATCTAAATACTAACGAACAACTATGATTCTGTCTTTTATACATCTGCAAGCCGACATCGATCGAAGTCTTCGTCCCTCGGTCTTCTAGGGGGAAGCCTGTATAGTGAAAATAACATTTTACTCCATCAAGCATCACCACCCAGACACGTACACATTTTGTTTTACTTTGCGCTCATCCAAAGCCTATATATACCGGACTGCATTTTTAAAATTGGTCCGCCATCTTGCCCGCGCGTTCACGGATGTTGCGCTCCAACGTGGTGTAACTCATTGCTTCACAACTTTCTCACACTGTCCTTAGGCTATATTTACGTAGCTTTTGTACAGTGCTATTTTCTCAAGGCATTCTTTATATCCTGCCGTCTTCTGTCTTACTGGGCTACGGATTTCTTGTGTAGCATTCGTCAGGGCGCTACATAAAATCACCGGCATCTGGAATAGCTAGACTCCAAGCCTAAATTATTGTACAAGCGAAGCATGTAGGCTATGCTTCTGCCAAGTACAGCAGATTGTGCAATGTTAAGAGCTTCCTTACTCATTTTTGTCCGGTATTATTTCCCACGTTCTCTTTTTGTTCTTCTGCATGCCCGTGTGTAAAACCTGTTTGCGTTTGTTAGCGGCAAGCTAACTTTTGGGATTGTGTTATGAAGTTTGCTGTTTAGCTAATGGAATGTATTGACTACACATATCGAGAGAAAGATCTTCTCATAAAATCTCCTGTACTGCGTTCTACATGGGTGTATTCGTTTTTGGGAACGATGATTAACTACATCCGCACAAGTACTTACAAATGTGGGCACAATTGGACATGGCCGAGAACGACCGTTTAAGGACCATTATGAGCGGCCCCAAATACTGCGTCTACGGCAACGTACCGTGAAAATGCACGGGCTTCTCGCGGAACATGTATAGGTTTCGAGTACGTTGCACGCAACTAGTTACAGCGTAAAAAACGAAGTGGTATAAATACAACTTTATGAAAGCGAAAGAAGTCAACTGTCGGAAATTGCAAGGTCAAAATTCACGCGAAATGTATGGACCGGGAGGAGCTTTTAAATGCATGGCGGACTGATGTGATGCAGTAAACTTGAAGAGCATCGATGGATGGATTTAGGTTGAAGAGGGAGATCCCCTAGCCACTAAAGCAAATGCTGTACCCTTGCATGCAAAATCCCTACACCGTCAGTCATCCATGCTGATGCTGCTCTGTAACGGCAACCCTTTATTGCAGTGGCAGGAAAGACAGGGATCGCAAGTGGAACAGACAAGCGGAAGAAATTAAGGAAGTTGAAAACCAACGAAGACACCATGGACGCGATTCGACAAAGCAGCCCGAGGCAAACGGAACAAGCTGAAAATGGCCCACGAGGGACAACCTTTTTCAGACCAACGCAGAGAACAGGGGGACGTAGTGGTGGACAGCCCGATGTTCCGGCAAGATACGCCTTCGACCGCGACTTCAGGAGTGACCACAAAAAGAACGACATAACCCCGAATGAGTACGCCAATAACACTAGAACGAACCCACCCGAAGCAGAATAAGACGAGCGGTAGCGAAGATGCGGGGGGAAAATCGGCGAACGCCGCCCCTCGGATTGGCTGAATTTGGGCATAAATGTGACAGCGAGTAAGAGGACTGTGTGGTGCCTTGTGAGTGGGAAATGTCCTCTATACATGTTTTTGTGCATGTTAGCCTGTGCGCTAGCCCTGCGTCCCTACCATCTCGTTCTCTACACTGTACTTCATATCTCGTTTGCTGAAATTCTCAGCTAATTTGCAATAATTGTTATGCCGTTTATGTGCTGTCTAACTTTACCAAACAATGCTTCTGTTGCAATAAAGAAACACTATCAACCGGGAGTACTTTTATATATATATATACATATATATATATATTCAACACGGCCAACAGTACGATTGGCATAGTGCCCCAACTTATGGAGAATAATATAAACCTGTGAAGCTTGGGAAAAACCGATGTTCACGGGAATAGTGCGTCACATGTCCGCCATAATGCACGATTTCTTGCCATACCTGGAGTGTTTTCAGCTATGTAGGTTCCGGGCGCTTCACAATCCAGACGGGAAGCCGAGAACGCTGCACCATTACTAACGTTGACGTCAACTCTATTATGCTCCTGGTCCAAATCATACGTTGGCCATCTTGCCTTCGCTTCAAGCCGAACTTTGCGTGCGCAAAGGGAGAAAGGCGAGATATGCAAAGAGCAGTCACACGAAGAACATGCCCTAGCCACTGAAATATGCGCAGAAAATTTATACTGCTCAGTGGCCGGCAAAGTCTGGGCTGTAAAGCCCTCGTCGAATATCTAAATTCCTAGTGTGCCTTTGTCATCGTACACCGGCAGTGCTAAGAAGGCAGCGGTGTTCAGAAACAGACAGCTTCTCCAAATCTTTTGCAGGAACAGGTAGTCTCACAGCCATTGAGGAGAACCACTCTCACTGTGTCACTGTAAACTTGGCCCTTTAGAGATAGACTCAGATTACCTCGCCGCCAGAGGTGGCGGAGATTGGTAACAGCAACCCGAGCCTTGGAGACGAGCAAAATGACCTCATCCGTTAAACCATTAGCAATGAGCCAGCTTCAGAAGTAACCGAACTTGTCCACCACTTCCAACTTATGACCCAGAAGGGTAAGGTTAGGAGCAGCGCCTAGCTAGTCTTGCGGAACACCTTGCGTTTCGATGGTGCGAGGTCATTCGAAACTGTAAGACAGTCATCTCCAACCTACACAGGACATTTTAGGCGGTCTGTGAGGAAGCGCAAATTACCTTTAGGTCGTCTGAATTATCCACATCCTAAAGTCTGTCCTCATAAGCAGCCCGACGCCACTGGATACGCAGTTATCCAGAACAGTCCACAAGACTTCGCCTGTAGCGAAAGCGAACAAGAAGATGAATGCAACTCTGTCTCACGTCACTGGTGATACCAGAGGGGGCGAAAGTCCGCCGTATACTCGCACTCGGCCCGCTGTTTAAGAGTAGATGGGTTGAAGTAAGGTGACATAGTTCCCGGGCACACCCATTCTCAGTAAACGACTACAGAGAGTAGCTCTGTCACATTAGTCAAACGCGGCTCATATGCATAAGAAAACAACGATCGTTGGTTGGCCAAAGGTTTGACGACGCGGGAGTAGTTGACGGAGTGCAAAAAGGTGATCGATGCAACTCCAACCTGAGCGGAACCCAGCTGCTCTTCACCTATGCTCTATTTGCTTACCTGGCTGCGCCTCTGCTTCAGCAGAGCTGCTATTACCTTGGAAGCAACACAGGTGAGGCAATCCCTCTGTGGCGGACGCAGTCAGTTCGCGCAACGTTTTTGTAGACGGGCACGATATCCGTAAGGCTGCAATCAGATGAGGTAACTTCAGTGCGCCAGACCTCTTGGTGGAGAAGTAACTCCTGAACCATTGCTGGGTCGCCATCTATGAAAAAAGCCCGAGGGAGTTCATCTGAGCCAGGAGATTTGTAGCGCTTTAAGTAGCGAAGCTTGCGGACAGCCTCAGCCTTGGATGGTGGTGAAGAGTCTACACACCAGGGAACGCTCTGGGCTCCAAAATAAGAACGCATTGGTGCTGCTGGCCAAGTGAAATGCTGCTCAAAATGCTCGGTCCAAATCTCGAGTCGACGTTTTGAACGTGGAATGGCTCGCCACTGGCTTCTCATAAAATTTCGCTTACAGCCTGTATTGTGCCACTAGTAAATGGGATCAGAAGGAAAAGCCTACGGAAACTCCGCGATGTGGCCGCTTGCTGCATCTCCATTATCCGCTGCGTTCGTCAATCTCGCGATCTTCCCATAGAATTCGTTTGATCTCAGCGTCAGCAGTCTTGGTTAGTGGACGGTATTTAACGCTAGCAGGAATTGCTTGGCGGGCTTCGAGTAGCTGGAGGGCTCATGCAGATCTCCAGTGGTTAAAGGACTACTGGTGAAGCCACGGATTAGAGTAGCAGAGTTGTACATGGCATCGCGGATGTGTGTCCAGTATGTTTCAATGTATGTGCATGAGGTAGTCCACAGCCTTGAGGCCTAAACATCCGGAAATGCGCGGAGAACGTTCGGGGAAGAAAGCTTAGCTACGTCAAGCCGTTTCTGGCGACGCAGTTGGGAGCAATCCAAGCGTAGCACAAACTTCGCACACACCAGCGCGTGATCCGAAGTGAGATAGGTACTCCAGATTGATTTGCAACCCTGCACGCTACCCCGCTAGCGATAGCTAATGGCGATGTAGTCAATTTGTGTCCACGGCAGGACAGGTGATGGGGTCCCCAAGTGGCCTGTTGGCGTCAGGATCCTCGAAACTAGTGCTCGACAGAAAGAGACCGTGCTCCGAGCAAAGCTGAAGTCTGTTGTTAGTTCTGCAATGACCCTGGCCGCGTTGACCACCGAGTTGACTTTCGGCAACTTCAAGTCTACCGACCTGAGCGTTCAATTCCCCGGCGAGCACCACGACGTCGGTACGCCGCTTCTTACAGAGAACGTCGGCCGGTTGAGCATAGAACGTATCCTTAACTGACTCCGGGCTGCAATCGGTGGGAGCGTACGCTGCCACAATGAATAGACAGCGTCTGCTGGCTTCGCGTCAGGACAGTCGCACTGAGGTTTCAAGTCGGATTGCGCATAATCGGCTGTTAACAGGGATCCAGTCTAGTAGCTTGGTCTTAGCATGTGTACTCAACGCACTCCCCACGCCGGCATAACCAGCGGCTCTAGCGGTTGCGTCTCCAGATAGGCGCAAAGTGAAAATGTTAGTGAAATTTGCAGGCAGTGAAACTAGCCGCAGTGTCGTCCTGTAAACAAATCTCGTTGAGACAGCAGACATAAATGGCCGTAGTTTCTAGAGTGCCAGCAAGGGATTCTTGTGATCTAAGCTGCTTCAACGTACAAACATTGAATGTTTCCAGTTTGGGAACGGGATGCAAGCAATGGCTCGTAGACACAACTTGGCGCATCCTCGGACCTAAGCTCTGGATCCCTAAAGCAAGAACGCTCGCCCAAGGCGTCGCGAGGTTATGAGCCCCAGAACGAGGGGGGAAGACCAAGAACGGGGGTAGAACCTATGTAACATGGTGCGTTTTCGAGGCTTTGTAATGAAGGCGTTTAACCATGGACCTTAGGAAATTTGGCACCGTACGGTCGTGAATCAAACTCCAGGTCCAACTTTTCGGTTTTCGTTTCCATCGAATTATCGTGGACCAATGAACTGGGATTTATTGCTCCTGCGTGACGTCTAAATTCGCGTACAGCTAACATCGAAAAGGAGGAGTATCAAACAGACTCGAATTGTGGTAGATTAGCAAAAGTGCGCCTTCTCGCATTACTACCGGTCTCACTAGGCGGCATGGGACAATCGCCGCAGACCGATCGCCAGGTGGAGTGGGCAAAAAATCTGCAATAGATACCGGATTCAAACCTTCTACGAAATCCTGAGGGGAAACTTGAGTGAACTTAAGCAACTACATGGATTTGGCCATAGTTGGTATATCTGCACATGCTGTCGCCAGTCTAGTGGCAGCTGCTCATTTACCTTAGGTATTTTGGTACACAAGTCCAGTTTATTCTTCTCTTATCTCTGGCGTCATTGCTGCAACTATGCTACATCATAATGAGTACGCTGCTTTATGTCATATCGTCAAATATGCCTTGGGTCTTGGTCGTTCAACAGAGGGCCAACAGATGTTTGCATATGGGAAATTGAGAGCCAGCTTGATGCATGTGGCGTCCCCAATCAAATTACCACCCTTAGTTGTTACACTACGCTCAGTTGTGTCAGTTCTTTTATCCGCGATGGGTATTTCGGTTTGGTATCTATCATGGTTTAGTAGAGAGCATATGAATTATCAAAAAGCACATCTCTCAAAGTTAGTTCATGATCGATCAAAAGAAAGTATACACTCTGGCAAGTTTGCCCACGAGTCACATGCTATTAGTTCCCCTGCTTCACAACAAGACCTGGCACACGTCAGGAGTTAACTTTTATGCTTTTTGTTGGATTAGATTGCCACCTAACATCCACTGCTTGGAAGGTTCGACTTCAATTAGATTTGTTGCATTTGTATTTACTACAACGTTCATTGTGCACACTTAGAATGGTTGACTGTGCGACCTGGAAGTGATGTCCAAGACTGTCGCCGGCTAGGATGTATTTCTACAGCCGACTAGCAGTGTATTTCAATGAATGTATCATCCACGAATAATCCATTTCAGGTTCACATAAGTTCGCATCGAAACCGACACAACAATGTGCTAGCTCCCCCACCGACGAAAGCACTTCAATGGGCGCACGATATAAACCAACTCTAATCTATGATTACTTCCAGCGTAGAACGGTAGGCCATTTTGAGTTACCATTCCGACTTAAACCGATGAGAATGTAGGCCAACCAGTGCAGGTCACGTGTGTTTCATATAACGTGACATCTACTGCAGATTCCCAGTCAGCCTACGATTCATGCAATGCACGCACCCCAACATGTGAATCAGTTGAGAAGTCAAGAATGTTGGTTCACGTGAAACCTATCCTTACGCCTCACAAGAACACGCTCGAAACGGAGGCTGGAAGGAAAGTAAAATGCAATACTTACCATGTTATGTGCACTCCGCTATCCAACCACAATCGTGTTCTGTTCCCTTAAACCTTGGAATTCTAATTCCGAGCTGCCACCTATCTTATCATGGTCACAGAAAACGGTTTCTAGTGTGGTGACATAAGGGCGCCATTCGAACTCAATATTCATGTACCAAGAAGGCGGTAATTTAAACAGCACAACTCAAGGTGGTGGTGTCCATAATGGACCTGATAAAAAATGTCTAGACCGGTTGCATGTCCAGGAGGCGCCCGCATCGCCGGACATGCTTACTCAATCAGACACGGCTCAAGCCGAGCCCTGTGGCAATAAGGATATGATTGGTGTAGTTGACCAAGCGGGGAGATCGTTCTTGCCAAGACTTTTATTTACAGACCTTGCCGAACTAGAGGAGGTGTTCAAAAAGTATATTCTCCGCACTTTTCAGCCGGAACTAGAGAATAAAAACTGGACCGGTGCCTAAGAACTCCACTGCCACTAATTAACCGAAGTAACTTCCGCACATGTACAATGAACAGTGATTTGTTACTGAATAAAAGCAACAGCTTGAAGGATCAAGTAGAATGATTGGAGTGAATACGATGAAATCAAAACATATGTGGTCATCTATCGAGCGCTCACCGAGGTGAATGCCTTAAAAAACAACATCAATATTTCTTGAAAAATATCCAGTGTAAGCATGCAGTAATTACCGGGTGCAGTGGTCGTTGTTAGGTGTGAGAACAGCAAAATATGGTCGCTAACTTGGGTCCATTTGATACATAAATCCTGTAGAAAGGCATGGCTGGCGTAATCCACAATAGAGGAGTTTAGGTAACAAAGTGCTGGGAGCTAAGAGCAACATCAAATTATTTTTCGAAAAGGGTACAGCTAGGGGATGATACAACTGAGGCTTGGAGTGCGTTCCAAAGTTTGCAAACGCGAAATGAAAAGGAATTACGTCAATACTCTAGACGGCTACATTGTTCCTCAATTTCAAGCAGTTATCGCTGAGCTGCTTGTTGTGGCTAAGTTTCAGCAAGTGGCACCATACGTGGTCGGGTTCCCTCAATGTCCACTCAATGCTAATCTGAGATTGCCGCACGTCCTTCGGTAGCCTCCGCTGAAAATTCCCATCAACTTCAGCCTTCGGGGGTAAGATTGCTTCAGCAGGCCCTTTCCATATTTTGTTGCTCTTCGATGTGGTTCCTCTAACGCCTCTAGGTCTCGCTTCAACCAAGGTTACCAGGCTTGGATAGCGTATTCATCGTACGGGCGCACGTAGGAACGGTGCAACATTAAAAGGCTTGATGGGTCAAATGTGCCGAATGCCCTTCGCAGCGTGCCGACGTGCTGGTCGCCTCTTTTCGAAGCTACCTCAGGTCGTTTTAAACAGGTGAGGTCGCTCTGTGCGAGCACACCCAGGTCACGTTCCTGGGAACTGGTGTGCAATTAGTGTGCCCAATGCAAATACGTGTAGCCCTGTCTATGGCGTTAATGCACAACGAGACATTTGTCTACGTTGAATGGCATGACGTTTTTAACTGATTAGTTCGACGCCTTGTTAAGGTCTCACTGAAGCCGTTCGTGGTCGTCCGGTTCTCTGACCCATCATCATATCTTGATATCATCAGCGAAAATAAGGAAATCGGAAGCAAATGATCTCATCAAATCGTTAATGCACACCAAGAATAGGTGAAGTCCAAGCAACGAGCCTTGTGGTACACCACAAAGCGCATCAATTGCTTCGGAGAATGAATCTCGGACCTTCACTTCTAGCCGTCGTTCGTGTAGAAAATTGCTCATTCAACTCAGGATCGGGTCGCCAATGCCGTAGCTATGAAACTTCTGAAAAACAATTCACTGGTTTAAGCGATCAAACGCTTTTGAGAAGTCCAGGTAGATGACATGGACTCCTACTCCATCATCAACGACTTCAGTTCAGCTATTACGTGCAATTATTAGCTTAGTAGCACATGAACGCTTTTGACGACAGCTACGTTGCTTTGCGGCTATTAAGTGGCATTCCAGATACTGCATTAGCGCGTCTGCGATGTTTGCTTCCATAATTTTGGATAGCACAGGAAGTAGTGTTTTTGTACGGTAGTTGGTAAGGTCAGTGCGGCTACCTCCTTTAGGTATAATAATGATGAACCCGCACATGCCTGCTGGTGGAATATGCTTCGGTTCTAGACATCGCTGATAGAAAACAGCTAGTGGTTCTGCTAGATAATTAGCTGCTGTCTGCAGCGCTTTCACTCGAATGTTGTCGACTCCAGAAGAACTGTGGATAAGCAAGGATAACGAAGTTTTCAACACAGCTTCCGCATTGAAAGTGTTGTTGTCTAAACCCAATGTTGGTGTAATAGAACCGAGGAGGATAGTTGGGCTCGTTACCTGCTGGAACGTTTGGCAGTAATGAAGCGTTGGAGGTCGGCTGTTTCAATTGCTGATCGCATGCATCGATCAGGCGTGTCCAGTGCTAGAACCCTGCGGTTCACCTTTCGAAATCCGTTAATGTGCCTCAACAATAGATTGCGGTTCGCGCAGAATCACTACATTAACCCTTGCTGAGACGTTGTTTTTTCATCGCGGATCAACTGGACATAAAACTTGCTATGTGCAACGTATGCAGTCCAGGTTTCGGCATTCAGGCAATCCTTGTGAGTTCTCCATAAAAAATCCCTCTGGGCCATACGTTTAGCTGTTCTGCTCCTTAGATATGACTTATATTTGTTTTAGGTTGGAAGGACCTCTGTTCTGATGCGTGCGGTGCCAGGGTGCAAAACGGTCTTGTAAACGCTTCACAGGCAAAGTCTGTGAGGCATTCGGTTAAGAAAGTCCAAGGTCTATCCTTGACAAGTGTAGCTAACACGTTATGAATCGTGACAGTATTCACTATACCATCCTCCTTTCCAGGATATTCCGCATAGTATATTTAGTCAAAACCTATAGTTAAATGGTCACTGCGTCTCAGTGGCGTGCTTGTAACTGCCATGTTGACTATGAGTTTTTCGTTAGTGAGTACAAGATCCAGTATTGACAGTTTGTTGCAGTTCGGAATCTGGTGGGACTGGTTACCTGCTTGTACAGAGGCTGGCTAGCAATTGGTTCTTGCCACCAGGGTTTAAGCTGAGTACCACCGGTTGCTGCCGTTTCCATACCGTGCACATTAAACTCTCTGGGGCTAAGAATGTGGGTGTAAGACTTGTTCAAAGCAGTGAAAGACATGGTTCAGTTTGGTTTCGATTTCCTCCGTAGTGTTTGGTGGGCGGTAAATTAAGGCTGGTAGACATGCGTGCCTGTTTCACAACCATAGGCGGCACCAAGGCAAAGGAGGTTCGGGAATTGCTGGGCTATCAATGCGTTCACATCGGATGTTAGTTTTGTCATAAAGCATTATACCACCACAACTTCCAACTCTATTGTTCCGAAGCATCGACCTACCGAGTAAATTGAGCTCAGCATCAGTTATCTCAAGGCTTAACCAGGTCTCTATAAACATAACGAGATGCTAGATTTTGATGCTTGGCGTCCTCTAAAATCGGCCAACGTACTTATAATGCCTTGGTCGTTGGTGTACGTACAGGATAGTATTTTCGTCGTTAGGAGTCCGTTGATGGATGTCCAATTTGTGTTTGTTTTTAAGCCGACCGTTAGGTGGTCGGTCTTTAATCCTTTTTGGTTTAAGGATCTCAGTCAAGTTACATGCCATTATTGAGCGTTCCACTATAAATTTTTCACTCCTGCTGCGCTCTATCCCTTTCTGTGTTGTGGGTCTTGTTGTGTCGGTCTCTCCGCAGAACTGTGCAGCTAAACAATTTACGGTCTTTGCAAGTTCCATCGAATTGCTTACGACTGGTGTCCGTTTGCCTGCTGCTCAAAATTTTGACCAGTGTTCCAATAGAACTAGCGTCATCCCATCGGAGTGTAATACTACTTTCATTAAGCCTGGACTGCAGCCCCTGTAGTTAGGTGATGACCAAACGTTTGTCAGGGAGGTGGCAATAACATTGTCCAGAGCCATTGCTTCGCAGATGTAGCACCACTGTTCTCGACCATGTGTTTGGTCATCTTGATCAGAAGTATCCAGAAGCTCGGGAACTCTATAAACAGATATTGTATTTCTTGCTATCACTATTAGGAATGTCGCGTTATTCACCTACTTCGTTTGCTTGATCGGGTAATATGCCCACACCGCTCAGTGAGTTGTGACGTCGAACTACAGAGAACAGGACAAGCTATTCTCAACTCCTGAGTAGTGTTACTCGAAGAATTCAAAACTCACCAGTGTGCACTGAGGTCGAGTGAAGCGCTACCCGTTGCAGCATTGTAGGCTCAAGACGAATAGCAATCGCATCGCAGATGGGATCCAATGGTTGCAATTGGCTAACAACTTGCCATCTATTGTGCCAGATTTGGGCTAGGGAACTTTGGTGCACACGACAGTTAACGCAGCGTGATTTTGGCTAGCGAACGTCAGCCTTGACTTTGTTGCTGGCAATCTGGGCAGTTTAAAAGCACCACTGGAGTTGACCTTGAAAGCTGTGTCGTCCCGCGTGTGCTCAGTACAGGAGATAATCCTACGAGTATCGCTCCTGAGGTGATTGTCGAGGCCATTGAGTTGTACGATGCCAGCTTGTTATCTACATCGGATTGCTCCAGACTCTGCGCTGTCAGTCTCATGGTTGGAGCTGCAGTTGAAGCGACTATGTTTGGAGGAGTGCAAGCAGGCATGGTTGAGACTTGTCCGCTTATGGCAGTGCGGTGACCCAGTGGATTTAGAGACACAGAAGCTGCAGTGTGGGTGAAGCTTCTCTTTCACTTCTTCTGCTCATAGGCGAAACTTACTTTGGTTAGTTTAGGTATAAGCGTGGTCATATTTACCTTCGTGGGATCGATCTTAGTATTTACAACATGCGAGAATATCTCAGTCATCCTATCGCACTTTCATGATCAAAGATAAACAGGTGACAACTGTAATGATTTTAGATGTTGGACAAAACCAACTTGTCAGCAACTTTGTTTGTATGCTATATTTCTTGTAAGGATTTGCTTATGCGATGCGAACAGCAAGGTCTAATGCAACTATAACCCGATATTTCGATCTTAGGGACTTTACCGCAGTCCTCTGCTGTTCACAGACGACGGTGAGTCATTGGAATGCTAGTCGCCCTCTTATCGTTTGCAGCAAGGCCTACCTGAGCTCTCGCCATGATGAGTGTTCTATGCGCTTGGCGTGACATACAAACATGCCAGGATTCGCACACGAGTTGCCAGTTGCTCAACTTCACCAAGGTCAGCCGGTAGAGATAGAAAGAAGGCATAACGCGCAGACTGTCGGGTTCAACAATCAGACGACTTGCGGGTGAATGCAGACACCCGCAAAAAGTGGTAACGCGTGTTGGTCGGCCTGCTTTAAGCGACGATGCAGGTGGAGCGATGATAAACGTTCCTAGAGCTGTTCAGTTAATGAGCGAAACAATATGATGGTACCCCTGTTATGCTGCGACTTGTAGGAACGGTTGCCGTTTAGTTTGGGCGTCCATAGCTTCCTTTTCCGAATGAGGTCAAAATGTTTACCGAAACGCTCCGATTTAGTGTGGTTACACACGTAGAACTCGGCAAAGCATATGCCGAAACTGAGAACTGGAGCAAGCGTATAATCTACACAATGTAGATTTAAGTGGCATCAAGCAGTGATTATAGCTGGTCAAACTGGTTCGAACGAGCGCACGCACCATCTTGTGTGGGGAAATTAGAGTGGCTACAGAGAGCAAAGCGGAAGCCGAGTTAAAGTGCGGCCGTACAGCGTGTTCACTTTCGGCTTAGCGTATATGGAAAGCTGGTGGAGCAAGGCACTTTCACTTGCTATGCAAGATCGAGAACACATGAACAGGTGTACTTGGATTTTGTCCCTAACACCCAAATTACTGGCCACGGAAAAAACTGACCTCCCCAAGCTTTGCTGCTTGACTTACCATTTAATGAGGCATTATACACTCAAGCTTGATGCATTGAAGAGCGAAAAATATCAGTAAATGTACGACAGTAGTTAAGTGTCCACATTTTATCGTCGCCATTAGTTAATCGATTAGGAACGATACCAACAAAAGCACAACCTTCCGCTATTTTTTAAATTTTTTAATTGTTAATTGCATATAGGAGGTACATTCGGTATTCATTTGCTAACTTATTCCTATTTAACTTCTTTAAACATAATAGTACCCTATAACAATGCCGAACGTGTGCCTGCCGACTTTTCGTGTTGAACAATTGTCGTCAAGATTACCGATAGTATTTTTAAGTCAACAAGTTACACATGGGATCCTTTGTGTGTGCCGACGGTGTGTGGTAATGCGGGTATCATATTTGCCTTGCGGTGGTTTCCGTTGCAGTGCACTTGCAAAAGTGTGCGAATCTGGCCTCCAGAAGTACTTTTACGTTTGTGTTACTATGTAGGTATTAGGGGAAGTCAAATAGCTTAGGCAGAAGTTCATCATATCTAAAGGCAGTTATGTAGCCATCAGTAACTAGGAAAAACACTATGCTGCCATTGTATCAATTCGGGAACAGTCAGCAGTGCGCAATCCATTTGACCCTGTGAGCTAGAAATCGTAGTTCTTTTACAGCGTGTGAGGGTTATCCGGCTGTCCCGCTGGGATGATAAACGGCTACTACAAAGTGCCTTTTTGATCCGCTTGGTTGCTGGGTCCAGCTATATTAGGCCCCATTTCCCTGCTCATTCGCACACTTGCACACAGTGGTTCAGTTTCACTCTGCTAACAAGTGCTTATTCCGTCAACGAGAAAGATGACACAAAAAATACGTCATCTTGAGATCCGATTGTTGTTGCGGTTGCGCAAATCCGAGACACCCGAGGGAGTCAGTGCCACCCCGCTGAATAAAGATACGGACAGACGGATGAAACACATAAATGCAATTTGTAAGTAACAGGGGTAGCAGTATTGTGTGTCAGCAAGTAGTCTAGTGTTGCTCTAAGAGCTAAGGAGCAAAACATGGCTAACAAACGTTTCGGGTCCAAAACACGAATATAAGACGTCATTGCCTTAAGCACCTTACTTATATATGATCTAGTCCGTCGCAAGTAGGTTTTACAACCGTGCTCCACCATCCCTGACTATGAATTTAACTGGAATCTGTACGAATATACCAGCGAAAATAAACGTAACTGCGGTTGCACAGACCTCGAACATTATTGTATTTTGCTGCCCACAGAGTCAGTATTGTAGTATATCACTGTGACGCAGCTGTGCACACCTAAATTTTACCGCTTTGACTGAATGCAGTAGTGGCTCAAGCGACTCAGTTCGGCAGCCTTGTAATCTGTAGACCTAATGAGGCCTAATTTCTCCGTGTCTTTTTACCTGTACAACTAAACATAAAGTAAATGGAAACTAGTGCTATGCATTGCTAATGTGACTCCCAAAGTAAGGGAACTAAAAATTGCCATTCTGCAGTATCCTATCTGATGAGCGTTACTCAATAGGCGGATAGTCCCCATAGCATCGGCAACAAAGGCTGCACGGTTGAATCTCCAAACCGATGAAAAAGTGTTCTTATAAAGTAACAATCAGCCTTTTCCTTTCTGGATCATTTATCGAGGAAAAAGTGTTGAGTAATGTACTAACGTGCTGCACGAATCCAAATATCACCACAGTTGTTCTACGGATACCCGTAACATGAAGGGTGGGCAAATCGGGTGCTGGTGGAGTTGTACCAAGCACTCACAAAATTGATAAAGGGGCAATCACCACCCAAGCCACACAGTAAGAAGAGGCCTGTTCTCGATGGGCTAAACAATCTGTTGTCCTTGGATTAGCAAAAATGATAATTTGTGTGCGACATGATTTGTGGGCAAATAAAATCCAATCTGATCCATCGCCCACCCGGTTTATAGCCCACCCCGAGCTAGTACCCAAATATTCAAAATACAATTTCTTTTCTCATAAATATGCTACGTTTTCACCGTCTGCTCATTTCCGGGGTTGTCTCACGGCTTAATTACCCAGTTCCATGGTCTGTGCTCTTGTCCCATTGTCAGTTTTAACGCCCCATCTCCGACGACGCTAAATTATGATTACCCAACGGCTAGCCAGTCCGATCGCGTTAAGAACAACACAGACCTCGACAGCATTATTGACAGATCAGAAAGTTTACCCACCTCATTCAACCTACGAGCAAACTTAATGTACAGACGCCTGTGCACAAGCCTTCGGCCCCTTCAAAACCCGAGAACTGAGCAAAGTCAGTTAATAATTCCACTACACTTTTGTCAGTATTCCATTGGCTACACACTAGTATGGCCAGACAGAAGGGACGTATCCCTGAGAGATTAGTTGGACGTTTTGGACAAAATTAAAACTTATCCACCAGGAACCTCGCGGACCAAGTTGTCTCGTGATATACACATTTCTCGTCGTGCCCTAGCCAGGTTGATAGACAGCGGAATGGAAACCCGGCAGCATTTCTCACATAGCACTGCAAGCTCTGCAAAAAGGAAGCAATGTGGAAAATATGTAGAAGTTGAAACTGCATTGAAAAATGGAGGAGCTAAGTTCGTGCGCACATGCAAACAGCTAGATGCCTACTTCTAAAGAAAATGGCAAAAGTATTCGGGGGATGACTTGGAAACATCTTTGCTGCCACGGAAGGAGGGTTGCAAAGATGGAAGAATAGAAAGCAAATTGTGTATGAACTTGCGCATGGCGGACAGAGCAATCCATGAAAATTGGCTGAAAGATGGACTGCCTAAACTTTAAATGACAACGTGCACAATGCAGACGAATCCGGACCCTTTTCCGTTGAACTCCAGAGGACTGTTTGTGTTTGTCGGCCGACAAGCTCAGCGGATCGAATAAAGCCATGGATATGCTCACTCAGCTGTGCTGCGCGAATATGTCAGGTATGGATAATAGAAAATTGCTTTTGATTAGAAAAATTAAGAACCCACGGTGTTTTAACCGCAGAATCGTGGACACACTTCCTGTAAGTTACAGAGTCAACAAAAATGCGTGTAGTGCTAAAGGGCTTTTCACTGAGTGGATCCTCTCATGGGACTCGGAGCTAGTTCAACGTGGACGCAATATTATGTTGCTCTTGGATAACTGCATGGCGCATCTACAGGTTGAAAGCCAGTGAAACATTCAGGTGAAATTTTTGCCGGCAAGCACGACCAGCACTCTTTAACCCATGGAGCAAGGTGTGATTATGAATCCGAGCATCCGTTACAGAAAAGAAATTGTGGACCTAACTCTTTATCAAATCGAAAACAACGTGTTATCTTGCTCTTGGTCGACGGTGGATATCAGCGCCGAGATTTCTGTGCTCGATGCAATTCAGATCATTTTAAAAGTTGGAGACGGGTTACCGGTATAACAATGAAAGCTTGCTTTCGGCGTGCTAGCTTCATCCGACTGCCATCCGATGCAATTTCTGATGACGCCATCAAGGTTTGCAGAATCCTAGTCATCAGTGCAGTAGTGTTCATCGATATTGACGACGATGTAGAATGTTCCTAAACTATGACAACTGTTGAAGATGTGCTCTTCAGACTAATTTTAGGGTATCAACTGGAATAGAAAGTAGGCAACGACGCAGAGGATGATGTGCCGGATGCCTGCGTTAATAAAAGCAGTCAGCGTGTGTCACATTCAAGAGCAAAGAACTATGTGAATGATCTGCACCGCCACGGACTTTTGCATCGCCTAGGCAACGATTTCTTGTCCAACTTCACTACATCCGTGGAAAAGTGACTGGAGTTGCAGCTCAAAATAATGTACAACTAACATTGGATTGCTTTCTCAGCAAAACGTACACAGTAAGTCAGTTTCTATAGCTGTCCATGTACGATGAATAAGGCTATAATTTTTAAGTTATACGTCACGGGCTTTTGAATAAACGTATTTTGTAGGTTTTAGTCACAAATACATATTTTATCCTTCATAGCACGTTACAATTCAAGTGATATACTATACAATAATTTAATGATGGTTTCCTTTTTCAAAAATGTCCATGTCAGTCAGTAACCCATCCCGCTTTATTGCCCAGTTTTGGAATATCCCGATTGTGGACAATAAATTGGGTTCAACTGTACCCAGTAACTATCGTCTTAAATGTCAATGCCAAGTTGGACACTTTCCATCAGTGATTCTAAGTGAAAGACTAACAACGCCGTCCATGGGTCACTTTTATCGTTCACATAAGAAGATGTACATCAGATAAACCTCATTGATCGACTGAGTATTTAGACTGGTTTAAACCAACAAGGCTTTCATTTATACTACGTTCCTTTTGATTGAGGCGTATGACTATATGCTTTTTGCTTGAAAAGGAGCCAAGGCTGTCTTCCTTGTTTGCTCCACGAACTGCGCCCATGCAAGAAGTGTGGGATACCAACCTTTCGTTGCAACCGATATGCGCTTATATACCATTCGTAACGAAAAAGGCGGTTTGAAGGCTTTGGTAAATAGTGAGCTGACACAAAGTTAGCTTAAGTGCAAGCCATGATATTCAGCAGAGCTAAATCAAACATGTTCGTAGAAAGTTATGGCTGTTACTTCTCTGGAAATATGCCCACACGGTACTGGTGACTCAGCCGGCTTGCGTCCGTCGTATGTATTTTGCGTTCTTTTATATTGCGGCACAATAGCTGAGGTGGTTTCTACCTCTAGCTAACGTGACTAATAATGTTACTAATGACCGTTGTATATTATTAAAGGAGGTGGAACCACTGAAACCTGAAAAAACAAAACAGTATAGCGTCAGCTCTCGCCAATCTCTTTTAACAGGACAGAAAAACAAACTATAACGTGACCGTTGGCTGCGATGTCCGTGACAGCATCATTTGTGAGGAAGAAACAGACTGTCGTGAGAGAAACATGTATAATACACGGACTCCGTTCATTCTTAATTCTTCCAGGATTTCACATCACGACACAAATTAGTCGGTGGCTGTATTTTTCAAAATTTTCACCATTTCTAACACAACTTTGAAGACAACACTCACAGCATTTTCTTGAGTTTACTCCTAATGGTTTGCGTACCTGTATTACAAGAACGTGCATCACGCTGTTGCATCCCAATTAAGTGGCACGGACGATTCTGTGTTGATGTTTTGCGTAGCCAACCCCTTTAACCTTGTCTACCCGATTACGCTGGTTAGTGCCAAATTTAGTCAACTATGTTTCTGATTAATAAAAAATTCACTTGTTAGTCAAGCCTGTTAGATTAGACGTGTGGTTTATCGTATATAGTGATCGCTCATTTTGTGTGACTCCTGAAAAACCCTTGTGTGGGTTGACTGTGCCTTCACGTATTGCATCTATCTGTTATCCCTGGTTGAGATGAGATGTCCGCTATTGTCAGGCAGGACGTAATAGATCGACTAGCCGGTGCCACATCTCATGCCTGTTGTACTGTACTTGGGATCAGTTACAAAACAACATTCCACACTTAGAAAGCAGTAGTGCTTTGTAAGTTATTTTCTGAGGATCTGTAGGAAACAGGTTACATCAAGTTGCCTCCACATTTGTGAACCCTACCGGATGCCTGTTTCGTCTCCAGTTGGACTGCTTAGTGGCAAGCATTTCCATTGCCCCAATCTTACGGGATTAGGACATACACCTATCCGTTTGGGAGGCAACGGCATAAGGCGGTGGGACATAAGAGTTGACTGAAGACCGTCACTAACGACTGATAGCTGCAGTGGAGCGTCTTTATCCTTCGTTGTCATGAGGTTGAGCAATAAGTTGAGGATAGGTTCAAAACACGCAACTACGAATTCCGTTACTAAAAGTTGTGGAAGATAGAGTTTTCTAGAAAGTAATACGGTTACTTAAAGCTTGCCGGCAAGACTCGTCGTCGGACATGACCGTTCGCCACCGTCACTCCTAGCCCAGTGCTTTAAACCAGTGGACAATGGTTCACCCCGGGCAAACTGTTCATATTTGACATGTGCCATAGAGTGGAACGAAAGACAATTCGAAGAAAGCACCTTACGCTTCGCTACACATTAAGGCACTGATAATCTCCCTTTGACTACTGATAACTGGTAAGAACTTACAAAGCTCAGCGAAAAGTTTGTATAATATTATCTCTTCCCAACTTTTGCTTCTATTTCAATGCAGCGTCAACGAAATAAATAAATAACTAAATGTTTTATTCCCGGCAGTGCGAAGGCAAGCTTGTCGGGGCATGATTCTGATAATACAAAGAGGTAGGGCTGATAACTGTACAAAAATATAACATGTTAACCAGTAACATATTGGATTTGTGTGTCTGTATATATGTTAGTGTATGTGTTAGTGGGCGTGGTGAGAGAAGTTGTGGAATGTGACTGAATTCGTGAGTTTGTTTGCTGTGTTCGGCATCGCATTAAGGGATCAATGTAACTCTTCGAATTGGATGACCTTTATGAAGCGACAGTGACTGTCTTTAATGGCGAGTCACATCCGCCACGGCAGAGTGTTTTAAAACGGACAATTATAGCATTTTATAGGGAGAACGCTCGCCAGGCGAAAACCCACCACGCCCTGGAACACTACCGCCGAACTATTCGTTGGAACATGATGAACCCCAAACAATCTAGCTAGCATCACGTGAAGGTTGTTCGGATAGACAGCCAGATAGTTAAGCCGAGCACTTCTATTGTTTGTGTTACTCGGTCGGAAAGGGATGTTTAGCGTAGGGTAAACGTCTGAGTGCATCATCAATACGTTTTCTGAGCATCGGCTATGTAGGGGAAAACAACGCAAGTAGGGAGTACGTTTCTCGGTTGACACATACGAAGAGAAAACAAATGTTAGTGACATTCTAATCCGGTGAATTGTGTGGCCGAGTTTAAATGCTGTCTTTACTCTCACAAGGTGATGATAAAAGTGAGTGGGATCTCACAAGATCCGATACGTCACTAGCAAATCGCCACGCAGGCGCCGACTCAATCCAACACAGACCCTCGGGGCATTAAGACTTAGTTGGGAAAGGAGATGAAACCCCCCCTTCATATTCTTAGGTACTTCTGCCAGAACTGCTAAATGTGAGTGGCGTATTCTGTATAGGGCTTAAGATTGGCTTTGAGTACTTGAGAGAAGATAGAAGAGTCAAATCGTCCAATTTTCCTCCATAATAGTCCAAGGTGATTGTCGGATTCTGGATGCCTTTTTGATCTGACGTGAACAGCCAAGGTCGTTTTGTACCAGAACTGTCCGATTTCACTCGACAGAAGCTTACTATGCAACTTGGTCCCCCACGCTGTGTATGCAAATGCATTGACGGCGTATGACTAGTGTCCTATAGCTGGTCGCCTTGGAACCTAACAGCTTAGATCACCGTGTAGGGCCAAATGGTCACCGGCTGTTTTGATGGCCGGCCATCTTTTGAGATCAACAGCCAAGAGTAATAACTTTGAGGTGCAAATGAACCGAAGGTGTTGTGGAGCAAGTACTGAGCCCAGGGGCCATCCGCACTAAATTTTAATAGGGTCCGGGAAGGTGCTGCTATTTCTCACATTCAGGCAACTTTGAAGCATGAAGCTACCTCTTCAACCAAGGAGCGGATCACCAATTACACCAATCTGAACCTTTTGAATGAAATGGTGGTGGGTCCGATGGTCAGAAGTCTTTGAGAATTACAGCTAAGCTACCTTAATTTTTACACCGATGTCGGCCGTTTTAGTCCAACCGCAGCGAGCAAGTAACAGGTTTGGCTTACAGTACGGTTTTCGGTGGAATCATATTGTATTTTGGTGTCATGACTTTGCGTTCGGCTACATGGCCACCATGAATATACGCGCACCTAAAGAAAGGTCATTGGGCGATAGTTGGCCGGATGTGCACGAATCCTCCTTCTGAACGGGAGTGACGTTTCCGTCCTTTCACATTGTTGGAACCAACATCTCACCGATATATTGTTGGAAAGGCTGAAAGAGTGGTCCGGCTAAATTCGAGATCACCAGGTTCAATGTTTTGAGCGCACATCACCAATGGCAGAAGAGGCATACATGCGCAAGGACATTAGTTACTACAAAATATCCGAAGCTGTAGGCGAGATATGAGTAAGCCGTGGTGATGGTATAGCTTGTGTGGACGGCGTAGGGGACGAACTTGTAGAATATTGCTAACATTTGGCCGTGGATATTTCTGTTGTGTTTTGTGCTTGCCCACACGATGTGTGTAGGGCAGGAATCTTTAGCTGCAGTTTACAGAGTTTGTCAACGTGTCTATAAATAATTTTGGGGTTTCAGCAGAATTTCACGGACGGATCCTGTGTCTACCTTAGTTTATGATCATGTACCGTGTTGACGCAATGATTCCATTTGGTTGGGTAGACCAATTCATCAATGAACTTCTGATGAAAATGTAATCCTACGTCCAACTCTGTATGAAGTGCTTTACCGTCAGCGGGTGTGGAGCCTGTTTTTCTATGCATTTGTCACCAGCTTATTGGGTTGATTAACAAAATCCCACCAGGTGATAACAGGGCATGTCTTAGCATGAAACGGCCAGTTGCTTGCATTAATGGGTGTTGTTAAAACAATTTAATCTGAAATGAGCTGAGAATCTTCAACGATTTTTCGGCGTAACTTGCACAAAGGGAGAAATTTGACAGTAGTGTTTCATGGCCGCTGCGGCCCAAGGGTCTCACTAAAGATAGCGTTTCGATCGTAAACTCCTTGTGGGTGAACACTTGGTCCAGGCTAGCTGGTCTATTTCCCGACCTTAATCTCGTTGGAGAAGTAACATGGTTGCAAAGTGGTAATCTAATGATGCACTCTTGTAAGTCCATTTTGAAACGTTCACGGGTACAGGCTGGGGTATTTTTGGCATAAGCTTGAAGTCGCCAATCAGCAAGATGTCAATGAGTGAATGTTTCAGGATAGTCTCCAGAGTAGAGGCTAGTGGCATCTCCATAGGGTGCAAATTTGTAACATATGCTGAAACTAATACAACTTGTAATTAACGTTTTTAGTCTTCAGTAAACATAGCTAGTGTATTTGGTCTATGAGGAGATGAAGGGACTGTAGGTATTTTTCACGTATTGAATGTTACAAACAATGCTGGCTCTCTAGTAACGGCCTACAGTTCATGCCGAGCGTTCGCCAGCATACAGCAGTTTAGAAGTACAGTACCCCGTCAGACAATGCTCACAACATGGAGTGGTAATAGGGTTATGTGGACACACACTTGTAGCACCAGTGTTTTAACAGAACTATGTGCGAGAGGAACTTTGGAACGTGGTTTAATTAAGCACCGTGAACAATGACTGTCGGGATTCCCCGTGGTTACACCTGAGGAACTAGCGCTCCAAAGTACAAGGACTACAAAGCAGCCATTAGACTGATAGCATTTCCTCCATCTATTCGTTACTATGCCAGTTGCTAGCGAACATTCATCCGCAGTTTTGGACAACTTCATTTTATATTTTACCACAGGTTTGGCTTTTCAAAAAAGCAATCACCTGTCGTAGATAATTCACGATAACATAGTCACTGCATGGTTTGTCGTGTGGACACCTGAGAAGCACCTGACTTTAACTGGCACACTCAGCTATGCAATACCGGACATCTATTTCTAAATCGTTTCGCTCGTGCGAAGGCCAAAGCGGATGTACGGATCATTAGCGTGACCAATAAGCAGCGGAAGGATTGCGAGACCGACTTTATTTAACTGACTGCACTTGTCGTAACTGATTTGTTAGGGAGGAACACCGATATAACAATGAAAATATCAGTCAGTTGGTAGTCAGTAGTCAAATATCTGGTGCAGAATAACATCTCCACTCGAAATTGGACCGCCTACATTCATTTCTAGGTGCCGAGCTCGCAACTCCATTCGCCTCGGCCTGTGTTGTTTGCCGTAGTTGTCCATCAAACACCGCAGCCGACTGCTTTGTACCAAACGAATGGAACACGAGTGCATCTATTCCTTTGGATAGATATTCGTCCCTCATACTGCCGCTGAGCTGACAGATTTCACAGTACCTTTAAAGACAACCAACCGCTGACAGCAACACTCTGGTTCGCACATACTGGTACATTTTTGAGAAAATTGGCGACATTCGCTTTTGTGTATTATGAGCTGGGCGGTGCAAACTCTATTGCGCTTCTCGGGAGTATGGTTGCTTTGGTCGCCATCAGTCCAAAAAAGAGCTAATTCTGGGACTGGTTAGGCCAACCCATACTACGGTTACGTAGGTACACCATGCAAACATGAACTCAGGTCGCTTACTGGTTCACTATAACCGTTTCTTTATAAAATCCGTATATCGTCATCATCGATAGCTGTACATCACCCAATTGAACCAATGATTCGCTGCCGCACAATCGCAGCTTAACAATTTAATAATGCATTTTTCTCATGATTCCAAGAAACTGTGTACACAAGAGGACGAATCGTATTTACGTGTGCAACCTGCTCACGCATGCAAAGCTGTCAATGGTTGGGCTTCATATATGGATACGATACGTACGTTTTTCGTGAAAGTCTTCATTTGGGGCTTTTACGGTTGTTTCGTAATAGTTCACGGGCAGTTCTACCTGTTTGCTACCGTTACAGATCAGGGATACCATGAACGTGGCGGGTTCCTGCAAGGGAAGTAACCTGAAATAATGGAACAATGGAACAATGGTTTATTACGGGTAAAAAAGCATCGCTTAACAAGTCCCGTGGGATGGAAATTATTGCGAAAATCAGTTGCATAATAAAGTGAAAAGCGGTATGGTGGACTCACCATAAACTTATGTGGAATAACGGAGATGTTCGAGTATTAAACGTATAAATCCATAAATCCAATGGTTGAGCGTTTGGCAAGACACCGTTTGATTGCGTTTTGTAGCCCCTGGTTAACAAGTCATAAAATGAAATGTAAGTGAGACAGTGCATCGGCAACACGTTTTTTAAATATCGCCAGACTGGGAGCAGAAACGACGTAATTAGCGAGGGCGTTCCAAGGCTGGCTAGCCGAACAACCTCTTCGTGGTGCCAGCTGGGTGGTTCGGGTAAATCTCGTTCCAGCAAATGATTCGGCGACAGTGTCCTAGGATGTGGTGGGATTTCGCCTGGCAAGTGTTCTCTCTATAAAAAACCACAAGTATCCGTTTAACACTGTGACGTGGCGGACGTGACTCGCCACTACATAAAGTCACTGCCTCTTCCCATTTCCGGAGGATAATTCACACATCACGGACGCCATTTGACTCAAATCGTCCCATTGATTACCCCTTTGATGGCGAACACAACGAACAAAAGCACACACAGTCTCATTTACCTACTCACACAACATGCCCCCTTCCAAAAGCACAGTTAAACATAGTTTTACATCTCAAAACACACATAAATTCCCATCCTATTAGTCAAAAGGTAATAATTTGTGCAATCGTTCATCATATATGTCTGTAATGCCATGATCACGCCCTTGATGGTGTGCCTCGCAGTGACGAGAATAAACTATTTATTTATTTATTTAAAACAACTTTCTACGGCATTCAAGCCGGCTATAACGAATTGTCAGTTTCAGAGGGCGATCTCTTAGTTTAGTGTTGTGGTTCAATTCCAGCAGCGGAGGGCAAATATGGTTTGGGTTCTTCAGAATCTGGTAAACCATTATGAGATCCCCCCGCAAAAGCCGATATCGACTGCTGTAGATTCTTAGAAATTTCAGTCTAAGCTGAGAGGGCAGATGAAAGAGTCCCCTGACGTTCTTGGTTGCCCGTCGTTGAGGAGTCTCTAAAGCAACGAGATCCTGTTTCTGCCACGGCTGCCACGCCTGAATAGCATATTCCACGTGAGGTCGCACGTAGGCGTTAAGCATGTTGGGAAATATTGATGGTTCAAACCGACCGAAGGCTCTGCGAAGAAGGCCGAAGTGTTGATTTCCGGTTCTCCTCGCCTTCTCTGCTTGTTTTGAACACCCGAGATCTTCCTGTACCCATGCACCTAAGTCACGCTCCTGGGAAACCTTCGCCGAGGTGTGGTCTCCAATCACGTAAGCGCTCACCGGCTGGTGACGCAGATGCATCACTTTGCACTTAGCTTTGTTCAAATGAAGCTTGTTCCTCTTTGATCATTCGTAAATGCGATCTAGGTCATGTTGGAGCAGATCCTGATGAAGCAATTGGAGCCATAAATGAGATTTAGACAATTAATATATAAATGTGCGTAATTAACTAGAATAGTAAGGGTTAAGTTAATTGTGAGTGGCAGAAACTCCAAACCTGGTGTAATTTTACTCGGAAGTGCAAAAAAGAAAGCTAGGATTAATACATAAATGTTGCCGTACATGGAACTCCAAGGTCTCAGCTGCGTTTGCACATAGGGGAGCCAAGGCAAAGGAAAGATCCTAAACAGCCCAAGATGTCAGATTGACCTCATCAAGCACAATGTGTTATATGCTACGGAATAGTTGAGAGGCTAGGGGAGCCAGTTGGCTTTCCTTTCAGTCACCAATTTCAGGTGGAGGTGTATAGCTTACATAGGCGTACAACGGAAAAGACAATGTTGAAATGGGAGAAGTAAATAGATACATAAATACACGTTTATTCTCTAACAATCTAGACATGCCAAACCAGGCAATATCAGGGAAATACGGCCTTGTACGATAAGTCGAACACAGGGTGATTATAAAGTGCACGGACAGCCAGCTAATTTTTGATCTATTGATATAAAAAGGCGCTGCAAATGAACTCAGCAAGGTAATATATAAAAGCAAATGATTGGTTATACCAGTAAGGAAACAGGAATGTAGAAATAGAATAACCATGGAAAACATCCACAAACAATTCATGGCAAAGAGGGAAGTATAGTAAAAAAACAAGCAAAATAATACCGTCATTCGTTGGAATGTCGCCTTGAGACCCAAAGGAGGAATCATGATAAGAGGGAGAGAATGGGACCTAACGTAACCCCCTATATCATAAGCAAACAGCCAGGGTTAATACACATGCGTCTAGCCAACGAAATGCGATCAAAGCTGCCTATGGGGCATGACAGCAGATTTACGACTTGCACCACACCCATCAAAAGTAGTAATCAACCCACAGATAACTCAGCACCAGACGTACATTAAACACGAAGTATGACTAAGATGCGAAAGTGGACACGCAAATGGTGGTTGCAGTGAACCATATCCTGTAACGTCTCGAGCCGAGCACAAAGCAGGTTACATGGACTCCAGCCTGGAAAGTGAGACGGACCAACCGTACCGGGTTTGGTCGTTCGTGACTTTAGTTCCTGCTGCCAGGTTTATATTTGCCCATGTCGATCCTTGCGCCACCATCCAACTGGAAACAAAACAAAGCACTCCTCGATAAGTCATGACCTGGCACACTTAATATGTGTCCAGGTCAAACCAACTTATTCAGTGCCATCTGTTGTACAAAAGAACCTGCCTGCTTGTTACTACCTAGCACTCACTTACACACATCATCGTTGTGGACACGCCGGTGCCGTCCGACACCAGGAACCCTTCGTCGCCAGCGATGGTCAAACAATTGTTGGCCCCACGGACCGATTGGCCCCGTCTCACTCACACAGGGTAGGACAGCCAACACTGTGGACATGTACACACGACCCTTCAGACACGGCCTCTCTGAAGCCACAGATATCGAATGTTCAATCAGACAGTTCTACCTTTTGAAATGCGTGAACTGACCCCAGTAGTTGTGCACCAATCGTTGCTGATACGAATACGAAGGTAAGTGAATTCATCAACAACCTCGAAATACTCATTATCAAGTCAAGCAGTTATTAGGTGTCAGGTCGTCCTGCAACAAATCTATACAGTTTCAAACTGGAAAATCAGAAGACAATGAGCAACGCACAATGAATTTATACAGGTTAAAAAGCGTTGTTTTACCTTTTTTCTTAGATAGTTGGTGGGGATATCAGCATAACAATACTGAACATAATGATATTAAAGCAGTTTGTGTTATAAATATGAAAATAAGGACTTTTCGTTTGCTCCGCCAAAGTCCTGCAATCCGCTTAGATTCACAGCTCCCGCAGTTAACATCAAATAATTCCATGGTAAACTCCAGGTGTAGGATGGAGACGTAGTGTTACGTGGCAAAGTGGAAGTGAAGGAGTGCATCGTCCAACTGTCTTTTAAATACTGTTAGTGTAGGTGCAGAGACGACCGATTCTGGGACGGCATGAGACGGGTGATTGACACGGATGGAAAAGAAATTTCTGCGACACTCCAGACGGCTGTATTGTTTTGCAAATTTCAATGAGTGGCCCCTCTGGTTTGTATTGGTGCTGAGTCGCAGGCAAGAGTGGTACACTTGGTGTGGGTCTCGCAGAATCTAGTATGCCATACTCAGGTCGCCTCTTAGCCTGCGATAGCTTCCGCTGAATACCTTAATATTTGCACCTTCTCCTGGTATGAAAGCTTGAGCATGCCATGTAGGTTCTTAGATGTCCGACATTGTGGCTTCTCCACTGCATTAAGGTTGTGGTTCAGCCATGGATACCAGGCTTGAATTGCGTATTCGCCAGGTGGGCGAAAATATGCACTGAGCATTTGTCGAAATATGAAGCTGTTTACTTATCCAAACGCCCATCGCAACAGACCGACGCGTTGGTTTCTAGTCTTTGCAGCCATTTCTGATTGCCTGGAGCAACCCAAGTCATCTTGAACCAGGACACTCAAGTCACGTGCGACAGTTGATTGTTGTAGTGTATTCGTTTCGAGCCGGTATGAGTAGTTGCTCTGATGTCGGATGAAAAATACCATGTATTTACTCACCTTGCAATGCAGTAATTATTGGGTTGACCATTGATACAGCGTACCAGGTCACTCTGAAGTAGATTCTGGTCGGAATTCACCTGGATCCTGCGCCTGGTCTTGACATCGTCGACAAGCGTTAGGAAGTTCGAAGCGATTCCCTTTGCAACGTCATTAATAAGCACCAAAAACAAACGTGGACCTAACACTGTGCCTCGCGGCACACTACACTCGACTTGTATGGGGCCCGATAAAGAGCTCCGAACTCTGAAAACTAAGTGCTGTTGAAGTAGAAAGTTGGAAATCCAGCTTAAAAGAGTGTCGCCAATCCCGTAATGCTGGAGCTTGGAGAGTAGTGTCCGATGGTCTAGACGATCGAAAGCCCTGGAAAAATCCAGATAGATCACATCAACGCCTTCTCCAGCATCAACTGCTTCGGTCCAACTACTGCGTGCCATTAGTAAATTCGTTCCTCAAAAATTAGTCTGGACCGCTTCCTACGCGGACCATTGGTGGGGAGCAGCTAGAAGTCGTTCAAAAATTCAACTATCTAGACAGTTGTATCAGCGCCCGTGGGATTGAAGATGAGGTCACGAACCGTATAGCAAAGCTCGAGACGCTGTTGCTAACCTTCGCCACTTATGGTGCCTGCGTGACATCACTCTTGCCCTGAAGGGTAGAGTGTACAATGCAGCGGTACATTCGACCCTACTGTACGCTTGTGAAACCTGGCCCTTTAAAGCAGCGGACCTGAAGAGGCTACTTACGTTCGACCACCGGTGCCTTTGCAATTTAGCTCACTTCTGGTGGGAACACCGCGTGAGCAACGAGCTTGTTCGACGCCTTGTTTACGGTACATGAAATAGCAATGTCCCGCTCAGCACCGTTATTTCACGCACCAGGCTCCGGTGGCTCAGCCACGTGTTACGCATGCCAGCCCACCGACTCCCGCGACGTGCGTTGTTTGCTCGCCGGGAGTGTGGATGGAAGAAGAGGAGGGGTGGCCAAGCGATGACTTGGTCGAGGGGAATGAAGGCCATCACCTAGGAGCTGGCCTCGGTTGCAGCGTCTCGGCATCATGCTTGGGGTCCGAAAGATGCTGAACACATTTGGCTGGATACATTTGCTGATAAGTTCAGGAGCCGACTTCAGTGGCGTTCGTGCTGCGAGTTTCGTTGTTCCACCCCATCCCGCTTAGCCTCCCCTCTAAGTACGATCTCACTATTTAGCATCATATAATTTTGCACAGTAACTTTTTTGGTGCACACTAGCCGGCTGGTAGCTTATCAAAACCATGTCCATCCGTTACCGGTAGCTCATCTGGCTTGCATCAGCTGTATTTTTTCTCCGTTTTCCTTTTAGGTATTGCGGCGCAGTAGCTGAGGTGTTTCCCACCTTTAACTAATGTGTATAATGATGATAATGATGAGGAGTGAATTCGTTGTAGATGACGACTGTCGATGGAAATCGTGTTGCTCAGGTATGACGATGCCAGTTGTTCAGAAAGCATACCAGTGCATCGGCACCTACGGATTCCATCACCTTGGTGAGTATAGGAAGAAGGGATACTGGACGGTAGTTGGAGAGATCAGTTCTGCTTCCACCTTTGTGGATCGGGGTTATTATTCCAGGCTTCCCCCTAGCGGGAACTTGATTCTGGCCAAAGTAGCGCTGGGAAAACTGAGCTAAACTGCTTTCCAGTTGGCTTGCTGCTGCTTTCAGTGCCTCTGGACGAATGGTGTCGACACCCGGCGAGCAATGTTTGCATAGAGACGTCAGCTTTTGCACTACACCCTCCGCGGTACAAGTAACGTGGCTTAGTGCTGGCGAGGAGAAAACAAAGGTTGGAAGATCAGTTGGTAGCAAGACCCTCTGAAACGTGAGGGCATATTGCATCCGCAGCGTGTTTGCTGCTTTCAAATCCGTTCTTGTTGGGTAATCGACCGTCCTGAGTGGAGGAAATCCTTGCCTCAATTTCATATGCCGTTGACGTGCTTGTACTTCATTTTGCGGTTGGCACTGAAGGTTTTTCGATGTTCTGCTATGGTGTTCGTCCCATCTTAGCAGTTGAGTGCAGTGGTTATGTTGGGCTACATAGCTATCCCAACTTTCTGAGGCTGAAGTTTCTCTGTACACTGGCTATGTTGCGTTGCGTACTCACATCCATTTTCGAGTTCTGTTCCTAATGAAAGCAACGGATGTATACTTATTGCCAATCCGTATATCTGAAGCCTCTGCAATCAGCTGACTGAATTTGTTGACAAACTCGAGCCAGGCGACTTCCGGGGTGTTTCGGCAAGGAACGACCAGGTTGTAGCGCTGACGAGCTGGGCTAATCCATCGTGTTTTGTGATGGTTCGCACAGTTTGATCTCATTCAGATATTCTGCATAGCAGGCGAAGTTGAAACTGATGAATACGTGATCTTCGCGACCCAACGCGCAGTCTAAAACGAACACATCAATCATATGCTCTTCGTTGGTAAGCACAAGATCCAGCACAGATGGCCTGTTACCTGTTCTGAACCGAGTGGGCATAGTCACGTGACTGTAAAGAGGAGTAGTGGTTATGGGATCTTGTAGATCGGCTTTGGATTGTTCTCTGATCGTGGCAGGAATTTCTATACAATGCAAGTTGAAATCATCCATAATAAGTATGTGAGTGTACTTTCGTTGTAAACTGCCTCTTAAACAGCAATTAGGTGGCAGTCAGTTTCGGGTGGAGAGTTAGGAGCAGTACAGCAAGACAATAAGGGAAGCGTCCTTGTCTTTTAACTGCAAGCGGCACCAAAGAGAGTCGGGGAACTGCGAGTCTGAATCCTTCACGGCTTCGCACTGTAAGTCGCTTAAATAATACAGTATTGCCCCTCCTTCTTCTGTGAACCTAGCTTTCCGGATCAGCGACATGCCCGGTGAAGAAACTTTGACGTCCGTCCTTTCCGTGTGCAACCACGTCTCGGTGATACCAATGACGTCAAATCATCCGAAAGCTTGCCGATGTTTCAGTTCGTCCAGTTTATAAAAAAAGAGACCCTGAGCGTTCGTATACAAGCAGGGCCGCTGCTCGGTTTCTAAGAGCCCACAGAGAGGTAAGAGAATGCCGACCGATGGGAAGTCGGCAGTTACTCGCTTTTTTGATGGGATGAGGATACCTCGTTGGTAACTAGCTTCGGCCAAGGTGCGTCCAAACCTTCATTTAGACTTACGTCGGAGTCCATTAAAGCAGCAGTCAAGTTACGTTTCTGTACATTCGTCTGTATGCTTGCTGCTTCAGGTGCTTTACTACTTGAGCTGTGCAAGGCATCTGCGACCTTTAACGGATGTTTAGTAGGGAGAACTTTCCGAGTTCTCCGCCATTGCTTGTTTCTTTGACTGAACCACAAGTTTTAGGAGTCTAGGGCCGAATCCTCTAAAATTTAGTGACAGAGGTATCCTGGTGAGCGATAGCGTTACCATATTATACATAGAAAGTATTTCACGGATGAACTGCCACGGTTCTAACTCGGGCTTTTTGGTCACTTGAACACCGTTAGAAGTATGTTAGGGCACGCCATGCATGAAGATTTTGTGTTAGGATGTCTTGCTTGCTGTGTCCCGGTTTGTTGGTTCTTTTCGTTTCCCACGCGCCCCAAGGGACATCAAGATAGATGTGAATTTTCCAGTACCAGTCCTTTTGCGCTCTTGCGAAGAGCAAAACGCTTTCTACGTTGGTGGTGGATTATAGTGTTACTCGAATAAATCTAGGTTCTCCATAGTGTAGCGAATTCGCATGACGACACCCCTCAGCATGCAAAATGAGTTCCATTGGTTTTGATCTTCCGATAACTTCCCCGCCATGTGATGGCGGTAGGTTCAGGGACATTTGAGCATACAACGGTTCGGGCACTATTGTTGGATCTCATTTTCGTTAATCTACAAGTTTTGGTACTTGTTGGCCCCGACCTACTGACAGACCTTGATTGCTTGCTGTTTGCCCCTCTTTTCGCGTTAAGGGTGTTTACAACAGAAGAAACACCAACGGCGGCCTCCGGGCAGACCTTAGCAGCAATCTCTGCATAGGTAACTGATGTTCCGGGGGACGTTCGAGCTACAGGTACCGAGGGTTGGTGTTTAGCTGCTTCAGCCTTATTAATTCTAGACGTCAGGTCCAGTGGAGGTTACTTAATCAGACGTTTTGAGTGGTGCCTGATTTTCGTTGCCACGAGAACTGTTTGACTCTTCTAGGTACGGTCAGGTTTCACCCGGTTTTCTACCAAATTTGGAAAATTTACCGGAGATGGTCACCTGGCTGAGTGCGGTTCAAAGGAAGCTTATTGTGCAGCACTCCGTTGCTTAGAAGCCGCTACGCTTCTGTGGTGCATACTCGTTTCCATTAAAGTAAGCTTTTCGTTTATCGTCTGCTCGGCTTCTGCGGTTAACCTGTCGCACTTCTGAGCTATGATAAGCAAGCACTTAACGAGTGAGATGGTAGAGCACGCAGTACAGAACCGAAGTGCATCTTGGGAGCTATTTCGCTCTCGTACCTGTTGTTGGGACACATTCACACTTTTCGGATGACGCCATTCCAAACAGTGCGAGCAAACCAGACCGATTTTAACTGCTCGATGACATTTTCCTAACCTACAAATATCTTGCGCTTGGAGTCCTTTCAGAGCCGCATTGCTGCCATTCAACCTGGTGTTGTTAGCTGACCCAGTGGGTTGGTTAGCCTTCCGTACTTTACCAGCTTTGAGAGCGGCGCACATCGGTCAGGCGAGCTTGGCGGTTGCAAGATCAAATAAGCGGGCGGCGTGGTCGCGCGGTCCGTATGATGGGTTATGCAGGCGCACCCGCTGACCAGGTCACAAGGAATGGCGAGTGACTGGAACCTGCTAACTGAGTCTGAACACAGCGCTGAACAAATATTGAGAGATCACGAATTATTTCACTGCTGGGTTGAGAAACGCTGGATAGGAATAATCGTAGGTTTTTCGGGCTACCTCGAGAATTCTGTATCGAATGGTGTCACACAGAAAAGCAATCGACTCAATGTGATTGAGTTATCCGCTTGCGCTTAATCATGGGCGCCAATGAAAATGGTTATTTATGCCACAAACTGTAATGGTAGAAGATATATCCACCTATACTGGATCAATGTGTAGGGTTGATAACTTCGATTCGAATGAGCGTACAGTGACAACGCTGCGAGATGGAGCATGGATAGAGGGGAAGAATCCAAACGAACCAAGAGCACGCACGTCACGTGTGTGAGATGACCCATTTATTTCGTGCATGGTTGCCAATCGCAGTCATGCATACAATAATGGCCATACAAAAGTGGTCATGTAAGATCGCTAGCTAGCCAATCGGTGCGCCTCGCGCAAACACGGTAAGTTCAGTACCACAGCTGTTCTTGCAGGCAAAGCAGTGGCTATTCTCCATCGATAACAATGAGTTCCAATAGCCTGAGAATGTGAGGCCTCTGCTTGCGCATCAGGACAGTGAATGACAGTCGGATTGACCCGGTTGGGGATGCTTAACAAATGCCTTGTGATCGTCGATGCAGGTCGGTTTCCAAATTCACCGGATTCCGCCATCGCCGAACGCTTCCGGGTGCTTGACCACTTGCGAATATGTTTAATGTTCCTGACATCTGAACTTCGGTTAGTGCGCCTGACATACAGTCGAACCCGATTTATTGCCCACCATGGGAACATTTCAAAACGGGGCAAACGAGCTGGATGGGTAATTAACCGATATGGTCATATTTCACAAAAACAACAAACATAATATTAATGTACAGTAGATCACTTGAATTGTAACGTGCTATGAAAGATAAAATATGTATTTTTAACTAAAACCTGCAGAAGACGCTTATTCAGATAACCATAGCCTAGAAGTTGAAAATTATACTACCAATCATTTTACCTGCATAGCTATTGTTATACCGGTAACCCGTCTCCAACTTTTAAAATGATCTGAATTGCATCGAGCACAGAAATCTCGGCGCTGATATCCACCGTCGACCAAGAGCAAGATAACACGTTGTTTTCGATTTGATAAATAATTAGATCCACAACTTCCTTTCTGTAACGGATGTCCGGATTCATAATCACACCTTGCTCCATGGGTTAAAGAATGCTGGTCGTGCTTGCCGGCAAAAATTTCACCTGAATGTTTCACTGGCTTTCAACCTGTAGATGCGCCATGCAGTTATCCAAGAGCAACATAATATTGCGTCCACGTTGAACTAGCTCCGAGTCCCATGAGAGGATCCACTCACTGAAAAGCTCTTTAACACTACACGCTTTTTTGTTGACTCTGTAAATTACAGGAAGTGTGTCCACGATTCTGCGATTAAAACATCGTGCTTTCTTAATTTTTCTAATCAAAAGCAATTTTCTATTATCCATACCTGACATATTCGCGCAGCACAGCTGAGTGAGCATATCCATGGCTTTATTCGATCCGCTGAGCTTGTCGGCCGACAAACACAAACAGTCCTCTGGAGTTCAACGGAAAAGGGTCCGGATTCGTCTGCATTGTGCACGTTGTCATTTAAAATTTAGGCAATCGATCTTTCAGCCAATTTTCATAGACTGCTCTGTCCGCCATGCGCAAGTTCATACACAATTTGCTTTCTATTCTTCCATCTTTGCAACCATCATTCCGTGGTAGCAAAGATATTTCCAAGTCATCCCCCGAATACTTTTGCCATTTTCTTTAGAAGTAGGCATCTAGCTGTTTGCATGTGCGCACGAACTGATCTCCTCCATTTTTCAATGCAGTTTCAACTTCTTCATCTTTTCCACATTGCTTCCTTTTTGCAGAACTTGCAGTGCTATGTGAGAAATGCTGCCGGGTTTCCTTTCCGTTGTCTATCAACCTGGCTAGGGTACGACGAGAAATGTGTATATCACGAGACAACTTGGTCTGCGAGGTTCCTGGTGGATAAGATTTAATTTTGTCCAAAACGTCCAACTGTTCTATCAAGGTATATCCCTTCTCTGTCTGGCCATACTAATGTGTAGCCAATGGAATACTGGCAAATGTGTAGTGAAAATATTAACTGACTTTGCTCAGTTCTCGGGTTTTGAGGGGGCCGAAGACTTGTCCACAGGCGTCTTTACATTTAGTTTGCTCGTATGTTGAATGATGTGGCTAAACTTTTCTGATCTGTCAATAATGCTGTTGGGTTCTGTGTTGTTCTTGACGCGATCGGACTAGCTGGCAGTTGGGTACCCATAATTTAGCGTCGTCAGAGATGGGGCGTTAAAACTGACAAAGTGACAGGAGCACAGACCACGCAACTGGGCAATTAAGCAGTAAGACAACCCCGGAAGTGAGCAATTAGACGGTGAATACTTAGCGTATTTATGATGAAAGAATTTGCACCTGCTTTTATTTAATTCTTGTTTACGGGTAACTAAGATACACTTTATGTGTAATATACTTCACCTCTTTCCTCCTGATATAGTACTAATTGCAGAAACATGGTGTTCAGCAGAGATGTCTGACACATTGTTCAGGATACTGGGTTATAACATCTTTCTTAATGACCGCCTTTATAGTAGAGGTGGTGGCTGTATAATCTACGTCAAAGACAAATACTTGGTTCTGCCTCTGAATGAACCATTCCTCCAGAGACTTCCTGATTCGGTGTGGATTACAATTTCTATTAATCCAGCAAATCTCTTAGTGGGTTGTATTTACAGACCCCCATCGTCTACACTCACCTTGACCGATGACTTGTTGGACATTTTCTCTCTTATTGCTGACCTCTCATACACTAGTAAAATAACCGCTGGGGATTTTAATTTGCCTGAAATGTCATGGTCCCTCAAGGATAAACCACAAAACCACCAATATTTCTTGACATCCAAAAGCTTTTGACCGTGTCCCACATAATTTATTGTTGCGGAAGCTTATGTCCTATGGTATCACAAATTCGCTTCTAGATTGGTTGTCTTCCTACCTCGAGGGTAGAAAGAAAGTAGTCAAAATCGGTACCTGTACATCTGAAGCCACTACAAGCTCTAGTGGAGTGATTCAAGGTAGCCTGCTAGGCCCGCTTTTATTCTTAATGTTTTTCAACGATCTTCTTGATGAAATCTCGTATGGAAAGCCGTCCTTGTTTGCTGAGGATGTTAAAATTATGTATTGTTTCGCCCCTTGGCAATGTTGTCCTAACTTAGCCTATATGCAGTCGGAATTGTCCTCACTGGAGCACTGGAGTAAATGCTGAAGTTGCACTTCGCCAATGACAAGAGTAATCTATGGAAACGCGGCTGTGGCCCTTCTCTGAACATCTTTACATTAAACGATACCTCTATTCCTGTGGGTGGCGCAGTCCGAGACCTTGGTCTAAAATATTCTGCCTCTTTTTGATTTTTTAGAGCATGCCATATGCTTGCAGGCTTCTGCCAGAAAAGTGATCGCCTACCCGAGTCGAACTCTTATTTTGAGGGATTCCATGCTTCAAGCCTTTAAACTATGTGTTAGGCCGAAGCTTGAGTACTGTACGATAGTGCATAGTAATCGGAAAAATAGATATTATAGCACTAAAAAGCATTCAATGATCGTTCACAAACAGGTTTTTGGCTATGCGTAATAATATGGCTACCGTGAGCGTTGTGAGGCGCTAAATCTGAAGCCGCTAGGGCTACGCAGACGCAAACTTAATCTATGCCTCCTATACCACTCACTATTTGGGTTAAGTTTCACTGCTCAGCCACAACTCGAGTTTCAGACTCGTATGCGCTATGCACTAAGAAACAGCGAGTGCACAGTGCAAATACCAAAGTCTCGCACAAAGCTCTGCTCAAACATTTTTTCCGTAAAATATGCGTTAACATGGAAAAACTTCCATCAAGTGTTAGAAACTGCACTACCTATCCGCAATTCAGACGCATGATTAATATTCACCTGACTGTTGCAAATATCTGGTCAACACTAAGCCCAACTGTAAGTCTAGATGCTTTGTATGAGAAAGGTCCTGGATACATATGATAGTCACCATATCCTCTATCCGTTTCAATAACATAAGGTTACCCACATATAGTTGAACTCTTGAGTATAAATTTGAGAAAAGCTCTTACTCTTATCAATCAGTCTAACTGATTCTGTTTTCTCCTTTGGCGCACTGGCTCAAAGATACAATACGCTTTTCGAGCTGATGCCTCTGTACCATCGTCGTCACTCACCAAGATTTTCCATCAAATTGTGTTTGGCCTATCGGCAGGCATTTTATTCATCAATATGTTTTATAATTCTTCATACTTTATCTTCTTTGTTTCATTGTTGGTCATGACTGGGCTGATCTTTTGTGGTGACTGATTAGAGCTTCCAACATAAAAAAGTATGCCCATGCAAATCACATTACTACCGACTCACTGGCTTAAAACAAAAAAGTGCCATACTTGCTTGATCCGCATGACAGAACGGGCTGAGTCTTCGTGGTCTATAATGTATGCATAAAACCGCAATAAAAATATATATTAGAAAGGCGTTTGATACTTAGTTCTGATGGCCTTTTTACTATCTAGCCACACAGACACGGAGCCAAATGGAGCATGAAGTGCGGGTGAAACCCATCGTGAGAATAACCTGTAATGAAGCAAGCCCCCGGGGGACAGTTCCATGGATGACCGTATTACCTTACTTGAAATTTCCGTGAAGTCTACGTTTAGTATTGTTCCCAGTTTCCTTATCTCTCCACTTTTTCCAAACTGCTAATCACTTCAAAAACCCATATGAGAACCATTGTTCAAAAGACGAATAGTTAACTGCATTATGCGATCACGTCGTACATGTCGATAAGACCACCCAATTGGTCTGTGCCTCGCACTGTTGGGGAATAAAACGTTTATTTATTTATTTATTTTGAAAAATTGGGTACTAAAGCGGGGTGGACTATTAACCGGGCGGGCAACAGTGCGGGTTCGATGGTAGTTGACCCCACAGCTAAAAGTGGATGTGTATTAACAATTAGGCATGCACTGTTGAGTTATCTGTGTCTTAATGGAACAAATAAACAGTATTGCCAGCGTGAGAAATTACATTGTACCCCCTTTTCTCTGAAGAACTTGGACAATGGACAATGGACAATGGACAATGGTTTATTACGGGTAAAGAAGCATCGCTTAACAAGTCCCGTGGGATGGAAATTATTGCGAAAATAAATTGCATAATAAAGTGAAAAGCGTTGTGGTGGACTCACCATAGACTTATGTGAAATAGCGGAGATGTTCGCGTATTAAACATAAAAATCCATAAATCCAATGGTTGAGCGTTTGGCAAGAAACCGTTTGATTGCGTTTTGTAGCCCCTGGCTAACAAGTCATAAAAGGAAATGTAAGTGAGACAACGCATCGTCAACACGTTTTTTAAATATCGCCAGATTGGGAGCAGAGACGACATAATTAGGGAGGGCATTCCAAGGCTCACACACGCGGAGAGAAAAGAAATTTCTACGGCATTCAAGCCGGCTATAATGAATTGTCAGTTTCAGAGGGTGACCTCTTAGTTTAATGTTGGGGTTCAATTCCAGCAGCGGACGGCAAATGTGGTTTGGGTTCTTCAGAATCTGGTAAACCATTATGAGATCCCCCCGCAAAAGCCGATATCGACTGCTGTACATTCTTAGAGATTTCAGTCTAAGCTGATAGGGCAGATGAAAGAGGCCCCTGACGTTCTTGGTTGCCCGTCGTTGAGGAGTCTCGAGAGCAATGAGATCCTGTTTCTGCCACGGCTGCCACGCCTGAATAGCATATTCCACATGCGGGCGCACGTAGGCGTTAAGCATTTGGGGAAATATTGATGGTTCAAACCGACCGAAGGCTCTGCGAAGAAGGCCGAAGTGTTGATTTCCGGTTCTCCTCGCCTTCTCTGCTTGTTTTGAACACCCGAGATCTTCCTGTACCAATACACCCAGGTCCCGCTCATGAGAAACCTTTGCCAAGGTGTGGTCTCCAATCTTGTAGGCGCTCACCAGCTGGTGACGCAGATGCATCACTTTGCACTTAGCCATGTTCAATTGAAGCTTGTTCCTCTTTGACCATTCGTAAATGCAATCTAGGTCATGTTGGAGCAGATCTTGATCTGCCTTGTTACTAATCGCCCGCCATATCTTGACGTCATCGGCGAAAAGCAGGAAGTTTGAGGAGATGACTCTTGCCAGGTCGTTGATAAACACCAGGAATAAGCGCGGTCCCAGCACTGAGCCTTGCGGGACACCACATTCCACCTCAATTGGGTTAGAAAGTGATCCCCTAACACGTACTTGGAGCTTTCGTTGGTAAAGGAAGTTGCCAATCCAACCAAGTACAGGATCTCCGATTCCGTAACTCTGAAGCCGTTGAAGTAGGATGCGGTGATCGAGGCGGTCAAAAGCTTTGGAAAAGTCCAGATAGATAACGTCGACTCCGACCCCATCATCGGCCACTTCCGTCCAACTACCTCGAGCAATAAGTAGGTTGGTGGTGCATGACCGGTGTTGACGGAAGCCATGCTGTTCCACTACCAAGATGTTGCATTTTTCCAGATAGTCCATCAAAACCTCAGCGATGACTGCTTCCATCACCTTCGCGAGCACAGGGAGGAGAGTCACTGGACGATAGTTTGCAGGATCGGAACGGCTACCGCCTTTAAAAATAGGGGTTATAATGCCACACTTCCACATAGTGGGGACTCGTTGTTCATCAAAGCACCTTTGAAAGAACTGTGACAGTGGTTCAGCTAGCTTATTAGCCACAGCCTTCAGTGCCTTCGGGCGGATGTTGTCTGCTCCTGGAGAACTATGTTCTCACAGTGAGAGTAACTTCCTTAGCACAATTGATGGGTTGAAAATAACATTTGTAAACAAAGTTGTCAGTAATGAGCTTGATATTATGGGACAGGTAGATGTTGCGAGTTCAAAAATTGGGGCGTATTGCAGCCGCAATGCATTAGCTGCTCCTTCGGCGCTTTGTACTCTACCGTCTGTCGTGAATAGTGGGGGTATTCCATGCTTCACTTTACGAAGCTTATTGACATGCTTATACAGCAGTTTGTTGTTTGCCATGAACTTTTTGGCTAGACACTGTTGATACGTTATTTTGTCCTCACGGACAAGTGCGGTGCAATGGTTGCGATGGGTCAGGAAATTTCCCTAAGTCTCTGAGCCTGGGTTAATCTTGTAGGCACGCCATGCTGCATCCCTTATCGCCAGGCATTTGCGAGTCCTACTCCTTATAATTGAAGGCATTTTCGCGGGACGAAGGGGTTTGGTCTCTGATGCTTTGTTGACGATGTCGCTGAGCTTATTAACGAACTCTGCCCAAACGTTGTCAAGGGGACTTTTGTTTGAGAATTCCCAAGCAGCTTCGTCGGCGAGTTCTTTCAATACGTGGTAGCGTGTGATTGTATGAGTTAGTTCCGAGTGTTCATATGGATACTCTGCATAACACACATTGCTAAAAGTTATTACTACATGGTCATTGAGACCTAATGGACTATCCATCAATAACTTCTCAATCATGAGCTCTTCATTTGTGAGCACAAGGTCCAATATGGACGGTTTATTTGCTGTCCTGAATCTAGGGGGCGTGGTGACATGATTGTACAAAGGAATATTAGCGATCAGTTCCTGCAAGTCTGCTTTGAACTGCTCACTGGGCGATGCCGAAACCTCCAGATTGTGTAGATTGAAGTCCCCGGATTTGAGAGTGTGGCTGTACCTAGTGCGTGTTACTCTGTTTAGGCCACGGATCAAGCAGGAATCCATTTCCAGAGTGGACGTTGGGGGGCGGTAAACGATAGCTATGAGACATGTATCGTTGTGTCTCAGTCGGAGACGGCACCAGAATGAGTCGGTAACGTGTGTTTCCAGGTCCTCAACTATTGTACATTGTAGATCGCTGCGGTAGTAGAGTAGGACCCCACCTCCTCTGCTGGGGCGGTCGTTCCGGATGATTGACATTCCGGCTATCTCAACCTCAGCATCAGTCACCTCTTGACGCAACCAAGTTTCGGTAATAGAAATTAGGTCCCAAGCATTCGCAACCTGGCGCAGTCGAAGTTCGTTAATTTTACTGAGGAGCCCTTGGGCGTTGGTGTACATACATGAACGTTTCTCAGATTTAATCAATGTTTCAGAAGTTGTACAACTCATACGTGAAGTTTCGCCGACCAGTGAGTGGCCGGCGACTGGAGGGGTGGATGAAGCAAATGAGGTTACGCTGACCATTAAAGGGTCGGCGACTAATCGTTTTTTGGATGGGTTGCATACTCTCGAGAAGTATTTGATATATAAGCAGTTATCAGATGCTCCGAATCCTGGTGTTTGCTCGTGCTCTGCTGGGCCCCTCCGGATAGTATGGCTACTCTTGAAACCGTCCCCGAGTCGGGTCCTGCAGCTGGCGTTTTCATTAAGAGTTGTGCCTCTACTGAATTGTCATTAAAAGGTGTTAGTGTTCTTGCTGCTTTCAGACGAATTTCCGTTGGCAATCTGCAACGGAATTTGATCCAGTTCGCTAGTAGGGTTTGTGCCATTTGTTCCGACTGTAACACATGTTGTAAGAGCCTGGGACCGCATCCTTTATAGTTTGGTGATATGGGGATCCTTGTCAACGAGGTGACCACCACATTTTCGAGAGAAAGAACCTCCCGGATGTAGTGCCATTGCTCGCGGTCATGCATCTGAGCATCGTCGGAAGAGGAGTCAGTAAGCTCAGGAACACCGTGAGCAATCACTGTTTTCTTATCTTGACTTATTCTGTACCTATCTTTGTTGGCGGGATCCCCTGAACGTTCTTTCCACGGGATTTCGGGTAGTATGCGCACTCCACTTGAGTCGTTGCGCAGACGATTCGCGGACAGCAGAACGGCTTCAGTCTCGTCCGCCGAGTTTAGTGTTACTCGAAGTAACCGGGGTTCGCCGTAGTGCAACGCGTTTGGGTGGCGCGAGATTCTTTTTAATGTCGTGGGATTAGCATGGACTCCAATCGGCGTACAGATGGAAACCCACTGATTTCGATCGTCCGTCAACTTACCCTTAATTGTATTGGATTTGGATTCGGGGACATTAGTGCATACAATATTTAGGACACCATGGTTGCGCCTGGTGGCTACTGGTTTTGGATTTCGAGGCTTAGTTTCTGGTGTTTTTGTTGAATTTGTGAACGGCCTTGGTGTGTGCCATCCGTGCTGCGGCAGTTTTGTTTTCTCTAGTTCGGGCACAAAGGTTACTGGTGCTCTTTCCGGTGTTTGCTTGGCAGCAACCGATGCGTACGTTGCCGGGTTGTTCACTATGGCTGGTTGACTGTAGCTTACAGTCTCGAGTGTAGTGAACAGACTACTAGGTGCAACACACAGTACAGAAGTCGAGGCAGGCGCGCTGCAGTCACTGTTTTTACTTATAGGAGTGAGAGAGAATGGAGTTGATACTGCTGGAGGCTGAGTCGTTGGGGTTGGGTTGGGACGCCTGGCTCGCTTCTTCGGCCTGACTAGTGAGTTCGGGGTGTTATTTTCACTCACAAGTGCAGGTCCGTTTCCTCCCAAGGGTGTAACTCTGGCGCTCACCAGTTGCTCGACTGCTTCGGTCAGTCTTTCACACCTCTTCAGTAGCACAGATAGACAGCTAACAAATGGAATAGACTGGCATACTTGGCAGAACCAAAACGCGTCTGCGGTGTTGGCTTTCGTGAACGCCTTCCCAAGGCAGGTAGTTTGACGGTGCTTTCTGTTATATGATAACGGTTGAATGGCAGTCCGGTAAAATATTGGTTTTGTTAGGACGGTTAGTGCACCATCTCGGTTTGCTATATAGCTAAACTACAACGGATAATCTTTCGAACAGCAAATCTTTCTCTGTTCTAATGTTTTCGGTGTGCAAATTATGTGGGCTCAATGAATCAGTGTCCGAACGAGTGAGCGCTTGTGCTGTATCGGGGAGAAATACTTGAAATGCAAATAATGAATTGCTCATGTTATTTTTCGGTAAACTGACCTGATTGAACCATCCACTCGCTGTGTTATTAATATGTCCCGGTATGTGAGGTCCTTATTTTGTTCAATATCACACATCACTCTAAAGTCTGAATGCGCACTGTTTTGTGTCTCGGTCGCACGCACGTTACTCTCGTCGGGATCCATATAAGACAATTTGTCATCCACAAAACGCTTGCAAAGACCCACCGGGTTTATACTGATATCTGCCCTCCTTCCTATTATGCCCACGCACACCCGCTAAAAACGACGTAGTGGAACGCCCATCGCAACACCGTCTATCAGTCGATATCCCTTCTCCTGAAAAAACGCGCGATGTTGTTCGTGCATTATAGAAGCCTATGTGGTGACATTTTCGTGTGGAGTTACAGTTGGATACTGCGCTGTGTGATAAAGCCACATAGGTAATTCTCAGCGGAACACTGTTGAAAAGGAACTATACATCAAGCGAACATATTTGCGCGTGGGTCAACGTGTACACCACATGAAAGGATGTAGTTCAAAAGGGCATGATTAACTATACCTCACTATGGATCTTCTAACCAGTTCAACGCTGTCCAATGAAAAATGATTCATCACGGTATAAAAGTAAGTGATTGACAAGTCCCGTCGAATGGTTGGGGTGAATAAGGCGAAAGCAAAATACACGTGGGTCATCTATTGAGCTCCTACCGAGGTGAACGCCTTGATAAATAACATCAGTGTAATTTGGAAAATATCAAGTGTAAGCGAACAGAAATACACGGGGTGCAGTGGTCGTTGTTAGAAGGTGTGAGAAAAGTAAATTATGGTCGCTAACTTGGGTCCATTTGATACATAAATCCTGTAGAAAGGCATGACTGACGTAATCCACAATAGAGGATTAAGTAAGAAAGTGCTGGGAGCTAAGAGCAACATATAATGGTTTTCCGAAAATGTCAAAAGTAGGGGAGGATACAACCGAGGCTTGGAGGGCGTTCCAAGGTTGGCAAACGCGAAGGAAAAGAAATTGCGTCAACACTTTAGACGGCTACATTGTACCTCAATTTCAAGCAGTTATCACTGAGCTGCGTGTTGTGGCTAAGTTTCAGCAAGTGGCACCATACGTGGTTGGGTTCACTCAATGTTTGGAATACTAATATGAGATTGCCGCACAGCCTTCGGTAACGTCCGCTGAAACCCCATCAACTTCAGCCTTCGGTGGTAAGAGTGATTTCGCAGGCCGTCGTTGCTCTGCGTCGTGGTGCCTGTAACGCCTCTAGGTCACGATTCAACCAAGGTTGCTAGGACTGGATAGCGCATTCATCGTACGGGCGCACGTAGGAATCGCGCATCATTGAGGAGCTTAATGGGTCAAATGTGCCGAATGCCCTTCGCAGCATGCCGACGTTCTGGTCGCCTCTATTCACGGCTACCTCAGGTCGTTTTAAAATGGTGGGGTCGCTCTGTGCGAGCACACCAAGGTCACTTTCCTGGGAAAGTATGCAATCCGTATATACCAAGCAGATACGTGCAGCCATGTCTATGGCGTAAATGCACAACGAGACATTGGTCTACATTGAATGGTATGGCGTTTTTAACTGACCAGTTCGAAGCCATGTTAAGATCACATTGAAGCCGTTCGTGATCGTCCGGTTCTCTGACCCTTCGCCATATCTTGACATCATCAACGAAAAATAGGAAATCGAAATCAATTGATCACCCCAAATCGTTAATGAACACCAGGAACAGACGAAGACCACGCAACGAGCCTTGTGGTACACCACAAAGCGCATCAATTGCTTCGGAGAATGAATCTCGGACCTTCACTTCTAGCCGTCGTTCGTGTAGAAAATTGCTCATTCAACTCAGGATCGGGTCGCCAATGCCGTAGCTATGAAACCTCTGAAAAACAATTCACTGGTTTAAGCGATCAAACGCTTTTGAGAAGTCCAGATAGATGACATGGACTCCTACTCCATCATCAACGACTTCAGTTCAGCTATTACGTGCAATTAGTAGATTAGTAGCACATGAACGCTTTTGACGACAGCTACGTTGCTTTGCGGCTATTAAGTTGTGGCATTCCAGATACTGCATTAGCGCGTCTGCGATGTTTGCTTCCATAATTTTGGATAGCACAGGAAGTAGTGTTTTTGTACGGTAGTTGGTAAGGTCAGTGCGGCTACCTCTTTTAGGTATAATAATGATGAACCCGCACATGCCTGCTGGTGGAATATGCTTCGGTTCTAGACATCGCTGATAGAAAACAACTAGTGGTTCTGCTAGATAATTAGCTGCTGTCTGCAGAGCTTTCGCTCGAAGGTTGTCGATTCCAGAAGAACTGCGGATAAGCAAGGATAACGAATTTTTCAACACAGCATCCGCAGTGAAGGTGATGTTGTCTAAACACAACTGTGGTGTAATAGAACCGAGGAGAATATTTGTGTTCGTGACCTGCTGGAACGTTTGGCAGTAATGAAGCGTTGGAGATCGGCTGTTTCAATTGGTGATCGAGCGCATCCATCAGGTGTGCTCAGTGCTGGAACGCCGCGCTTCACCTTTTGACGGCCGTAATGTGCCTCTACAATAGCTTGCGCTTCGTGCAGAATCACTTCATTAACCTCTGCTGAGACGTGGTTTTGTCCTGGCGGATCAACTGGAAACAGAACTTACTATGTGCCACGTATGCAGTCCAGGTTACGGTATTCAGGCAGTCCTTGTGAGCTCTCCATAAAAATCTCTCCGGGGCATGCTGATGTTTCGCATCGCACAATAACACCTCGCCATAACGCTTAACCATGCAACGGACAACAGATGGAGAGAAGAAGGCATACCGATTCTGGCTACCCTCCGACAGCAATCGGCAAACACCGTGACTTACCAACATCGTCGCCACCTTCGACACTTCACACGACATTCTATTTTGATGACGAACGTGCATATTACTCAGGTCCACGCGGGTTACACGTTTGCTGTATTCCTGATAGATGAAGCGCCTCAAATCCGGCGTGCTGTGAAAACTGCCCATCAAACGCAGCACTTCCTTCTCCTGTCGCGGTGACAGCCGACGGTTCCGTGCATACAGCCAGGGGTTACCCAGGTGGAAATCATGACTATGGATCATAAAGTAACTTACTATCACATATTTACCCTCCTTCATAACCACCGAGAATCGCGCCTTGCAATTGTACGACTTGTATCTAAATGCAGTAGTTTACGTGTGGCATAAAGATTAACTTACCGCTTGCCACGCGTTCAAGAACGTTGACAATGGACGCAACGGTACAGGATGTAACCGTAGCCATCCGCATCTGGTGACTGCTTTCGCCTTCCACGCTTGTACGCCGCAGCAGACACGGAGGAAACTCGGGAAAAACAAGTCGCGGTTTCAACCTGCAAATGTCCCACATGCTCCTCAATGCTTTTAACACTTTCATACTTCCACATAGCCAAAGACCTGACCAGCTCACTATCATCCACGAGCATAGTGGTAGCAGAAAAAACACGTATGGACACCGAAATAATAAAACGAACATCATACAGATGCACCCTTACCCGTAACCATTTCTATGATATCACAATTCACACACAATCCAATTCCCTCCACACTTTCCAGCTATTTGGGCACTCATCCTCCATGGCAACGTTGCTAGGTAACATCGTTGCTATGTACCATTCGTATCACGCAACGTCCAAAAGCGGGAAGGGCTGATTTTTGTCATAGCGGGAAAGGGTTTCGCTACCGTTGGCCTCGGTAACATCCAAGTTTGTTTGAGTGGCTGCAGAGTATTAAGTGCGGAGAAATAGCAACTAATGCTGTATGAATTTGCTTCGTGAAAACGGTTATGATAAATTAAAGTGATGTCTACAAGCGTAGAAGTTCACGACATAATGGAAAGCAGGCAAATGCTAAATAAAAGTGTAGTGTAAACGGCTGTTTCCTGGAGCAAATAAGTGTTGATACAATTGTTTCATGTATGTAAAGTTTATGCTTGCAGTAAGTTACTTGCTTGGATAAGGGGTATACATATCACTTGTGTGATTATTGTATTTTTAAAAATCGCGATGAATGCAATCGAAATTTACAACTAATATATCTTAACAACTACCATGTTTGGTACATACTTAAGCACAAAGTGACCTATACACAACTCTTTCAAATCCAGTTATGAAAGCATCACCATTTAGCCTGGTGTACCGGAACACAAAGTCCCTCCAGGCCGATTTTCCTGTCAAAATTTAGCCACTCTCTCCACAAGCAACAATATTTTCTCACAGTGAAATCAAACGGCCCCCCAAGAAATATCCTTGACAAACGTAGCTAACACGTTATGAATCGTGACAGTATTCACAATATCATCCTCCTTTTCAGGATATTCCCCATAGCATATATAGTCAAAGCATTTAGTTACATGGTCACTACGTCCCAGTGGTGTGCTTGTAACTGTTATGTTGACCATGAGTTTTTCGTTAGTGAGTACAAGATCCAGTATTGACAGTTTGTTGCAGTTCGGAATCTGGTGGGACTGGTTACCTGCTTGTACAGAGGCTGGCTAGCAATTGGTTCTTGCCACCAGGGTTTAAGCTGAGTACCACCGGTTGCTGCCGTTTCCATACCGTGCACATTAAACTCTCTGGGGATTAGAATGTGGGTGTAAGACTTGTTCAAAGCAGTGAAAGACATGGTTCAGTTTGGTTTCGATTTCCTCCGTTGTGTTTGGTGGGCGGTAAATTACGGCTAGTAGACATGCGTGCTTGTCTCACAACCATAGGCGGCACCAAAACAACTGAGGTGCGTGGATTGCTGGGTTATCAATACGTTCACAACGGATGTTAGTTTTGTCATAAAGCATTATACCACCACACCTTCCAACTCTATTGTTCCGAAGCATCGACCTACCGAGTAAATTGAGCTCAGCATCAGTTATCTCAAGGTTTAACCAGGTCTCTATAAACATAACGAGATGCTACGATTTTGATGCTTGGCGTCCTCTAAAATCGGCCAACGTACTTATAATGCCTTGGTCATTGGTGTACGTACAGGATAGTATTTTCGTCGTTAGGAGTCCGTTGATGGATGTCCAATTTGTGCTTGTTTTTAAGCCGACCGTTAGGTGGACGGTCCTTAATGCATTTTGGTTTATGAACCTCAGTCAAGTTGCATGGCATTGTTGAGCGTTTCTGTACAAATGTTTCACTCGTGTCGCGCTCTGTCCTGTTGTGTGCCGTGGGTGCCGTTTTGTCAGGTATACCGCAGAACTGTGAAAACAAATTACTTACAGTGTTTGCAAGTTCCATCGAATTGCTTATTACTTTCTCGTTTACCTGCTGCTTTTAGGCGTATCGCTGTTGGTAACCTGGCTCGAAATTTTGACCAGTTTTCCAATAGATCTAGCTTCATTGCCTCGGAGTGTAATAGTACCTTCATTAATCCTGGAGTGCGTCCCTTGTAGTTAGGTGATGACCGAACTCTTGTCAAGGATTTGGCAATAACCTTGTCCAAAGCGAGTGCTTGCGGAGGTAGCACCACTGTGCTCGATCATGTATTTGGTCATCGTGATCAGAAGGATCCAGAAGCTCGGGAACACTATAAACAGATATTGTATTTCTTGCTAGCACTATTAGGAATGTCGCGCTGAGCACATGCTTCTTTTTGGCGATCTTGCCCAGGGAGAATTACTAATATGCGCACACCGCTCAGTGAGTTGCGAGAGCAAACTACTGAGCAAAGCACAGCCTTTGTCTCATCTGCTGAGTAGTGTTACTCGAAGTATTTGTGGTTCACCACAGTTTATAGCGTGTCAATTCTGCGCTACGTATCCGGTAGGATACTAAAGGAACAACGGTGAGCATAACTGAGAACACTCGAAAATAAGCTAGAAAAAGATTTATTGAACGGGAGAAGAGCTAAAATGACACCAGCTGTTGTACTCGCTTTTGTTGATTTTACCAAGGCATTTGATACGGTGAACGGAGGCATTGTCGCTGGTTTGGGGTAAGTTTGGTTGCCCGCGTAAGTTTATATGTTTTATCGTGTGTCTGCACTGTGGTAGACGGGCGAGGGTGCAGCTGTGTGAAGAGACCTCGGATGACTTTGCAGTTGTCACTGGTGTGAAGCAAGACCTGTCTTAGCTCCTGCTCCGTTAAATATATATCTTCAAGCCATGATGTCCTGTGCTTTTGACGCGGCTTGTGCTTATGGTGTTCGTGTGGAGCACCCTACTGGTGATGTGTTGCTGATAATCCGTCGTTTCGGTGCGAGAACCCTAGTCTGTGAGACAACTATCCGTATGTTGCTTTTCGCTGACGACTGTGTTTTGTTTACACACAGCGCGGATGCGTTGTAGTATATGATTAGTGTGATGGCTTCGACAGCGGCCAAATTCGGGCTCACTATCAACACAAGCAAAGCTGCTTGTCTCTTTCAGCTTTCACCGGAGGTGCAATCTTCAATATTGCCGCAAATCAGCATTAGTGCTGAAGTATTAGAAACCACCTCCCGATTCTGCTACCTTGGGGGTATGATGTCGACTGACCATCTGCTTCACAGTGGGCTGGCTTCGTATCCGCGTCTCGAAGGCAGGGGTGGCGTTCGGGAAGCTAGAGTACCGGGTTCGGAACAACCATCAGTTTAACGTTGGTACGAAGATGATGGTGTACAACTCCATGGTGCTCTATGTTCTCCTATACGTCAGTGAAACATGGACGTTTTACTGGCGGGATGTGCGATATCTCGGGCGGTTCCATCAGCAGTGCTTGCGACGGATTTTACGCATCGGTTGGGGCGACAGAGTTGCAGACACGGAAGCGTTGTGCCGTAGTGGGATGTATTCAGTGGACTGCTTACTTTTGCTGAGACACCTGAGGTGGCTCGGTCATGTGAGCCGTATGCATTCGACGCGGATACCAATACAACTAGAGGAAAGTTAGCGTGGGAGGATGTAGTTGGGCCTCGAGTGCGTGGACGGGGCGTCCTTCGCAGTCCAGTCGCGTGCCAAAGACGGATATGGTGTGTTTCAAACAAACGGGAACAAAGTTCCGACAGGCAAACCGTTTAAGTTCTTAATACATAATAAAACCATCATTCTGGATTATTTTAGGACAATTTACACTGTCATACGGGGAATCTCCAGGCCACTACACAACCCTTCCTAGAAAGGAAACCGTGGGTGCCCTTTCGTTCTAAGTAATGACTGTTCGTCTCGGCCCAGCCGTCTGCGAGACAAAGTAGTGAAACCTGATGCAGTTGCTGAGGAAGAACCTCGCGCTCGGACCCTAGCGGGCTCGCACACCGTGTTCTCCCTGACGCTGCCAAAAACACAACATGGGAGAAGTTTGTGCGCCTCAAATGTTCGCAAGTTCGTGAATGTCGAGTGTTCGCCCCCGGTTCATCCTGCCCTGTTCGTAAATGGAACGGAAACAAAAGCAGTGGCAGTGTGGACGAGGGTGAAAGCAACAATGACACTTAGCAGATGACATAGGCAGAAAACAAAACGCAACAATTTATGTTCTCAAAACGCTTGCTTCTTTTTGGTGTTCAAAACGTTTTCCGTTTTTTAAATATTCGAAAACTTTTGCCGATTTTTGGGCGTTTCCAAAGGTTTTATCGAATTATTTTAGGGTTTTCGTAAGCTGTTGGCCAAAAGAGAAAAAGTTGGAAATGAAACGTGGAAGCAAACTAATCCCTTAATCGCGCTGGCCAATGAACTCGCCTACCCGACCTAGTCGACTTGTGCGGTTCAAAGGAAGGCGTCGTCTTACGCGCTCTATCGGATCGCAAAGTTGGGGAAATTGCTGCAGATATGCCAATTAATTCGATGAGAACTGGCGGAGCCGACGTAGGAAGCTTGGATGGAAAGTGTTGCTTGGGGTCAGATGTGTTGGAAGCAGGTGAGTCTTTTATCATAGGCTGAGTTACTTGGTCAGAAGCCTGGCAAGGGTCGTCACCAATCTCCTGTTCCAAGTGAGCAAACTTGAGTCGGTCAACTGTAAGGGATTCCCGTTTACCGTGAAGTTCGATGATAAAGACGCAGTCACTAGGCTGCGGCACATTGAAAGGACCTACGTAAGATCGCTCCAGTGGTCTACTAAGACCATCGACGCGAAAAAAGGAAGAAACAGTGCTGTAGATCTTGTGGCATAAAGACTTACGTTGTTTTTCTCTGACGTCGGGAAGCCTGTAGCGACGCATACTCGTGGCTAAATGACGAGCGTACTTAGCGTCGTAATGTGTGATTCTGGAAATATCGGTAAACAAATCTCCAGGAATGCATAATGGCTGCCCATATACTAACTCGGCGGTAGATATACGTAGATCAGCCAATAGGCCTGATCGGATGCCAAGGAGGACCGTAGGCAGGACGTCAGTCTAACTCTGCGCATCGGCGGCGCTAAGTGAGGCTTTCAACTGTCGTAGAAACCTTCCACCATGCCGTTCGCCTGTGGAGGATAGGCGGTAGTATGAATGGGTCGGCCTGCGCTAGCTTTAAGACGATCGTTAAAAATCGAAGATTGGAATTGCGGACCGCGGTCAGTCGTCACTGGGGCTGGACAGCAGTGTGAAGCGACCCAGCGTTTGACGGAAGCGTTACCGTTTCCAGCAGCAATCGCGGATACTCTTGAAAGAGCATCAGCGATAATGTTTTGTTGGCCAGAAATGTTTCGGGTATCAGCCGAAAACTGGGCCACGAAATCCAGCTGCCATAAGTCATGTGCTAAGTTTGGAGCTGATTGCTTTCAGAATGCGTAGATAAGCGGCTTGTGATCGGTGAAGATAATGAGGGTGTTACCTGCAACGACGTGTCGGACATGTCGAACGGGAGAGCAAACGACCAGCAGTTAGCGACTGAACGTGCTGTACTTGACTTCGGCAGGTTGTAGGCGTTCAGAGTAGAAAACAAGAGGTCTCAAGCATCCATTTGTGTGTTACTGTAGGACGGAGCCAATTGCGGTGTCTGATACGTCAACAGCAACACTGAGCGGAGCGTTCGGATCGAAATGGTGAAGCAAAATGGCTTTGGCTAAGGACTCTTTGCTAGTCCTGAACGCTTCTACAACAGCTACATTCAGTTCCACCTGACCATCTTGGCGTTTAGGAAGCAGGTCTGTTTGTGGACTTAGCAAACTGGCACAGTATAAAAGAAAACGTTGGTAATAGTTGCACATGCAGTTGAAAAGGAGAATAGCGACTAATGTAGTCGGGACCGGAAAGTCTCTGATGGTGCGGACTATATTGTCTAAAGGCCGTGTGCCATACTGATCAATATGGTGGCCAAGAAATTGGACGGAAGGCTGCTAAAATACGTATTTTCAGCATTGGTAATGATGCTACTAGCAGCCACCTTATCGTAAAGAACATTGAGATGTTCTGCATGATGTTCTTTAGAAGCCCTTGCAAATAGGATATCCTCGATTTATGGATAAACGAAATCTAGACCTCTAGGGCCTGAATCGACGAATCGTTGAAGACTCTGGGCTGTGTTGTAAAGCCCGAAGGCCATACGCAAAAATTCGAAAGGCCCAAACTTCGTCATTACGGCGGTCTTCGGTATATCTTCCACAGCGCCTGGAATCTGGTGGTATGCGCGAAGCACATCGATTTTCAAGAACATACAGGTGCCCCGCAGGCTAGCCGTGATGTCCTGAATGTGAGGAATAGAAGAGCGGTCTGGAACAGTAACGTTGTTGAGCGCGCGATAATCACCACATGGACGCCAGTCTCCTGACTTTCTGGACAACATATGGAGCCGCGAAGCGCACGGGCTTTTAGACGGGCGAACGATGACTAGTTCAAGCACATGCTCGAATTTTGCGCGAGCAATTTTTAGCTTGTCAGGAATCATTCGCTTGGCTTTGGCAAAAACAGGCGGACCTTTGGCAACGGTGTGAGGTTTTGCGGCGTCATTGGCGGATGGCAATAGTGCTACTGCACGGAAGACTTGCAGGAACTTGGTATTAAACATCTGACCGATAAGTGAGCTCGATTGGTTGGCTGATACTGGACTGATTGACTCAGTGTCGGTCAACGTACCCATAACTGCCAGATTTGTTTGATGATCGATCAGCTGACGTTGCTTCGTGTCAACAAGCGAATCGAAGTGCTGCAGCACATCAAGGCCGAGGATTGGCGCCTGGACTTCTGCGACGGAAAATATCTATTTAAAAGAACGTCGTAGCTTTATATTAAGTGTGCGCGAGCGTTGACCGTACACGAGAATAGTCATTCTGTTGGCTATGCTCGGTAAACTAATCGCCTTTTGATTCGGGTCTTTCTTATCGCGAGAAAGGATGCTAACTTCGTCACCAGTGACCACCAAGTAGCGAACTCCTGTTTCCTGAGCAGTAACGAATGAATGGTGACTGTGGCGGCCAGTAACATCCGTGGCCCCTACGTGCCGACCGGTCTGTTTTCCTGTGTATTGCGCTTGAAGGAACAGGGTGGGCGACACGATGTGGCCTGTTGGCCACATTGCTCATGTTGCCAGCAATAGGTTGACCTAGGGAAAGATTTCGAACGTGATCTGGAACCAGGGCGACTGCTGGAACGATTTTGACGGTTGGATCCGGACTGTGTTAGGTTCTGTAGTCGATTGGTCAGTGCCGCCAATTGGGCTCTTAGTTCTGATACCTTCGTACTGGAAGTACACTGAACCTGCGAAATTTGGGCGTTGGATTCCCAAATAAGTCGGAAATGTCGGTGAGCTGAGAAAGAAGCGCATCATTTACAGACAATGTGTTACGGTTACCACGTGGAAGTCGACAAAGTCACATCTCTTTAAGGAAAATGTCGTCAACTGCGAGCGGCTCAGCTAGAGTCTGCATCCAATGCGAGAGCTGAGAAAGTTTTCGATCATCTAGCTCGGTTTCGTTAAGAATCTGCGTAATGCGAGCATACTCTGATATTGTAGCGGTCTGGAGATTCCCCGGTTTGCCAGTGTAAAATTCTAACCAAAATTCTTTAATTGTACACTTGGGCAACCGGTGTGGTTTGTTGAACTGCTTGCTGAGTTCGAATGCTTTACTTGCTCATCGCCATTTTTGCTTGGCGCTCGCTTCGGTTGCAACGCGCGACTGCTCTGTGTGCTGTGTTTGCTCCGTTTCCCTAGCTAGAGCGTCCACGGTGTCGTTCGTTTATAGCTAGCTAACAGGGAATCTTTTGCTGAACCAATAAAAGTTTCCCTGCAACTCGATCTGTCTTCTGGAATCGCTCTCTGGGCTCCCGGAATAGGCAACCCTCTAAAATATGCCGAACCGCTTTAAGAAGACGGTCTTAAGCTCGCGCTAAGGCTTCTGGTATTCGGGAAGCTCTAAGGTGTCCTCGTGGTTATTGACGATTTGCGAAGGAAGCACTGCGACTACGCAGTGAAATTCGACGCTATCAGACCTGACGCTACGTAACGAAAAATGGATTCTTTCTGAGTAAACCAGGACTTAGGATTAGTCACTCGGAAAGGCCAACCAGGGAGACTGCATTAACTAAGCTGATCGTCCGAGTCTGGTGAATGAATTTCATGGTGAAAAATTACGGAGCCACTGAAAGTAAAGCCAAATAGTGAAAAGTAAAATAACAGGAGTAGACAGACTGAGTTACCGGAGCTGAAAAGAAGTATGGTAGCAAACTCATCAGCATTGCAGGCTCAGCCCGATTAGCAATCACATCGTAGATCGAACTACACTGGTTGCAGTTGGCTAGCAACTTGTCTTCTATCGTGCCAGATTTGCTCTCGAGAATATTGGTGCATACGAGGGTTAACACAGCGTGGTTTCAACTAGCGAGCGTCAGCATGGCAGTTATTGCTGACCATTTGGGCTCTTTAGAAGGCACTACTGGAGTTGACCTTGAAAGCTGTGTTGCCCCACGTGTGCTCGGTACAGAAGATGGTTCTACGGGTATCGCTCCCAGTGCGTTGATCGAAGCAATCGGTGCCTAAATTACCTGCTTGTTATCTGCACCGGATTGCTTCCGACTCTAAGCTGTCAGTCTCAAGGTTGAATGTGCAGGTGACGCGTAAATTGTTTGAGGACTGGAAGCAGACATGGTTGAGACTTGCCCGCTTATGGGAGTGAGGTGACCCAGTGGATTTAGTGCCACAGACGCTGCAGTGCGATTGGAGCGTCTCACACTTCTTCGACTTAGAGGCGAAGCTTACTGCGGCTAGTTGAGTTATTAGCGTGGTCATATTTAACTTCGTGGGATCAATCTTAGTATTTACCATATGCGAGATTATCTCAGTCATCCTATCGCACTTGCATGAGCAAAGATACAGTTGACAACTGTAATGACCTTGACATGTTGGACAAAACCGAAATGTGTCAGCAACGTTGTTTGTTTGTCTCACTTCTTGTACGGATTTGCCTTTACGTTGCGAACAGCAAGGTCTAATGCAGCTAGAACAGGTTACCCCGAGCTTAGGGACTTTACTTCAGTTCTCTGCTGAACACAGGCAACGTTGAGCCATTGGAATGCTAGTCGCCCTTTTATCGTTTGCAGCAAGGCCTATCCGAGCAATGATTTTGGTACTGGCGCTCACGGTCGAGGAATGTTCTATACACCAGACGTGACACATAAACACCTCAAGACTCAAACTTGAGTTGAGCGTCGTTCAACCGCACCAAGGTCAGTCAGCCAAGACAGCTGGATGTCTTACTGCGCAAACCGCCAGGTTCAGCGATTAAACGACTCGTGCTTGAACCTACACACTCACACAACTTGGTAGCGTATACGGAGCGGCCTGCCATATGCGAAGATGCAGGTGGAGCGCTGATCGGCGTCCTTAAGTGCCTCGGACGAGAGGTTCAGCCGATAAGCAAAGCAAATAACCGTACCATTGTTATGTTACAACTTGCAGGGAAAGTCTCCGCCCAGTTTTGGATTTCTGAGCTTCTTCTTCCAAATGTGTCCAAAATGCTTACCGAAAAGCTTTGGTTTGATGTGATTACAGACGTAGAACGCTGCAAAGAACATGGCGAAACTGAGGACTGGAGAAAGATTATAATCCACACAGGGTGGATCCAAGAAGTGGAAAGCACTGAGTAGAGCTCATCGAACTAGTTACAACGAGCGCACGAACAATATTGTGTGGGGAGAATTAGGGTGGCCATAGAGGGTGTAGCCAGAGCCGAGTTAACATACGTCCGTACAGCCTGGAACCCAGATGTTCCGCCATTTGGCAATAGCGTGGTACGGTGAATTGACCATGAAGACAACTGATCGCATTTACATTCCTGACAGATGCATTCTAGGCAACCCGTACATTTATGAAATATGAGTGCCCACGGACTTTAGTCCTTTGTATTGGACTTCGGAGATGAAACAAGGTTTTAAGGCATGTGATTCACATAATGATGTATAATCTTGGGGCGTTTCTGCGAGATGGCTTAGTCTGTGCAATGAAGCTTCTTCATGATTCAAATTATTCTCTACAAGCTTATCATTGTGTTCCCGTTTGCTTGGGAAGCAGTATCAGTGGTGTAGATCATTTGGAAGAAATTACGGTGCTTGTATACTGCTTCAACCTATTACATTTCTTGAGTCTCATTGGTTCATCAACCTTTCTTGTCAGTACAAAGGCTGCGTTGCACTCCGCAACTTGTAGTCTGTCTGGTTACGTTGTGCTCAGAGTAATCAGGCGGTTTCCTTCTAGATTTAATTAGGCTCACCGACCGCTGGTATGTTCAGTAACTTGTGAAGGACGATTGATAGTGCACCGAGTGGAGGCCCCGCGTCGTGTATGGCTACGGAAATCCTATTTCACTTAGGCTCGATGCGCTTGAAGCGAGCCAGCGGAATTTCGCTACGAAGGGCATTTTACTAGCCCTATCTGACTGAGGACTTAGATAACGTCTCGGTTACCACTCGAGGTAGTCTCTTGGGAACTCAGACAGTACACTTCGTGGAAAAACGACAGTGTAACAAAGCAAGATTAGAGTCAACACACATAAGTTAAAACGAGCAATAATCCGGCATGGAGCCACCTCATCCGCAACTAGCTGGGATTCTGAAGTGTCCAGAAGACCAACTTGCGTGTTTATATGCGCCGCAACTACAATACCTATCCATTGATAATGCTGCAAAGCAGCGTGCTTAGTTCGAAGTAGAAAAGGCCCTTAGCGGCATTAGAATCGCAGACGGTAGGGGCAAATGAAACAGTCACAAAATCAGTGTTCAGTGCCACTTCGTGAACCGGCCATAGTTCATATCGTCTAATTTACTGCGCACAAACGCCGGCACAGGGGAATCCAATCAATCAATCTTGACTCTGCCTTACGGTTGAAAACGATGCCCCTAAACCCGACCCGCGCTTACCGCATCAGCATTTTCGGATGCGTGCAACCAATGGCGAGGTGATAGGCCGCGAGTAGCCAGTTCAACAACCCATGAACGTCATTGAGCTTGGTTTCGGACACGCAACACTAGGCGCTATCCAGGGCGTCCAACGCGCGTGCGAGTGAAGCATGTTGACCTATTTGTTACTGTGTGCAGATGTTAAACACCGCCATTGAAATGGTTGCCGATAGGCATCCAGTGAATGGCGCGGGACGATATATTCAGGTAGTTTGACTACAATGGCATCGCGGCTGCGGTCAATTAGAATAAGAATTATAAAAGTTCGCAATATGGATGGGGTGGAGAGTAACAGAAACAAGTGGAAAACAAAGAAGGCAACAACAGTATCATTTATTTGCCTATCCGTTCTGTTGCATGCAACAGATAAGGCGACTCTTTTAAAGTTTCGTGTGAGCCGAAGTAGGATATGGTTTAAATTTTTACGAGGTTGTCACGGCCATTACTACCTTGTCGATTCCTCGGATAGCTAGTGGGCCTCCTACTTTCACCAACTATGACTAACTGACGACAAGCAACTAGATACACTCGGTATACAAAATGATTTCTTGCCAAAATAACCATTTGATTCTTTCGTCGACAGCAAAGGCCGTGAATAACAGATGTTGAGTTGGACTGACTTGGTATTCAGGGCTGCAATGATGTCATTTTTGGATGTGACAGGGCGGCAGTTTCATTACTTTATAGCGCCATTTGTTGATTTCGAGTATCAATTCATTGCCTGGTCATTGGAGAGCACACCAGACGCCAGGTCATCCCTTATGACAGCACTGTTATGCAAAGATCATTCTCATCCAGGTGGCGCCTGCTTTGACATCCCCAGTTCCGGGCTCAATAATCATCCAAGCGAACGTCCACTTCTGGTGGATAGCCAGCCAGCGGCTGGAAAGTTCGTTAGTGGAGATGATAGTAAAGCCAATGCAGCAATCGAAACACGGTTATGCATTCACAACAGCGCGCAACTTTGCTCGTCGAAAGCTGCTCGATTGATCTACACGCCTGACTTGCAATCATAAGGTCACCGGATCGAATCCTAGTAGGGGCCGGCGTCCTTACGGTATATTCAGACTGCGAGTGACTGGTGGTGGTCGCGCAGCAGCGAAGCGCAGTTACGGTGTACAGCTGACACATTACCGTCGCAAGGAGACTGAACCAGAAGCTGGTGCTACAGTTTGCCTACCACCTTGACCCATCTTGTTATACTCCTACTACAACTAGGTTGCTCAATGGTAAGTGATCTGACAAACTCAGTATCCTCGTCCTCCAGATTGGGGGCTTCAAAAGCGATGGCGTCCATTGCTGTAAAACCAAACCATTGTCACTGTCCCACTGCCTTGCGGACGGGCTTTTGAACCAAAGGCTTTGGCTGAGAACCCTAATCGCACTCCTGTCTAGGTCTGGGAGCAATGACCGTATCTCAGCCCGCAAGCAACCATGACTATTTCCTCCAGACGTAATTACATTCAGCATTGGCCGTCGTGCAAATTACCAAGGGTCGCCCTGTCTGCTGCGTACGTTAGGGTGGTTAAGCGAAGACATGCTACTGATGACGCCTCCCTTTTTTTGTACCTGTCTCTTTTACACTTATTCCGACCCCGTTACTTAGGTTCCTTCTATAACTCCCAGCTTAATTGACCACAACCGAAATGCCACTGTAGTCCTACCATCTTCAGACATCTTTTCGCAGCCCACCGGAGGCTAATCGGCAACAGTTCCTTATAAGACTACGCTGTCCCGTTTCCCTAGCGGCGTACAGCGTTCGCCCTCATTGACGAATTGGTCAACTGTGTTGACCAATGTACTCGCACGCACGTCGGAGACATTGGCTATTGATGCGTGTTGTGTGCCCCAGACTAGGATCAATGAAACTCAGGAGCTTGTTGAATTCACTGCGCCCGGCTTATCCTCTCGCTATTGGTTGCACGAATCCTGAGACAATGATGCCGTAGCCTCTGGTCAAGCTGGGATATGTATCATTCTCAGTTCCAAGGCTGAACTATCTATGGTAGATTGGATTCCAGTGAACAACCGTTTGTGTGCAGCCAGTTTGATGACATCAACTATGCTTGATTCAAGCAGTAGTATAAAAGGCTGTTTGTTTGTGATTTCTGCTTATGCTGCCACCGACTGTAGTTCGGATGCTTCCAAGCACACTATCACTAACCGAACGCACTCCTACGCCGGGTTACTTGTTCGAATATCCTAGTACTTGCGGGGGATATGAACGCACAAGTAGGGAGTCTGAGCTTTTCAGAAGCTCAGCTGAGCGGTACTTATGGGCTTAACTCCAAGCGGACTGAGAACGGCGAGCGTCTGTTGCAAATATGTGCGAAGCACCTGTTGTTTCTGAGTAACCCCGCTTTTAGACATTTGGCGCCCAAGTGCCACTTGATGTCCACCTATAGCTGGCCAGCGATAAACCCATATAGCTCATATTGCCATACGTTACAGGTGGCGTGGTTCCATCCTGGATGGCCGCTCGTTCTGGAATACCTGCGTCGACTGTGATCATGCCTTGCTGCGCTGTCGTTTCTCCGTGAACCTTGCCGGGAGGCGTAGCAAGCTTCTGCTCCGATAGGCAAATGAGCAATTATCTTAGCCCACGGTCAGGCAAGCCCATCAAGAGGCACTACGTACGGAACTTGGCTGTCTCGTCCTAATGCCACTGAGCTTCAGTGGAATAGAATATCGACCGACATTCACGAAGTAAAAGCATTTGCATGTGCTAATGTCATTTGACACCGCACCAGTCACTAGATATCCTAGAGGTCGGAGAACCTTTTGGAATCCAGAAGAAACCTCTCAAGTGGCTCTGAGCACAATGTGACCAGACGGACTATTAGGCGCGAGCTAAAGCGGAGCCTGCGTGCTGACAAGGAAGCCTGGTGGACCACTCGAGCTGAAAAAGGTAGGAGGCAAGAGCAGTAGGCAATTGCCACAGGCTCGTATATGTGAACCGCACCACTAGTCCCAGTTAATCAGGCGTCAGTGAGACAAGCAGAGACAGCGCGGGTATTCTAATTCGGAATAAGGAGCGCCGGAAAATTTCAAAATCAGTTCAGTTAGCCTCCTGCTCCTGGACCTATTCCTACACAGGTAATGAGGGAAGAGCCATGGACGGTTAGTTAAAGGATCCATCGAAGGATGAGGTCCGAATCGCGATCACAGTGTTCAGTTGTTTTCGTGTTGCTGGCCCGAATTATCCCACCCCAACCTGCACAAATTATGGATGGAGTTGAGGTCCTGTGCAAAGCCCTGACCTCCCTATTCGAACATAGCTGAAAGAAAGCAAGTGTCCCGGCTAATTGGAGTGAAGCAGTTATATTGGCAATATACAAAAAGGGTAGTCGCACAGACTGTGCTAACCACTGGGATATTAGCCTAACACCAGTTGTGACAGAATTATTAGCCTCGATTCTCGTTCGTCACTTCACTGTGGAACGGGAATCACGCATTAGAGAAGAGCAGGCAGGCGTCCGACATGGATGTGGCTGTATTGTCCATATATTCATTCTGCGGCAAGTGCTAGAGCAATGCCACGCATACCGCAGACCGACAATAGCTGCGTTCCTCGACTTTAAGCGCGCGTTCGAGTCAGTCGATCGATGCATTCTGTTTGAACTCTGCGCGGAAATGTGTTCCCACTAAATATATGCACATCTTACGTGGTCTTTATTCGAACACTACAGGCCGCGTCACGGTCTGCGGGGATCTGTCGGATAGCTTTCGGATAACAAGTGGTGTTCATCAGCGTTGTCCTATTTCCCTGTGTTTGTTCACTTTCGTCGTGGACTCCATCATGGAGTCTTCCTTTGCGTAATCTCACAATATAGGCGTTGAACTCCTGCCTGGTGAAAGGTTACTTGATCATAGAAAGTCATTTCAAATTTCACATCGTGTGATTGGATTGCGATGCGTAATCTCAATGTGGACGACGATTCACATGGAAGTGAACCTTGGTCACTGCGATCACTGGGACCGTAGCCGAAGCAGATGGAAATTAGGTGTTGCTCGTCCGAAAACACAGCACAACCACGGCGCTTTTCGATATCATTTTATCTCATCAGGTGGAAATAGCAGGCCTCAAAACTGCAACCATTGGAATAGCAGCGGGAACCTCTACTCCTTTGGCTACCCGGTAGCGACAGGCAGCGCTTGGCATGACGGTTAATGACCTATTGGAGAGCCGCTTTAGATTTCACGTTGTGTGATTGGATTTCGACCAGCAACCTCAAACTAGACCGCGATTGACATGGAAGTGAAGCTTGATCATTGCGATTAGTTGGACCCTAGCCAAAACCACACGACATGTTCGCTAGCATTTTATCGCAGTGCTCAGGCTTCACTTCAATGTGATTCGCGGTCCCCATTGAGATTTCGCGTCGTAATCCAACCATACAACGTGTAATCCAAAATGGCCCTCCAATTAGTCATTAAGGTTGTGCCAAGCATTGTCCGTCGCGACCCGGTAGCCAAAAGGGTTGAGGTTTCGGCTCCTATTACAATGGTTTCGGATTCGAGACTTGCTATCTCCACCCGATGAGATAAAATGACATCAAAACTGGTTGTGGTTTAGCTGTTCATGATTACGCGGCCGATATCATCTTGCCTTTTGACAATGTTGCGGCGGCACAATCAACCCTGAATGGCCTGTCTAGAGTGGTCCCGTTATTTGGCATGCGCTTTGCACTTCAATGTGCAAAGTGTTGCTGCAGAACCACCAGTCACTTTAGGTCCCCTTGGCTATTGATAAGGAGGAACTCGAGGTGGTTCATCAATTCACTTAACTTGGCAACTGCATAAGAAACAATGAGCGCATAGAAACTGAAGTCAGTTCACTCATTGCCATTTTATCTGTGACACCTTTGGCGACAGAAGGGAGTTTCCCTCCGTCTGAAAGTTCGTGTTTACAAAGCCACCAGGTAGGTCGTCTTGCTCCATGGCAGTATAATTTGGCCCCTTCGGTCCGACGATCCGAGGCGACTTCAACTCTTTGATCACTGCTGTCTGTTGAGCAATGTTGTTGTCGGGTGGCACCAGCTTGTCCGCATCGAGGATGTGCGTAGGCGAGTACTAGGCAGTGATAACCAAGTTAGTTGCTTAGAACAACATATAGCACGGAATAAGTTGCGTCGGCTTGGGCACGTACTGCGTACCCCTGCTCTCCGCTTGCTTAGGAGGGCCATGCTCAATCTGCCAGGTATAGGGTAGTGTGAAGCTCGAGGTGGACACAAGTTGACTTGGCAATGGGAAATGAAGCCACTGACGACCAACCTGGATGCCTTCGGTCTGTCTCGTCTTCCGCGCTGGAGTCCACGTAACCTGCCTTGTGCTTAGCTCGGGACTTTACAGAACATGGCTCGCCGCTGACACCAGTGGCGCGGCTGCTGCTGTCTCCTACTCAGACTGCCAGTGAAGTGTTTTTGGTGCTGTGTGTTATCTGCGGGGTAATGGCTGATTATGACGCGGGGCGGTGAATGCCGCAAGGAAGCTGTCTCGTCGATGCCGCTTCATCTTTGCATGATAGCCAGCTGCTTTTGACGGTATATTATCTACACAAGGTGTAGGCGCCTTGACCCTGAACGTTTGATTAAGGCATTAGCGTTTCTAGGTAAGTCCTACTTCGCTCTCTATCCTTATTCTTTATTCAATAGTTCATCTTGGTAGTATGGCAATGAAGCATCAGTTCGAATGGCTGATGTACTGCTGTTGTCGATTGCTTGTTGTTTGATAGGTGTGTTAGTTAGTTGATTATCTCATGGTAGTGGATGCGCTCGTCTGTGAAGCAGTTAACCGTGATATGAAGAAAGTTTTAACAGGGCGTTGGGTGGCTGTCCATCGTGGCCAGCCAACAAGCATAACTACCCTTCCCTTGGACGATACTGCCCAATCACATACTTCTGATGGCATGTCCACATCGAGTTGGGGCTTTACTGACTTACAAATGGAATGTAACATCAAGCTGAATTCCAGAATGCGGTCATTGTGCTTGAAGATAAGTATTCGTTAACAATGACATTTCAAATTGACTAGACTCTTGAACCACCCGGAGTGCTTCAGCCTACGGTTGCTGACAGTCAAGAGAGAAGAATTTAGTTAAGCAAACCGGGGAGTAACGGCATTACCAGGCCATGGTGAGCGGAGTATGTGTAAGTTCTTTACCAAGCAGGCGAGAAAATCTTGAAGCATACTGTTGACATCATCAGGGTTCATCAATTAGTGAGCCCAAATACGATTGCTCGACACGGATCTGTGACACAATTCACAACATGACCAACTGGTCCCAATCGGAACTCTGTTTACTTTGACATGCAAAGGCAGAATAAGTCAACCAACATGTACAAGCACCTTGAGATATAATTCATAAAATTTCATAAGCCAAGGAAACAATTGGATTAATGCATCCACACGCACACACTGGCTTTGCGGTGCTTCTGCAAAACTCAAGCTCTACTGCATGTGACGGGAGGCTTAACCACCTTGCCTGCAACCGTCTACAAGTCGGACTACATAAACACATAACAGTCCAACGCATCCGAGGATCTCGGCAACCCAGGAGCTTTACATCGCAATACAAGCGAGAGGGTTTAAGGAGCGCAGAAAATTGTCCTATCAATCTTACTTGGCGTAGGCACATCGCTGTCATCGCATAAGAAAATACGTGCCGGGTCTCACATAGTAGACCGGAAATGCACTCCTGGTGAAATGACGGACAGTGGCCAGCAATCGGAACACCTGGACTAACTGAGGTGGCGAATGGGCTAATGTGGAAATGTATGCAACCTGGATGCCGCTGTAAGTCAGTGGATCCATGAAGTATGGTTGTAGTCCATCCTTCATAGATTGAAGCGCAGAACCAGCTGGAGTTTTGCTGTCCTACACATACAGCCGCCCATATGGACTGCTACGAGTATATAATTAATCTTAGGGATCTCTAGCTTACTTGGTGTCAAAACAAATCTTTTTTTAAAATTTGCTATATTTGAGCTCCAATGCATTGGCCTGTACATCACCAATAGTCGCGTCCAGTGGGTTTCCAAGACGCTACTGAAGGTAGTAAAAGTGGTTACATTTATGAGATTCAATGGAGCGAAACCAGTCAAACTGGTAATTACTCGGAAGGCAGATGTAACTTGCAGCAGTAGAAACCAAGTGCGTATTGAGCCACAGGTTAAAACAGGGTGTTCCTGCTTTGCGGCAGCCTGAGCAGCGGTGCGAGTTATGTTTTAAACAAGATAGCTCACGCTAACTGAGAAAAATTGCAATGTCCAACGGATGTGAATCACCAGCTTCACCAACACGTGTCAGCACTGCACTGAAATGTCTTTGATATTAGAAATTCGTTTCTACTGCAGTCACGACAAAGTCTTCAATGCTAAATGAACTAACGGGTACACTGCCTTTCATGTTTATTTAACTGGTAAGAAAAACTGATAATTCATGAGCTTGTCGTTTAAAGTGAGAAGTAAGCCAAAACTCTAAGAAAATTGCCATCGGTTGCTTGAATGTCCAGAAATACGACAGCATCACTGTGTGTCAGGTTCATGTATACTGTGGAGGAAGAACGAAATACTAAAAAAGCATGTCCTCTACCTTTGAATTCCGGTCATTTGACGGATCAATATTGCTGCTGAGTACAGAAGCGAAGTAAATTACAAATAATTGTTCAAAATGAATGCTAACAGGTAGAGAGCAAAGTCAATTGACGCCAACTGTGTGTTAAGGAGAGTGTTCAATATCGCATGATGGGACAACAAACCGCAGCTTTGCCAATCCTGCAGGTTTGAAAACGCAAAAAATATCAGTGTCACGACCTGAAGTATGAGGTTGGTTTAATTCAGTTATATCGTCTCATCATAATGTTGTGTAGCATTTACCACAAATGAATATCCAATCGACCTTAGAAAGCTATGAAGTTTGGTGCATTCACCACGTGTCTTGGAAATGCATTCCAGTGTGAACATAGCCTAACAGAGTAAACGTAGGTCCAAGCAGGAGTGTTGGACCACTAGTTTCAGGTCGTGAACTTGGGGTCGGTTATAAGAAGATAGGGCCAGCAATGATAATCGCCCTCTAGAAATATCCAAGTTCCCACGAAATCGTCGATATTCAGTGAACAATGATATATTACAGGTAAAAAAGCGATTGCTTTACAAGTCCCGTAGGATGGTTGAAATGAAAGTAAACATAAGTGTAAATCGTCAATTTAAGCGTCTAGTGATCCAAGTGCCCCTTATTCATATAAACATTGTAGAATATGTACTGAATTGTTACTGTAGCGTAATATGGGAAGTAATATGGGGAAGGCATGTCTTAAGAACAAAAGAAAAGACAACGCTTACCCATGCACCGCTTTCTTGCACTGAGATAATTGATGAATGCATTTGTAATATATCCGAAACCATATTCCACAACAGCAGTGTGTAAATAGTGAAGTACAAAAGCTGAGAATGGGCACCGTTTATTTTTTCGCGTTTGTTTGACATAGACGTCACCGATTATACAGCGTAATGTAAGTGGCTAAGCGAATCATCCAGACGTCTTTTGAATACCGTTAGCGTGGGGGAAAAAACCACGTAGGTGGAAAGAATGTTCCAATGTTGACACACACAAAGGGGAAAGAAATTCCGGCGGCATTCCAACCGGCTCTATTGTGTGTAGAGCTTTAGATGGTGTCATCTGAGTGTGGTATTGCGACTCATCTTTAGTAGGTGACGACAAGAATGGTTCGGGTTCCTCAAGATCATATAAGTCATTATCAAATCACCACGCAGGTGTCGATATTGTCCACTGTAGACCCCGAGAGTTTTCAGCCTCAATCGGTAAGGGAGATGAAACAGGCCCTTTACGTTTTTGGTCGCCCTTCGTTGTGGTAGTTCAAGAGCGGTAAGGTCTTGCTTTTGCCATGGCTGCCAGGCGTGGATGGCGTACTCAGGATGAGGCCGAATGCAGGCGTTGAGCATCCGCGAAAAGATGGAAGGATCAAAGCGCCCGAATGCCCTCCGCAAAAGGTCAAAGTGTTGGTTAGCTTTTTTGGAGGCTTTCTCGGCCTGACAGAAACAGCCCAGATCTTCCTGCACTACCACTCCTAGATCGCATTCCGTTGTAGTGCGCTGCAATATTTGATCCCCCAGTCCGTATTCGCAAGTGGCTTTATGGCGTATGCTCAACACCTTGCACTTTGTAGCGTTGAACTGAAGCAGGTTCTGAGTCGACCACTCGTAGACCCTGTCAAGATCATCCTGGAGTGCTGCATTGTCGCTGGTTGTTCTAATGGCTCGCCATATCACGAGATTATCAGCGAAGTGTAAGGAGTTGGAGGTGATTACTGTCGCGAGATCGTTTATGCAAATCAGGTATAGTCGTGGACCAAGTACTGAGCACTGGAGCACTCCGTACTTAACGTCGATTGGGTCAGAGATGACGCCGCGAACTCTTACATTCAGATGTCGTTGAAGCAAGCAGTTACCTATCCAACCGAGGAGTTGGTCACCAATTCCACAACACTGCAGCTTGTGAAGGAAGACACGGTGGTTCGGACGGTCGAAAGCCTTTGAGAAGTCCAAATATACTGCGTCAACACTTACGGCGCTGTCAACGGTCTCAGTCCAACTGGATCTGGCAAGCAGCAAGTTTGAAGTGCAAGATCGGTTCTTGCGGAACCTATGTTGTTCTTGCGCTATGCCATTGCGTTCTTCCAAGAAGTTCATCAGCGCTTCGGCAACAATCGCTTCCATGATTTGGGAGAGCACCGGAAGTAGTGTTACTGGGCGATAGTTGGCCGGATCTGTACTACTTCCCTCCTTATGGATAGGAGTGACAATGCCTTGCTTCCACATTGTTGGCACGCGCATCGCATCGTGGCATCGTTGGAAGGACTTGCAGAGTGGGTGCGCCAGGTTTACTGCAGCCAAGTTCAACGCTTTTGGACGAACATTATCAACGCCGGGAGAGGTATGCTTTCTCAGAGCTATTAGCTTTTTCATAACATCCGCAGACGTAAACGTGATGTGGCTAAGTCCTGGTGGTGGTACAACGATCGGGAACAGTGTATGCTGCGATATCGTGCTCTGGAAGTGCGGGACGAATTGTTAACATAGGGCGTTGGCCGCCTCGGTTGCGTTTTGTGCAAGTCCACACAATGTGTGTAAAGCAGGAATTCCTCGCTGCACATTGCGGAGCTTGTTAAACTGTCTGTATGGGAGCTTGGGGTTTGAAAGGAAATTCTCGGCTAGATTCTGTTGGTGCTGTATTTTATCTTCGCGTACCAGGTTTACGCAGTGATTCCTTTGGATAATGTAGGCTTCCCATATTTCAGCACTCGATGACTCGTTGTATCTTCGCCAGAGTAAGTTCCTCGTAACGATACACTTGCGTGTCCTACTGTGTATGAATGAGTTTACTGTCTTCGCACGCGAAGGTCTTTTCCTAAAAGCACTAGTTACTAACGTGTTGAATTGGTGAGCAAATTCAGACCAGGCGACATCGGGGGATCTTTCTGCTAGAAATGCCCAGTTTGTAGTATTTAAACGGTTGATTAGAGCGCCGTAATCCGTAATGAGCTGACACTCCTCGGTGTTTTCTGAGGAATACTATGCATAACAGATGTACTTGAACATGAAGGTTGCATGATTGCTACGGCCCAAAGGACTCTCTATCGATACCGTTTCGATCATAAGCTCTTCATTGGTGAATACGAGATCCAGGACACCCGGTTTGTTTCCCGTCCTGAATCATGTGGGAGATGTAATGTGACTGTAGAGTGGTAGTCCACTAATTATCTCCAGTACTTCCATTTTGTAGTGTTGGTTGATACAGGCTGGGGTTTCTATAGTATGAATATTGAAGTTAACAATCAGGAGAATGTGGCTGTACGACTGCGAGAGAATGATCTTCATTGTGGAGGCTAGGCGGTTGTCCATTTCCAAAGTAGCCGACGGAGGATGATAAACCCACCCAACAAACATACGTCCCCACAGCTTGGGTGAAGACGACACCAAAGCGCATCGACAATCTGAACCTTTGGGTCATCGACGAGATCAATGTGTAGTTCGCTGCGATGATAAAGTAGTACTCCACCCCTCCACTTGATCGATCGTTGCGTAGAATAGACATCCCAAGTAGTGTGATTTCTGCATCAGTGATCGCTTCATTCAACCAGGTCTCGGTTATCATAACGAGGTCTCTTGACATCGAGGCCTGACGCAAGCAGAGCTCCGTCAGTTTGCTTAAAAGACCTTGTGCGTTGGTATAAAAACAGGAGAGTGATTCATAGGTTAGAAGGTTATTTGTGGATGTAGACTACAGGTTTGAGACTTGGCAGACCCTCTTGAGGTCGGCTTTCACTAGTTTTTTTGAATTGTCTTAAGCTCGCGAGAATGACTTGGAATAACTCTGTGCACCGTGTGATCAGGTTCAGGATGATCATGATGGGCCCTCACCCCCTGCAGTGTCTCCCCGGATGCTATGACGGCAGTCAGATCAGTCTCTGTGGTGGACTCTGCAACAACGGTTGTTCCCATTGAGTTGGTTCTCTCCATGGAGTAACCAGTAGCCTCTGGTCGTAAACTTGCTGCTTTTAGTCGAATTTCTGTTGGTAGCATGTTCCAGAAGTTACCCCGGTCCTCTAGAACTGTCTGTAAAGTTAGCTCAGACGGTAAGACCAACTTCAGCAACCTAGGACCACACCCTTTGTAATTTGGTGACACGGGAATCCTGGTCAGGGAGGTAGCAATGACATTTTCTAAAGACAGCGCCTCACGAATGTATCGCCATTGCTCCAGGTCATGTGTCTGAACTTCCTCAGGAGATGAAGCTTGAGAATCAGAGACTCCATGGATAATGACGGTATTCAGCGCATGTTTTCTACTTCCCTGTTGATTGTTCATATCCTTTCAACGTTCTTTCCACGGAATATCCTGTAAGATACATACTCCGTTCGATGCTTTGTGGTGTCGATTTGCAGCGAGCAGAATGGGTTTCGTTTCTTCCGCGGAATGTAGTGTTACTCGAAGGAGTCGAGGTTCACTATAGTGTAAGGAGTTTGGGTGTGGGGCGATGCAGCTCAGCGTAGTGGGTTCAGCGCGCATGGTGATGGCACTACAGATGGAATCCCGCTGAGTAGGATCGTCTATCAATTTGCCCCTTATGGTGTTGGATTTGGATTCAGCAACGTTAGTGCACCCAAGGCTTAAGGCACCATGATTCCGCCTTGTGGTTCGCGACTTAAAAGCATTAGGTACGTTGTTTTCTGTGGATTTGTGAACCGCACTGGCGATAGCGATCCATGTTGAGGCACAGTTTGTACCTCTCCGGTAAGTGGAGTCACAGGTGTCTTTGACGGCCTTTTCCTAGAAGCAACCGCTGCGTAGGAGGTCCAGTTTTTTTACCGTGGGCTTGCTAGAGTTTTGTGTGTCGAGTATGTCACCTGAATTACTAGTTATTACACCATTGGAGGATGTAGAAGCAAGCGGGTTGTGAACGACTTTTTCACTTAGTAGAGCCATGAGGCTAGGGGCCGTTGGAGACTGAGACGCGATGGTGAGGTTGGGACGCCTGGCCCTCTTCCTCGGCCTGAACGGGGAGTTTGTAGGTGTGCATTCAGTTTCAGGTATCGCATTGTTTACTTTCACAGCTGCGTTGCTAGCGTTCACTAGTTGTTCAACTGTTTCCGCCAACTTTCCACACTTTTTCATTAGGAAAATTACACAACTAACAACAGGTATGGATTCGCGCACCTGGAAGAACCAAAATGCTTCGATTTTGCTGCTGTATTGTCTAGTTTCGAGTGCACTCATCCCTAAACACTTCGAAAGGTACGCTTTTTGACAGTTCAAGCAAACTGGACCAGACTTAACAGTTTTTACACATAGGTCACAATTGATTTTCGAATGGGCCATATCCACTTGAGGCGTGTACTTCGTTATTTTGGCTTTCACCAATTCCAAAAGGGATCAGATAGAAAATGAGAGTTCAGAATCTATATTGTAGATCTCTCACTTACCACTAGCTTAGAATGGAATAGTTCTACTGATATATGTGGTCACTGTCAGTAATGGGGCAGCGAAGTAGGAATGACCGCAGGTGGTGGTGATATGGTGTAAAGATTCACCACTAACAAGATGGAATGGAGTAATTGGATGTGTACACTACAACAGGGGTAGCAAGAGGATAGAGAAACTAACGCACCATGTATGACTTCGCTTCAATTTTCGTAGCGTGGTTTGAGTTAAGGGTGGTCAGACGTGTCGCGTCCAGATGAGTCACACGTTCCTCAGGGTAGATAGGCGATGTGCGTGCTATTGATCCAGCCGGTAAGCGGATAAGCAGCGATGCAACGCCGGATTGAGGCAAAGCAGAGTGACTTGGAAAATATTGTCTATTGACGACGGTGGCTGCACCAAAGGCGGACCAAATTGACAACTGTCGCTTTGTACAGCGACTTAAAGGAATGGTAGTAAGATGTTCGGGTGACTCTCAAAAATCTTTAAAATAAGACCACCAGAGTTCTTGTGCGCCGAAAGGAAAAATAAATTCTCCGATAAAATTCAAGCACGGTTGACTTCGAATTTGCAAAAGCACAGTTTGCTGCTGATCCGGGAATGACAGATCCAAGAGGTGAACAGTGGTAGGAGGAGCTCGCGGAGCCCAATCGAATGAGAGTACGTAGGTCACTGTGAAAATAAATCCGAAGATTTCAGGGCGAATAACACAGGAGGACACTTTTTGCGACCGCTCGGTGCGGTGTGAACAAATCGATTGAACGAGTGTGCACTTAGTAAGTTAGACCAGATAATATTGTTGTTCACTTTATACCTCTGCTATGGAGCTACTCCAGGAGACGAATTTCTCGTT
>OX104063.1:143557280-143748120 GCA_944474145.2 Dicrocoelium dendriticum | reverse complement strand
TCAGAGGTCAGCCCGTTGTTAAAACTGCTTCGCAAGGACGTGCCGTTCGTGTGGACAGCTGAAGCGGATCAAGCCTTTGACCAGCTAAAGGCATGCATAGCAGAAGCCCCGACATGTCTACGGCTACCCAATCCTGGTGAGAGGTTCACTGTGGCGGTCGACGCAAGCAACGTGGCAATCGGTGCGGTTTTGTCTCAACCGGCTGGGGTGGTGGAGTACGCGAGCAGAGTGCTGACGGGGGCGGAGCAGAAGTATTCAACAACGGAGAAAGAATGCTTGGCCATCGTGTGGGCGTTAGAGAAGTGGAGAAATTACTTACTGGCGAATGAATTCCGGGTCGTCACTGACCACAAACCGCTCTCGTGGTTGATGACGGCGAAAGACCCGCGGGGACGGCTTGCGCGATGGGCCTACCGATTGCAGGAATTCAACTTCACCATTGAGCACGTGGATGGTACGCAGAATGTATTGCCAGATATGTTGTCACGCCCGTGTTTGGACGACATCATGCCAGACCATGCTATACCGGTGCGTGCGTTCGCGATGGGAGAGAGGAACCTGCTGGGAGATCAAAGGACAGATGAATTCATGAATGTGTTGTGCTCTCACTTACGGGCTGGCACCAAACCGGAGGCTACATCGGAGGAGGTGGAGGAACTCCTCAAGATCTGGGACAGGTTGAAGGTCGAAAACGATAACGTGGTGGTGGCGATAGACGGACGGAAAGTGCCTTTTGTTCCACCAAATCAGCGAGAACGTGTGATGCGCATAACTCATGATGGCGCACATATGGGATTCGAGCGGGTCTTTGAATTGCTGCGGAGGCGAGTGTTTTGGCCAACTATGAGGAAGGACGTCGCGGCAATACCTTCGGGAGTGCCCAAAGTGCCAAACGGGTAGGGAGATGGAGTCCCCGAGACCGCCGATGCGATCGATGGAGGTTGGTGAGCCACTTCAGTGTTGGGTACTGGACGTCCTTGGGCCCTTACCAGTGAGTCGAACAGTAAAACAGATACATTCTAGTGATGATTGACCACTTCACTCGATGGGTGGAAGCCATACCAATCAAGGACCAAACAGGCGAGACAGTGTCGCAAGTATTCGAATTCAATGTGCCTGCAAGGTATGGGATCCCACAGTGTAATCATCAAGGACCAAGGGCCCTGCTTCGAGTCAAGAGCGTTTAAGTCAGTGTTGGACAAGTGGGTCATCCAGAGACGGCGAACTTCACCGTACCACCCACAAACCAACGGGATGACCGAGCGGTTCAACCGGACATTGAAGACGTGGATCACTGCACGAAGTTGGCATGGGAAGACGCTTTGCCTCAAGGTTCTGATCGCGTATCGGACCAGCATGCAATCAACCACCAATGTCTCGCCATTTCGAATTACTGTTCGGCAGAGAACCACGGATTGCGCTCGATACTTGCCTACCGAACCAGGGTGAGTGGAAACATCCAGCTGAGCATCAAGAGCGACTGCGATGGAAAGCTAGAAGCGAAACCAAAGCTCGACAAGCGCGGAATAAGCGAAATTACGACGCCAGGCATGAGGCTCACAAGTGGAGGCCATTCAGGATTGGAGAACCGGTCAAGTTACGGAACAACGATCGGCCGGATCATGACGGGCCGGGCGCAAGCAAGTTCAGAGAACGCTGGAAAGGCCCCTACAACCATTATCGACCAGAAAGCGGGCAACTTCTTAATCGACTGCGGAGGAATGAAACGTTGGGTGAATGCTGCTCTCCTGCGACCATGGTACGAGAGGAAGAAAGGTCCTGGAGGAGGGGCGGGTGTAGAGGGGCCGCTTCCAAGAATGGCTCTGGGGAGCTCTTCGGAGCTAGCTGAGAGCGGATCGCGAAAAGACGGCTAGCGACGAGCCTGGGCCCGGAACTACGGAGCGGGAACATGTGGACAGCGCAATAAATCAGACAAATACGCCGCTAGCGCAGCCCACAGCACCGAGGCCGAGCCGATTGACACAGCCCCGAACAAGCAAGTCGAGAGCTCTCGAACGACTCCTGGCCGATCCAAATCGGTTGCAGAGAAGCGGAGATCGAGGCGAAAACAGGAAGGCGGATCTTCCAAGTCAGAGCTCCCGAGGCGAAAGGACTGGCTCGTCTCTAACATCCGCACCTGTGTTGCGTTGTGGGACGGAAAACCTAGTCGATATTCGATGGCGCGCGCGAGACCCTCATTTGCCCATTTTCGGTGTGCAATAAACGTCTACCCCCCTGTCGTGTCGTTCTCGCCTCCCAAATATGACTGGCCGTCCCAGGTTGAAACATCAGCTCCCTGGCTCGTGCGGCACAATTATTCACCAGGAATCATCTCCAACATGTTGCGTTGCATTGTCTTTGGATTAACAGTCAATTTCCTTTGAAGATCAAACCATCTTATACAACTAGTTCATAACGAAAATAAAAAACGGTGTCAGTTCCGCCAGAAAACTACTCGGATCCTCTGGCCATCCATCACCTATTGTTCGCTCTAAACTTTTACAAACTACATCTTCGTCCGTGCAGAATCTCAGTGGTTGTAAACGCTCTCCGGTGATAGCGAGTTGTTCTGCTGCGTGAACCTTGTTGTGGTCCTCTTGTACTGAGCCTGCGTTCGAGAATGTGCTCTCCACAACGCGTCTGCGATGTACATTTATGCTCCAGGCTGGTAGACGAGCATGAAATCCTTGCTAATAAGTCGAATGAGCATCCTCTGGAGACTGTAAGTCACAACATGGAGCGGTTTTTTGACGGTTGAAACCAATGGTTTGTGATCCGTATATGCAATGGTCTTTCACCCCAAAGTGTAGCTGTTGAAGCGTTCGACCGCATATGTGATTGCGCGCATCCCCCTTTCGATTTGTGCGTAACGACGTTCGACCGGTGTCAGACTCCGACTTTGAAAATCAAGAGGACCTTCCGTTTTGCATTAACACCACACCAATTCCATGTTGACTGCTATCGTACTGTATCTCTACAAGCAGAGATGGATCAAAGTAAACGAGTACTGGAGCAGCTGCAATCAGGTATTTTAATTGATTGTAGGCTTTCTCTTGTTCGATGCCCCAGTGCCAGTCTTCTTCTTTGTACGTCAGTTTGCATATAGGCGTCATTATTTCTGCCAGTCTTGGTAATAAGCGGCCAAGGTAGTTGACCATGCCATTCAACCGAATGACTCCTTTCACGACAATAGGGAATGGCGTTTCTTGTATTGTCTTGATCTTCTCTGGATCAGATTTCAATCCATCGGAGTTCAAAACGTGTCCATGAAATATTACTTCGGGTTTACAACGTTCCACTTTGTCCCGTTTCAATCTAATGATTCTTTTAGCGCACCTTTGGAGAAACCGATCGAGATTGTGTCGTGATCTTTTACAGTGGAGCCGAATATCAGCACGTCGTCAGCCACGCAAATGGCTTCTGGCAAACCTAGAGCTTGTAATAGACGTTTTTGGAATAGCAAATTAGAGACTTTCCAAACGAAAAGTAATTGTATCCATCGAAATCTCCTGAATAGTGTACCGAATGTCGTCAAATAGCTCGATTCGTCATCCAATACGACGTGCCAAATGCAAAAGCCAGAAAAAGCTTTGCGAAAAACCTTACCGTAGATAGAACTTGCAAGACATCGTCTAATGTTGGTAGGCTGTAGTGCCGTCTTCTAAGGGCGGCATTCAGCGGTGTTGAATCGATACACACTTGCAAATCATCGGAGCTCTTAGTAACAATTGCCATTTGGATGACCTAATCTGTGGGTTCGTCAAGCTTGGTTATAACGCGAAGTACAGCAAGCCGTTCCAATTATTGGGAAGATGTTACGCGAAGGGCAACCGGCACCTTTCTAGCAGGCAAATCCACTGGAACAGCAGACTCATTTGGCCATAGACACATGTAGCCGTCGAACCTACCCAATCCTTAGTCAAAAACTTTAAGAATACCATGAATGATATGCAGAGCTAACAGACATAAACGCACAAAGCTCTCCTGATTGAAAGAAAGGAAACCAACTTGCTGGCTACAATCAACACCTAAAATAGGTACAAAATTTCCTTGTACGACGACAAACGTGAGCTGATGGCTGATTCCGCCTTTCGGATTGACGACATTCAGCGTGACATTACCTTTCAGATGGAATTCTGTACCCTTCCACATTTTACGACAGTGTTGTGATTCGCCGAACTGTGTAGCGAACTGGAAACTTCTCTGTATGGTGCGTAAAATATTAACAAAATATTGTCTCATCTGTACATAGGGAAAATAAGCAGTGTCTGTCGCTTGTTGACCACTTTTGTTTATATCTACACAACCCCGGAATTCGGCCGCCGGAACCTACCTCCTGCGCTACCGGAACATCCCTTCTGTCATCTCCCTAGGTAGCTTCGTTGGGCCTCCTTTTTAGCTTATCAAGCCTATACGTTTCGGCAATAAACGCATACCTCGCGATGTTTTTCCCTGCTTTTCACTCTCCGTTGGCTGGTCTTGTGCATATAGCGTTCGTCCATCGATTCCGCTATACTTGTACTCCGGGACAGTGTTGCTCCTGCAAAATGTTGACCGTGGCCCATGTATCCAAATGGAAACGTACGGGACGATTCTCAAAAATCAGCGTCGCATATACGCTTCTATTATCCTCTCGATGCTCCATGCTAATGATGGCAAGTTTCTGCGTAGTTGGCGCATCGTCGCAATGAACTGAATGCACATTCTTTGATCAGCAACATCTCGCGAAGTGATTCTTCTCCGAGCATTTTATACAGGTCCATCCACAGCCTGGCGAGCCGAACAACTCCTCGTGGTGCCAGCTGGGTGCTCCAGATGTAACCTGTTCCGGCAAATCGTTCGGCGGTAGTGTTCCAGCACGTGGTGTGTTTTCGCCTGGCAAACGTTCTCCCTATAAATGTCAGAACTTTGCGGTTAACAACATTGTGACGTAACGAATGTTACTCGGCACAAACTAAAGTCACTGCCCCATGGGTACCTGGATAATTATATCTAATCCACAGACAATAATCGTCTATCCTTACACCACTGACTCTATCAAACGGTCACAAATACAACGGCACACTTACAAGCGCAGGCTACAAAGCTACACTTATACACAATTATATCCACATCCATACGCACATTCACTGTTATGGCAAACATGTTGTATTTTTGTAAATGTGTGTTTTCACGTTGTTATCATAACATGATCATGCCTGTAAAGGCATGCCTCGCGTTGTCGAGAATAAAAACTTTATTTATTTATTTCGATGATCATGACTGCTACCACAGTACTGGCACATTGGTTCACGCGTCGGAGCATTCTGTAACATCGCATACTTGGGCTGGGAAATCGCACATAGTTCAGTAATTGCGTGACGTTTTATCTGGGGAAATTGCGCCGCTGTTACCGGTTCTCTGTTACAATTGTCGATGCATTGGTCTAGCGTTAGGTTTCTTCGTTGCAATAATTTTCGCGTAGTGCTCTCATTCTGACTGCCCAGTACAATTCGATCTCTCACCAGGGAATCGCGTAAGCACTCGCAAAAAGTTCATGTTCTTGTTAGCAATTTTAACTCAGTTACGTAATTGTAAATGGGCTTAAATGGACGTCGGTTTCTACCAATAGACAAGTAGCGTTGATAAGTTTCATTAGCCCTGCATTCACAGAACGCATCAAAACTCTGGAATACAGCTCAAACTGAGTTCTTGATGCTCGCTTCCCAGACTGATTGTCTCCAGTACACATCTTGCTTCATAGCTAACAGCATGTCGGAACATCGCCAACTGGTAAACAACCGGATGATCATGCAACTGCGTTAGTGTGGCGAAATCCATCCACTTGGCTTTCCACAGACTCGTTCTTAGGAAGCGAACTCTCCGTCATTTGTAATGGAGTCCGCATCGCAATAGATGGTCGCCAGACAAAACACAGCGCACTTTGCCCATCGGTTCCTTTTTATCCTCTTTCACCATGTCATGTAACGCCCCCGAGAAGCAAAAACAAAGACTGGGCTGAGAGTAGAATCTAGTTGGGTCAGAAGGAAACGTATTGTTTATAGGGGAACTAACACTCCGGTCTGTGACTCCGATTTGCCCTCCCTTGATTCGCTGCGTCTGGCAGAAACCCCCTGTATTCATCGATCGAGGCAGTTGGTCATCCGGGCTTACTAAGCGACTCTCGCTCACATGTGCCGGCGTTGCTGCTGAACCATCGGTGGACAATCGATCGCGCGGCCTCATGCCTGTTCCTTCCGAGTGCATAGGTGAATACCAATATCTGCCACTACCGTGCCCATACCACAGAGAGAATGATACGAATCATCCGTGTCTGTTTGGTACTTGCGAACGGTTAATATTCGATTAACCAGATAGAATGCCTACTAGGACTGAGTTATCATGTCACCATATTTTGTGACTGTCATACGGATTACTTACAGGAACGCATTTACTTGTTTCATACACATTACTGCATAATAACAGAACTGGTTGGAGAAACCAACTGGGAATTTTCGGATGACTGTCTAAGTATACTCTCTGGACGGAGTTTGCTGGCAAGTTCATTGATCTGATCACATTTACATTAAAAGCGGCACCATCATGAAAGCGCACATGAAAATTGCGGACAGCAAAAATAGCACAGACATAAAAGTGGACACGAAGACTGCGCACATTAAAAGTTAACATGTATAACCAACCTGGTCATATTTTCACAAGTGCCCATATTATCTATTTATGGCACTGGCAAGATCCAATTTTTGGTCTATGCCTTCAAAAGTAGCAAATTGTGTCAATTCTGGCATTAACACTGAAGATGCTCGTTAGTAAGACCGCTGGGAACGTACCGTACTGCGCAGTGTTTCAAAACCATCTACAGAGCTACACAGACTAAGCATCGCTCACCTACTGCAGTCAGTCGAGATCTCAATGAATCGGTAGTTGAAAACCACTGTGGCAGCAGGCCGAGTTAATGTTCTGCGTTCCCTTGATATCCTTTTGAAGACGCTGAACTCGAAGTTGGCTATTTTCACCTGAGCCTAAGCCTCATAAGGAATGTCAGCAAGGTGGGCCTAAAGACTTCCTTTGAAATGGATATCAGCCGGAAACTACTACTTAAGCCTCTGGCTGCATTGATCATTCTCCCGGTCGTTGATATAAGTGGGGTTTGATGATTTGTACGCATATTTCTAAATGAAGAATCGTGTAATATCGTGCTCACATACCTCTGGACGCACGGTGGCGAAGCCATCCGGGGCAACCAGTGTAGTTTAGTTAATACTTAAAATAGGAATTCACGTCGCAAAAAAAGAGTTGCTGGACAGTCTTCCTGGCAGTGACCACAAGACAATAAGACCTCTGCGTTACCGGAATGAAGGTCACCCCACACCCGCTCATACAACGTTGAATCCGGGGGGAATAATTGGACACAGCTCCAATAATTGGGCCGATGCTCTGATTGCGCTGCATTTTTCCGCTCCATCACTTAGCTCACCAAGACACAATGTATGAAGGTGCTACAATAAAGCTAGACATAAGCGCGATTGCTAGAACTCTAGTATGCACTTAGTAACTAGTAGCAGACTAGTTTTTGAGCCCTGGCTCAAGGCAGCGTCGTTCAAGCAAGGAACAGACACGGTAAACTGAATCGGACCTCGTAAGGGAACAATTCAGATGACATTACTCAACCAGCCTGCGAAATTAGCTAGCACACCTCATCCCTAAAACACGAGGTTGTTCAGGACACAAACTCAGTCGCCAGCATAAGATAGAAAGAACGATTGGTAGCCGACCTCTCAGCGGTCGGCGGAACCTCACACCCAATTCACAAGCCCCCCGACTCACTACTGATATAAGAGGTACCATACGCGTGGGACCTCAACTTTATGGCTGAAACCTGGTTCCACACACAAGTTGCGAACGACGAAGTGGATACCCCTATATTCGCAAATATGGCAAATGGAAATGCACTACTTATAAGTTGTCATTACAATCATTCCTCCAAGTGAAGTTGCAATGGATAATCTGTAGGTACCGGTTTTGATTCCTGCCGCTTTTGAAACGATTTCGTCCGTTCATCTAGGAAATCTCTTGATTCTGTGACGAAAATCTCGGACAAGCAACCACTTTGCTTGGTACCTGGCAAATATCCAGGTAAGGGCGCGACCAGTTATCCCGTAATATCATAGGTTTAATTTGAGTCCGAAATGAGGGACGATATGGAAGGCTGTCGAAATGCTTACGATTCCTCGTGCAGCTGCGATGCGCGCTGATACTCCGACAACCCTAGTACGTATGAATCACCAGTGCCGTTTGAAAGTGTTGCCACTTATGTACGCAAAAGTACCGGTGACTATTCGTGTGTTCATCTGGACTGCGTTTTTATCAATGGAATGTGCACGTAGAAAATTGACCACTTAACTAATACAAGGACGAGCTAATCACTCGTAAATAGATTTCGAATTGAAAGAGACGAAACTTGGGTTGCAATATAATGGTACAGCCTTTGTTCCTACGGGTACAATTCTTCGTTGAGCGCAAATAGCTCAACGCGAGGTTTAACACCGGCAGAAACAACAAAGGTAATTATTGCGAATTAACCACTCTTCGTAAGTATTTAAGCCGGTCTCTCGTTGATTCCCAATCTCAAACACAAAAAGCAATGACAGCTTTTAACGCATCATATCTTTTCTTCCTCACCTCAAAGGGACCTGCAAGCACACTGGATAGTGTAAGTCTGTGGCAGACCAAGTCCTTCTGTAGTCTACCAACCAAATGTCATAAGGCTTGGATGACTGCAGTGGAATAAGGAATTCAAAGCATTGTGAATTCCTCCGCAGCAACTGGCGGTTTCCGGTGACAGCAAGAGGGGCATCGTGATGGTCCCACAATTGCAGTGGGTACTGCGGTTTTCGGCCTGCTGCCTCTTCACGGTAAGTAGAGAAGAAACAATTGAGCACCGCATTATATGATTTTCCACTTGGAAATGTGCTAGCAAGCTCACCAAAAACTCTCACTTCAGCGACTGGGACTAAGGAAAGTGCAGCCAGCGATTTCAGCTTAGCTGAATTTTGACATCCATTCCAAAAGCAGTCTTTAGGCCGATTGACAGACTTTTGTGATGATACTCTAGCACAGGTGGAACTAGCATCCGTTAATTACTGCGTCGGGAAATGCGGATCTCGCAGCGTTAATATAAGTGTTCTCAAAATCGACGCACATCTTTGTTGGCATATATCCGGTAACAGCAGTTTCATTATTGCTAACATCCTTGTATAGATCTGCAATAGGATGTAAAGGCAAGCGGGATAACTCTTGTCCACGTTGGCGTGCCACGTATACGGAAGACAAAACGTGTTGGGAACTTTATCACAAGTGCTGTCCCCGGATATGGTATTTGTGCACAATACAAGTATAAGTCTTTTTTACCACCTAACATGATAATCTTTTTTGGATCATCCATACCTGAAGCTTGTAGAATTAGTTCGAAGTACTGTTCAAGAATAGCAACATTTGTGCCTTTTGGACAAGGCAAATGACCGCTTTTTCGGTGACTCAGAAGAGTTCTTGCAATGGATGATTGTTTGGGCAAGTGGGCCAAAGCTTCACTACTCAGTGCAGACAATACATTTCCTATAACGTTGCGTGGTGTAGCACTGACTGCCCTCATGTCCAGTTTCATTTGGCTCCGTGCAGCATTGGTTTCCGCTTTTTGAGGACATGAGTCATAGCATTGTGCAGTCAGCTGTTGCAAGATGATGCCGTCGAGTCTTCATCAGTGGGTGACATTTCACATCTCGGTTTCGTCTGCATCTCCAAATTACAAGTCATTCGATAGTGTGAAAAGCAAGGTATTCAAACCCCAAGTATGTCAAAACTAGCTTGCCCATCTGATTTTCAGAGTATTCTATAGGTAACGGTGCAACAAGAAACGGCGATGTGTGTTGCAGTCCACTTAGCAAATCGCGCACTCGCGTCAACCGTTTACATAAAAGCGGTGGATTAAATCGGTCACATAGCAGTGTCATTGGCCAAACACTGGCGTTCAAAGGTCATTTGGCGCCGTCCAATCTCCTGCTCTGCGGCTGCGATCATCAATATCCTCACGCCTAGGCGACACTAGCGACGAACGCGAAGTGGGTGTCACCCGCAATTGCGTCGCAGCTTCGACAAACTTAAGTTTGTGAGCAATGCCCAGTCCTTGCTTGTGGTTTATAAATCATACTCCATTACCGGTTTACAGTCTTTGCGCCTGTGCTAGGCTCGATTATTGGTACCATCTAGTATGCGATGTTCTGCACGCGGCTGATTCGCAACTTCGACCGCAATGCTATGCATGTTGAACAAGTGTACGCCGACTCCGTTGATGAATCTTGACTATCATTCACTTGCCTCGCGGTCTTATTCCTATGGGTTTACACAGGATGTGATGCGTGTGGGTGGTGCGGCAAAAGCCAGTCACAGTCCATCTCTCATTAAGCGCAGGCATTGTGTGATTGTTCACATGTGGGACACAGTAACAAGCAGAACCGAGAACGGACGCTGTCAGTTATGATTCACACTCGTTTATACATGTATGTGTGGTCATATTTGTCCATTCACGCGGCTGTAATATTATTGCGAGGTATATAATTTTGTGCAATATTGTTAAGAAATTTTACATCGTCAATATGAGTCAACACTTGTCTGTATTCTTAAAGTCATCGGCAACATGTTTATGTTATGGGGTAAGGTGGGTTATACCGTGATGGTTTAAATTGCTAAGCAGGCATTTGTGAAGAGGAGAAATACAGCTCGATTTTATGGGCTGACCAAGTGTTGGAGATGTGTCCAGTAATTCCCCCCCCCCCCCACCCTGGATGCAACGTTGTATGAGCGGCTGTGGTGTGACGTATATTCCGATACCGAAGATAAGTCTTATTGTCTCGTAGTCACTACCTGCAACATGTCCAGTAGATCGTTTTATGCGACGTGAATTCCTAATGTGAGTATTAAGCAAAGTACATAAATAATGCTGTCATATGTGATCATGTGAATAGCTTGCGAAAGCATGTTCACTTTTAGTGTGCACAATCTTTGTGTCCGCTTTTATGTCGATGCGCTTTCTTCTGGTCACCCAAAGAAGCCTCTTAGTCTTGCAAGAGATCCACCGTTCATTCGAATCAGAACCCAAAAGCGCATGGTGTTAAGGGACGCAACCTGTGTACAAATCAAAATATACTCCTGACAAATGGAGTAACTAGGCCGTGCATCGTAATCACTGTACTACACTTGTCTGTGAGAACGAATTTGTACACCAGCAGATCCTAGCGTAAACGCTTTTTGCTAATAACAAGCTACTGCACAAACATGCGAACAGCCTGTGGAAATTAAAGCGGGGTGTTCCGCCACTCATCCCAGCAGATGAATGTGTTCAAACCGCTGAGGATGCAGCCAACCCTCTACGGTTACAATGTGCTCCAATATTCCGACGCGTCCATCATCTGCTAGATATCTGTCCCATTCGCCAGACGCTGCATCACTTTTAGATCAACGACTATTTTGAAGGAGCTACCAGTGATGCACACACTAGTTCCCCTGGGAGTTGACAACCTTCATCTAAAAGCACTGCAACTGGCAGCTGCGACGCTAGCCGAGCCATTAGCTTGGTTCTTTCTAATGTGCGTAAATGAACAGCAAGTTCATAACCTGCCGAAGCAAGGTATCTTTACCCCAATTTCTGTGGTAGCTGTCCTGAGCCCGTCAACTATCGAATAGTGATGCTTCTCTAAGTGCTCTCAAAAGTGATGGAGTAGAACATGGATGAGACACTAATAGGCTACAGCGAAAGATCTAACCTCAGAGCATCGAAGAAACCCAACTTTCGTTAACACTGCTCATGTACTACCAATATATTGATCGCGCGTGGTAGTTGGATAGAAGCAGTTAACAGCCGGACCATGACGGATGCTCAACGCATATGTCAAGCCCCATGTCGAGTACGCGATCCGGGTCTGACAACCCTGATTTAAATGCGATCTGGCTACATCGCAGACCCCACAGAAAGTGCAATCAAACATGTGAGGGGATTGTTCCACCTACCATACCAAATAGGAGTGAAAATCCTAGGAGTGTGCAGCGGAAGTTATCGCGGTCTACAGGGAGACCTTATATTGGTATATTCGGTTTTGGAAAACCCTAGTCACCTTTTATGCCACATACTGAAACTTAGCCATAACACAAAACTGAGGGGCCACCAGCTTAAATTAGACACAATACAGCCGGCTGGACAGTCGCCGGAACCATTTTTTCTTGGAATTTGTCGGCCGTGGAACGCTCTTCCGACTTATGTCATTTATATGCCCAGGTTAGCCATCAAAAATATAACCATGCGACGACGCGCTACACCACCTGCATTACGAGACGTGAATTCCCCTCTTCGAGTGACGACAAACATTGTGCTCAGCAGCGCCCACGGAATCTGGGTGGATGGATATATACGTGAAACATTGTGTCCCCTTTACCCATTTGGTCAACGCAGACAGAAGACAAAGGTTGCGATATGTTACCATTTCGATTCATCAGTCGCAAACGTACTGCGCGTAAAAGAAACTGAGGCAATCTATCATATTCTTTTGGTCTTGATTTCTCAACTTTGACTTCCTCGCATAATTTCGTTTCACATGCACATACGTTAATTGTTTACCTGATATATATGTGTTAATGTGGATATCATGTGAATTCACAGATGCTCGTTTTACCTTGTGTAACTCTTTTTTGGACTTGTAATTCACACAAAGCATTCCACAAGGCCGGTCAAGTCTTGGCTACTTGCACTCGTATCACAACACTGTTCACTTGATTCTGCCCGACGAATTGCAAATCACGCTACTCGCTACGTTTACTGATTTGCTTCAAACGCACTGCAGCTCCGTGCATGCTACTGTGAGTACAGCTGCCTCACACTTCACCACTATTTTATATTTGATGTGTCTTATGTTATATCACTGATGACTAGCATTTTACGTATCCTACAGTACACAGTCGGTAGGATACTAGTAAACGGATGCTTAGAAACTACCGTTAACCCTACTTTGATGTAACCTGTCGTGTTCAAATACTTTGCTTTGTTTTTGCCCTCGATTCGCTTATCCTACTCACACTTCTATTTAGCACTCGTTGGACTATCATGTGATCTTGCATTTAATTGGATGCATTTCGAACCTCTATCGAATTAACTGCACTGCGAGTGTGTGCGGACAGTATCCTCCATACATACATTCCGGTGCTGATCTGTCTGTTGCGTTTTCGGGATACAACAAATTGGCGTCGCGTGTTACCGATGTCTACGTGCTACTGCCCCTTCACCGTCTTAAACTGACCCTGCGGTTAGCCCAAATGCAGCATGCTGGGAAGAGTGGAAAATTAGTTTTTCAGATTATATTTCTGTGCTACCAGTTCTCAATCCATCTGTGACGCTGGAAACGGAGGATACTTTAAAGCTTTTGTGCTTGCACCTCGGCTCAGAGGGTCGACGTATATTTGATGCCCTAAACTTGCGGGAGAAAGCCACGTTGACAGAGGCCTTATCGGCCCTCGATAAACATTGGGGTGTTCGAGTGAACACCTACACTTCTCGGTATAATTTTTCGCAGATGAAACAAGCATCTGGTGAATCAAGTCAAGTCAAAAAACTTGCTGAACCTTAATGGGTTCATTTTCAGCATTTAAACCATCATTGCGGACACCTGGATGATAATAGCAACATAAATGCCTGGGTAGAAAAGTGGAAAAAAGCAGAACTGATACTCCAACAAGCGCTCGTGCAGCATATTTGTGACTTTCGCTGCTTCCTGCTCCCAGTTCCTTCAAACAGTTACGCCGATTCCTTGGCCTAGTTAACTATTATAGACGCTTTATTCCTAACTGCGCGAGTATTGTTCAACCAATGACTGATTTGCTCCGCGGTAAACAACGCTCTTTTCATTTTGCAGACGACGCTAGACTGTCTTTCGAGAAGCTCAAAGACGCTATCTCCAACATAGCGCTTCTCGCCCATCCAGACACGTCTGCACCACTCTCCCTGACGACTGACGCATCCGACACTGCCGTCGGTGCAGTTCTTCAACAACTCATCGACCATCGATAGATACCTTCAGGTTTCTTCTCGAAACGTTTACAACCTGCCGAATCGCGTTACAGCACCTTGGTATCAGACGTCAATCGCGATGTCCGCCTTTGGGCACGCGCATGCTTAGAGTGTCAGCGCCCCAAGGTATCCAGACACACGAAAAGCCCACTTGGCGTCTTTCCCGCTCCTGACTCTCGTTTTGCACACGTCCATGTCGACCTGGTCGGACCTTTGCCTCCATGCAAAGGCTACGTGTACCTGCTCACTTGTGTCGACCGATTCACGCGTTGGCCAGAGGCGATTCCGATAGTCAACTGCTCATCTGAGACAGTCGCGCAAGCTTTCCTAGAAAGCTGGGTAGCTCAATTCGGTTGCCCAAGCGTAGTCATCACTGACAGAGGATCGCACTTTGACGGATCCTTCAGCAAACTGCTCGACGTTCTTGGTTGCCAACATAACCGAACCACCGCATACCATCCCTAAGCTAATGGGATGGTAGAAAGGTTCCACCGGCAAATCAAAGCATCACTCTGCGCCCAATCTAGCACATCCTGGCACGAAGCACTTCCGCTCGTTCTCTTAGGCATAAGAAACACGATTAAAGCGGATCTGCACGCCACTCCATCGTCGCTAGTCTTTGGATGCACACAACGCTTACCTGGTGAACTCGTCTCACCAAAAGCACCAACAACCTTCGACTATGGCGACTACGCAACTCGCCTATCTCATCACATGCGACAGCTTCAGCCTGTGCAACCCAGAGCACAGAGCTTGCGTACAAACGTGGACGAACGCTTAACTACTTGCACGCACGTGTTCGTTCGCACTGACAGTGTACGCCGGCCACTTCAACCTCCTTATTCTGGCCCGTACCGTGTCGTACGCAGGAGCGACAAAACGTTTATCATCGACTACAATGGTAAGATTGAGACGATCAAAGTCGATCGACTCAAGCCAGCATTCCTCGACAACTCTTCGGTGCAGCAAACACCTTCACAGCCTGCGCCATCACAGCGCGCACCGCAACCTCAGACGAGTCAGTCCGCTCCAGCAGAACCGACAACCTCAAACGACAGCACTCCTACTCGCCCTACTATCAGTCAACGCGGTAGAAAGCTTAAACCTCCAGTTCGTTTTTCGGACTTCGTTAGCACTCACTATTTTACGTAGAACGTGCCTTAGAAATTTTCTGCTCTTACTAAACGTTTTTGGAAATCCACAAAAAAGATCAAAACGTTTTGAAACTACTGAAAAAAGAGCAAAACCTTTTGAAAACCCAAAAACAGCTTTGCACGGTTTTCGCTTTACACTCCTTTGTGTATTGCTGTGCATTGAGGCTGCTTTTTCATTTTGCTTTCCATATACACCCCGCCGGTTGGTTGCACCTCGGTTTCACTTTCGCTGGATCCCCGCACGTCAACTGGAAGTGGAACGAACTTCCGGCTCAACCGCTTACGTGAACTTTACTAACTGTCCCCACACAAACAGCTTTTTTAACGTTTCGACACCGTAGGGAGGACACGGGTGGGAGCCCGCTAGGGTCCGATTGCATGGTTCTCCCCCAGCAGCTGCATCAGGTTTCACAACCTGGTCTCGCAGAAAGCTGGCCCGCGACGGACAGTCCTCACGTAGATCGAAGGACTGCTTGCACAGTCCCTTCTGGGAGAGGGCTATGTAGCAGTCTGGAGATTCCGCGGTTTGTCTGTGTAAAATTCTAACTAAAATTATTTCATTGTACACCTAGGCAACCGGTGTGGTTTGTTGAACTGATTGCTGAGTTCGAATGCTTGACTTGCTCGTCGCCATTTTTGCTTGGCGCTCGTTTCGGTTGCAACTCGCGACTGACCTGTGTGCTGTGCTTGCTCCGTTCCCCTAGCTAGAGCGTCCACGGTGTCGTTTCTTTATAGCTAGATAACAGGGAATCTTTTACGGTACAAATAAAAGTTTCCCTGCAACTCGATCTGTCTTCTCGAATCGCTCTCTGTGCTCCCGGTACAGGCGACCCTCTAAAATTTGGCTTGTGAGCCACAGAGATCCCATGTGACTGTAGCCACCTTCGTGTTAGTTCGGAGACGTAGTTAATGTAGGAAGCACTACCCGTTTGTTTGTTTGATCAGATGACTGCTGTCGCTGTTGCTGAGGCATCGTTTCTTTAAGCTTCTTCGGATGGAATTTCTCAGATAACCGTGGTTTCTAAACAATTGGCATAGGTGGTTTTCTTCCTGTTTCCGCGATTCGGCTGTGCTGTAGTGCGTTTCCGCTGTTTTGAACAGGGTTTGAATGCAGCTCTTCTTGTGATTCATCGGGCGGCTGCTGTGGTAATTTAATATCTGATCCGGATGCGTTTTCTTCAGATATATGCACGTTTCCATAGATCCGACTGTATTCCTAGTGACCAGTACATCCAAAAATGATAACTTGTTATCTCCCTCTAATTCAATCGTAAAGTTGATATCCTCGAATGTGTTATTGAGCAAATCGTGCGTGGTCTGTACTCTGTTCCGTTTTACAATGACAAACGTGTCGTCCACGTATCGTATGCAGAGTTTTGGACTGATAGGTGGCAGTGCAATGCGCTCCAATTTCTGCATTATAGTTTCTGCAATGAGCTTCGAAATTGGTGATCCCATGGGTGTTCCTCTCAATTGCTGTTATGCTTGTCCATCAAAGCGGAAATAAATGGTCATGCAGAGGTTCAGGAGTTCCCAAAAAGTTTCAGGCCAGATGGTTGTCGTTGGGCTTAGTTGATTCCAGTGTACACGGCCAATCGTCTGCAAAGATGGGCTACAATGTTGCTCGGATATGATTTCACTATTAGGTACCAATAGAAAAAATGACATTTGTCAGGCGGATGCGCTATCACATTTGATGGACGAACAGTATCAGTCAGAAGACACTGTTGTTGCCAACGTCTCATTAGAAATGGAGGTTATTCAGGTGCTTTTAGACAGGGTGAGCTGACAACTAATATATTTCAGTCCGATTCGACAAGCAATCTTACCTGACCCGTTGTTAGCACAAGTGAGCATGTTCCACCGTTCACAATGGCCACGAAAAATGTTGGACGCACGGATAAAGCAGTTTTCCCAGAGAAGGGATTCTTTATTCATTGTTCAAGATTAGGTCCTGTTTGCGGAACGCGTCGTCATACCAGCGAAAGTTCAATGCAGTCTTGAAACAATTTCACGCCAGACATCCTGACTCCAGTAGAATGAACGCATTGGCGGGAAGTTACATTTATTGGCCGTTCATGGATTCACAAATTGGAGACTTAACGCGCTCGTGTTCCAAACGTTCGTTGGCGGCGAAATCACCCCGAAAGCGTGAACTGTTTTCCTGGCCAACCCCCAAAAAACCATGGTCAAGAGTGCACCTCGATTTTGCAGAACCATTCAAGGGACATTACTTCTTACTTGTCGGTGACGCATACAGTAAGCGGCCTAAAATCTCACAAATGTTGAACACCACCTCATTAGCCACTATAACGGCCCTCAGAGACGTTTTCAGCCGTTTTGGATTCACGGGAACAGTTGTGTCTGACAACGGGCCTCAGTTGACTCCAGCGGAATTCGCCGATGGAACATCTCCGTTTGCCTCCCTATCAACCCCAGTCAAATAGACAAGCAGAGAGATTCGTCGATACATTAAAGAGGGCTCTGTTTAAAACAGGGGGATGGACCGTTTCACGAGATGCTGCAGACCCTTTTATTGATGTACAGGATCACACCCAATCCGCAGGCAAAGGAAAGAAAATCCTCGGCCGAATGGCTTCTGCCGAGAAAACACAGAACAATTTTCGACCTCATAAAACCACTGAAGAATCACAGCGCGGCGAGAAACCAGAAAATGGAACGCCAATACAATCGGAGGTAGCAAGCAACAGCGAGGAGTTTCGATATTGGAGAGATGGTTCAGGCAAAGGATTACCGGAGGGGAAATATCGCATGAACTCGCGGCCTAATTACAAAAATGCACGGTCATGTCTGCTGTGAGGTAACTGTGGGCAAAAGAAGGGGGTCTGCCACATCAAGCAGCTCAGGAGATGTGCTTCGCTAAAGACAACTGAATATGTCTGGACGAGTCCTATGGAAATACTCTTAAATGAATACAAGTTACCGAAGACTGTTGCAACTCTCCAAGATTAACATAATACACCCTGAGCGACCAATTAATGCAGGCCCAGAAGATAGACGGTCCGATGCAGAGTCCCCGTCATACTGTACCAAGGCAATCATACACCAGTGAACTTCGAACGGGAAAGTGTTACGAGGGGCGCCTCCTAACGAATCGACAGGTAGCGCTTGTTTTCGACAAGAACCAACTAATGCTGCCAAGATTTCTTCAAACAGTCTCGTTTATCGATGAAAAGAAGGATACTGAATATTCGGATACTAGTATTGGCAAGTAAAGAAAGAAAAGAAACGAAGAAGATTCCAAGTCGCCCAATACCTATAAATGTAACCCGCATACTCAACGTTCTGTCTTGTCGATTAACAAATACACAGTACGAGAGTTACGCCATGATTGTATTTCCCAGTCAAGCCGGGGTAGAGGTCGAACAGGTAATCGTAGTGAAGCCGTGACTATAGCAACAGCCAACTGGAGTAAACGGTGGCCTTGAAGATTGTCTCATGACGCGTGGTTTCCTAGGACCAGCGGTGGGGGCAGCTGGAAGAGCTTGCAGTTCTTGAGCCCGACTGGTCCACTAAGCTTCTTTGTCAGCCCGCAGGCTCCCCTTTAGTTCGCGTCTCACAGACCGTCTGGTCCCATCGTGCTAAGATCCAGCCAGGAGCTTTCATCTGGATTCCTCCAGGCTCACCGACCTCTCGGTTATCCAGTGACTGGTGCGGTGACGATTGATAGTGCAACAAGCAGATGCTCCTGCATCGAGCATGGCGGTCAACATCCTATTCCACTGAAACTGATTGTTATTTGAACAAGACAGCAAAAGTTCGGTACGCAGTGCGTTTTGATAGGCTGTCTGACCTAATGTTGAGACAATTTCTCAGTTGCCAATCGGAGGAGACGCTTGCTACGCCTCCCGGCAAGGTTCACGGAGAAAGGACAGCGTAGCAAGGCATGATTACAGTCGACGCATGTATTCCAGTAAGAGAGGCAATCCAGGATGGAACCACGCTACCTGTAACTTATGGTTATGTGGTCAATGTGGGTCCATCGCTGGTCAGCTACAGGAGGACGCCAAGTGGTACTCGGGCACCAAATGTGTCAAAAAGCGGTGTTACTCAGAAACAACTGGTGCTTCGCACCTAGTTGCAACTGACGCTCGCCGTTCTCAGCCCGTTTGGTGTTAAGCGCATAAGTACCGCCCAACTGAGCTTCTGAAGAGCTCGGACGCCCTACTTGTGCGTTCAAATCCCCTGCAAGTACTATAATATATGAACTGGCAGCACTGCGTAGTAGCGCGTTCAGTTCGTGTTAGAATGTATACTTGACAGCATTAGAACTGCAGTCAGTCGGAGCATAAGCAGAAATCACAAACAAATAGTGTTTAGAACAACTTCATTAATCTACCTTGGTTGATGTCGTCAAACTGGCTGCACATAACCGGCTGTTCACTATCCAATCAATCAACGATGGTTCAGCCTTGGAGTTTAGAATGATACCTGCACCAGCTTGACCCTTGAGTGTAGCATCAGCATCTCCGGATGCTTGCAACCAATAGCGAGAGGACAAACCGGGAACCGTGAATTCACTAACCCCGTGAGTTTCATGGATCATAGAGTGGAACACACAACACAGGTCAAAACCCAGTGTGTCGAAGGGGCGGGCGAGCACAGCCTGTTGACCTATTTATATAAGAGTGAAAAGGTTGAATGTCGCCATGGAAACGGGAAAATGTGGTCTTATAAGGTCCGATTGCCGATTGACGTCTGGTGGATGTTGCGGGAAGATGGCTGCAGATGGTACTACTCCAGTAGCACTTCGGTTGCTGTCAATTAAGCTGAGAATTACAGACGGGAGGTTAGTAATGGAGGTCGGGATAGGAGTAAGAGAAACAGGTGGAAAAGAAGGGAAAGCGCCAGCAGCAGCATGTTTTCGTTAGTCCGCCCTGCTGTATGCAGCAGATAAGCCTACCTTTGACAATCCACGCAAGGCCCCATGCAGGAAGGAGTTAGAATTCGTAGAAACTGTCATGGTTGTATGTGGGCTGAGATATTGCCATTGCGCCCAGGCCTAGACAAGAGGACGATTAGGGTCCTCAATCTTTGGCTGAAAAGCCAGTCCGCAAGGCAGTGGGGAGGTGGCAATGACCAATTTTCACAGAAATAGGCGCCATCCCATTTCAAATCCCAACCTGGAGGACCAGGAAGCTGAGTTTGTCAGATCTCTAACCATTAACCAACCTGGTAGGAGTAGTTCTCAAGGATCCCGGAAGCACCACCCAGTATAACTCAATGGGTCAAGTAGGTACGAAAACCGTCGCACCACGTTAAAGTCCAGTCTCGTCGCGACGGACAGTGTAAATACGTTTAGGTTTGTAAATATTATATATATTTGCTCCGTTTTGGGTCGATTGTTCTGAAAACCAAAAAAATCAAAAACTTCGAAAAACCGGAAAGCCAAAATATCAATACATTTTTGCACGCAAGTCACTCGTTCGTACTTTTTGGCGTGCACCGTGTGTTTTTCTGTTTTTTCTCCTCTACATACCCAACCCTTCCCATTCATTGGACTGACGCCCACGAGCAACGTTTTCGAGGATCGCCGCAGTTAACGAGGGTCCGGATGCGAACGTGAGTCGTTTCTTCGTTGGATGTGGGTAGATATGGCGCGGGGCTGGATGTGGCGGGGGCAGGAGAAGCCACTTCCAAGCGCACCATTTGGTAACAGTAGATGTTGTGACCTTATCGACCCTTTTTCTGGGCTAGCCAGTTTTCCTTATGTCCGACAAGCCCGCTTAAATGGACAACATCATGTAATCAATAAATAATAAACAACCAAAGACACGGCGGACACCGATTCCCGCAGAATTCCCATTTGGCACGGACGATCGTCCATTTTTACTCCGCACAACTGTGCTCAATGAACCTCGATTCATCCGTCATTTTCCACATCGAAGGCTTTGCCTGTCCGGCCTTCAAAGAGGGGAGCTCTGTACCGACTACAAAAGATAACTACTATCTTCTACGTACAATCGCATTCCCAACCAAATGTATGGTAATCATTCTTGTTTTCATCATTCAGCCATTTGGTTTACATCCGTTTTGTCACGTTTGGTGAGTCCGCGCTAACGTTTGCTCCCGTCTCGCTTCATCCGTCCACCTCTTTTTGTAGCCCATCGCTGTGTCCGACTTCAATCGCCTTCTGATATCCATGCTCGATTACGCGCAACGCTTTGGACTAGTATATGTTAGTCCTGCAACACCAAGGAAGTCCGGCAGGCCAAATGAGAGAGATAAGTATCGAGACATAGGAACAGGTTGACAGATTTGATCAGGTGAACGTAGCTCCATACCTCAAACGCGAGAAGAAAACGAAAAAATTCCATTTCCCAAGGACAGTCTAGCTACACTAGGCGATCTTGTTCGACGTTAAGTACACCTGAAGAAAATCTGGGCAGTACGGTACGTGTATCTTCGGAGTTACGTTAAGATGGTATAATCAGTTCAGTTGATCAACTATAACTCGAGTACCGAAGTGCGACGGATCCAGTTGCCCCGACTCACATTGTAAGAATAATAATAAATAAAGGCAAGATAGTATAGTTAAAGACAAATGAATGAATAAATAAATTGTATATTCCTCCACGATGCGAGCTGTTCACTAGAAGGAACAGATCAAATAACGGTACAAACTTTCCATGGGATTATTACCTTTTCAGAAATAAACATGGGATCAATTTCAAATTAGGTAACACAAAGTAATCAGCATCGTTCTGCTATTTCTCCTGTCATTGAACCAGGATTCTTTACAATCACATGTCAGATGTTTGGGCCGAGAATAAGTGAGAAGAAATGAAGGAGCTGTTATCCGAAATGTTTTGGGTATGCGTGACGAAAATTTATTCAGTCTCCATCGGCAAGCGTATTTCGAAGCTGTTATCTAGGGACTCTGATGTCTCGAACCCAACTGTACCGACCACGTTCTGATCGGTTAACTGCTACTAACTCGCAAGCTATAAACTGCAGAGTGTATAGCATTTGCTGATTTCACTTGGAACTTTGTTCCAAATCTTTGAATAGGGGGTTCGAAAGAAACGTTCTCTGATTCTTGTAAGTAAATATCTGAATCATGACATTTACCACTTTGTTAACGAATGGATAATCTGCTGTTATGGATATGTGAACACCGTTATCAAGACTGTGAATTTGACGGTTTATGATTATAAAGAAAACATAGGTTCAGCTTCATTCTCCGAAGGCAAACTGGATCAAATCACATCGCTCTCTGTAGGTAAACTTTGAGGAATATCCACATAGCTTTTTCGTGAAGCGTCTCTGGACCCTCTCAAGAGCATGGTAGTCAGATTTCCGCAGATTAGACTGAACCAATGAACAGTACTCCATACACGGCAATACGTATATTTTGTAAAGCGATAAGCGGGATTGCATGAGGTAAAAATGATGGCAGATGTAACCGATGGTTCTCATGGCTTTCGAAACTTGAAAGTCACAATGTTCAGAGAAGTTAACAGTGACTGAATATCGCACGCCCAAGTCGCGAACTGCCCTGTATTGCGAGATATATGCGTCTTGTAGTAATAAACTGTCTGGCAGTACTTGGCATTTGTATAACAAAATATTACACTTGTAAACGGTAAATGACATCTGCTACAGTTGGCACAAGGAGTCAAGGGCAGAGGTCATCCTGAACGGGACGTACGGCATCCTGTGTATCTGCACGTGGCTGTGAGTAGACAATTTTAATGTCATCAGCATAGACAAATGTAACACCATTACTTATTCTCTGGAATATATCGTTAATATATATCAGAAAAAGAAGAGGACAAAAAACACTCCCTTGAACCACTCCACTGGTGATTGCTTTCGGTTTAGAGAAATGGTCGCCGATACGCACCACCTGCTGTCTACCAATTAGATATGAAGACAGCCAAAAACACCGGTTCTCAAACGCCTATAGCCTTCAGTTTTTAAGTAGTCTTTTGTGAGGCACTCTATCAATGGCCTTATGCATATCCAAGAACAGGGTTACAACACTGTTTCCGTTGTCTATGACAGCCGTTGTGTGGTTTAAAAAGTCTGTCTGGCATGTTGCGCAGGAACGACCTTGAATGCAGTCGTGTTGCGAATTGTTGATGAGGTTAGCCTTATTCAAGAATGCAAATAGTTCATCTTTCACTATCCTTCCCCTTATTTTAGATACGATGAATGTGCGATTGATGGGACGAAAGAATTTAACGCCGTGGGCGGCGAAATTGTTATGTGGTGTGAGATAACGACAGAACTTTTCCATTGAGTAGGGTATACTCCGTTGCTAAAAGAAAGTGTAAAGATGTTGAGCAAAAGCAGAAGGAAGTCACTACCACCGCTTTTTAGTAAACAAGGGGGATCCCAGCAGGGCCTGCACAAGTTGAGGAGCATAAGCGAGAAACTTGACCAGTGATTTTCGCTATAGTGAATTCCACTGTGCATAAACTTTCATTCCTGTGCGGCATGATAAGTGCTGGTGTGTCTGATGATTCCTTGACCATTGATTCGACAAAATAAGCACTTAAAGCTTCGCAGATATCACCTGGTGCGTCCTAGTATGTTCCATCAGGCGTGGTGATATAATGGAAATTGTTGCTGCAGCGCGAACGCCGGGCACAGAATAGTTTGGCTAGTTCAGCTGTTTTTCTAGGGCCGTTCAGAGCTTTATAGTCTTCTAGAATGAAAGTCGTCATTTTTATGCCTCTGTTCTTCGACAAGCTTGGACTGCACTAATAATAGCGCAAAGTCTGCAGTTAACCTGAATTTCTGTCGATTCCTATGAAATTTTCGTGCTGCCTTCAACACCTTGTGGTCGGATCTATGTTTAGTTTGGCAAGCACATTTTAGTGGTACTGATGAATCGATGCAGAAGTCAATTATACTATAAAACAGGTCCGTCGCTTGTTGAGAACATGAAGAGAGAAAGAAGTTATCTCAATTCATCGAACGAACCTGGTCCTTAAAACAGTCCAAGTTGACGGAACTGAACAGACGATAATGCATTGTGTTCTGCACATCGGCCATGCGTAGTCTTAGGCGGCATTTGATCACGCAATAATCGCTCCCCGGAAGTTCATCAAGAATGTTAACACTGATTGCAGGTATTCCCAATGAAAAAATGAGATTCAGAATACTTTCACCACTGGTAGGTTGGGAGACGTGTTGCTGCCAGCCATTCAGTTGGGTACAGGAGATAAGATTTTGGCATTTCAAAGGAGCGGTTCCCATGGGCCATGAAATCGAAGGCAGACTGAAATCACCTACAATAATCTTGTGTACAAATGGTAGGCTAGCGGCGAATTCAAATACAAGCGTCAAAAGTTCTGGGTCTGCTTGGCTGCAGTTTGGCGCGCTGTATATACATCCCATAAACAGCTGCTGCTGATTAAGTAATAGCGTACGTCAGAGTGATTTCTGGACATCGTTCAGCACTGAGTTCTCGAATGTTGATGCTGTGAGCAACTCTTTCAGATAAATTATACAGCCCCCACCTCGACGACTAGGAGGATTTCTCATAAACTTGTTATATTTGAAAACAGTTAACTGGTTGTCAGACATGCCATCATGGCACCAAGATTTAGTTATAAATATTATATCAGGATTATTCACCAAAACAAATGAGCGTAGTGTGTGGATCTTAGAGTGAAGAGAACGAACGTGTATCAAAAATACTGAGATAAACGTGAGATATGAGGAAGATTGTTTAAGCTGTGTTATAAACACTGGGGGTTTCAATCCGTGTGCCTGGACTCCGGCTAGAAATTGTTGAAAAAGTGCGTGTATTGTCAACGATGGAAAATGATACGCAGGTGGTCACAGTGGAGCGGGTTGCGACTGAGTACGCCCATTAGAAAATTGTTCAAGGAAAAGAGCCCATGACTGTTGTAATAGCTTATGGGAGCTGGAGAGTTAAGCTGGGTCCTCATGTCACTAATAGGAGGCTGATTACGCAACGCATTGATAGGAGTCAGTGGGTAGCTGTCATTTCTATCCATAGACAAAATCCGCTTACTTGCGCTCGATATACAAAGCTTCACTATACGCGGTGGAGGTACACTGGTGTCAATGCATCACCATCAACATAATCCGTGTGGTTCGTTGATGGAATCAGAAAGTCGTGGTACCCAATTACGTAACTTGAAAATTCCCATTTAAGTCTCTAGAACAAAAGACCATCTGGTGAGCAAATGCTTTCAATGATTCATCGTCAGACCATTACAATCATATAGAGGCTAGAAAAAGAAATCGACCCAGTTAGTTCAAAACGAATTGATCACGTGAAGGTCAATGTCAGAGTGGAAAAAACGAATTAGGTCTTAGAGGGCTAGATGTTCGCTACCGCGTCTGACCGAAGGCAGTCGACCTGGGCGTCTTCCATCTTCGCTGGCCAGAGAAGCTGGAGAGCCTAGACCAGCTTCTTCTGTGAGCATAAGGACGGCTGGAACAATCGAATGCATATTGCTTCGGCTGTCGCAAGCATACGAAGGCGGTAACCTTTCGTTCGGTGCGGTGGAACCTTGTAAACTATTCGGAAAGCGCGTTTCCAATCCACTTCATGGCCGGTGTCCACAATGTGGGCCAGAATAGCGCTACTGATGATTCCGATGCCTCCTTGACGAAGCCAGCGAGGGCAATGTTCGTTCACGCGTTTCGATAACTGCCGCGCCGTTCGACCAATATACGTCGCGCCACAGGCGCACACGAATTGATAAATCACCATTGATGTGGCCAGCATCGGCAGCTTGTCCTTGTTTTGTGAACGAATGAGTGGTTCCGTTGAGAACACGCACTTCAACGAGGCTGCTGGAAAGGTCGACTTTACCGCGGCCGAAAGGCTTCTGGTTAGACGCTCGGTAGCCGCGTCCCCTTTAAATGGTAAGCGAATAAATAACTCTTTCTTTGGCGCTGTTAACACTGCCACTGGTTTCGGTTTTTCTAGGAGGTTCCTTAGGATAAATCTATCGGGATAACCGTTTTCACGTAGAGTGTTCTGTATGAACATTAACTCCGCGTCTAGGGTGTCTTCCGTACAGATTCGACGTGTTCTTGACGTAAGACAGTGAACCAAGTTGCGTTTGTATCTCATGGGGACAAAACTGTAAAAATTCGTGCACTGACATATCCACGTTGGTTTTCTGTAGACCTGACGCTGGATGGATCCATCTGGTCTCCTTGTTAACAAGACATCGAGATATGGTAGCCGGTTATCGCTTTCCTTCTCGTAAGTAAACTGCACTGCTGCATGCACCCGGTTGAAGTGGTCAAGAATTTCCTCCAGATTAACATGTTTATCCACCACAACAAATATATCATCCATGTATCGATGATAGCGGTCAAAAAGGTCTATCGCCGCCCGCATTTTGTTCCTCTCCAGCTTTGCCATGAAGATATCCGCTAATAGCGGTCCGAGAGGGGATCCCATGGCCACGCCGTCCTTCTGTCGGTAGTATTTCTCGTTAAATAGAAACTGAACATTCCAGGTGCAGCGTAACAGTAGGCTCTTAAGCTCACGCGTAGGTATACACATTTTTATTCCTGACTCGGCTATATAGTCGCAAATGTAATCGATCGTCTCAAGCAATGGGACGTTTGTAAAAAGTGAGACGACATCGAAAGATAACATTAATTTCTCATTGATGTTATCATCTTTGATGCTTTCGACGAAATGGAAGCTGTCACGAAGACTGTAGATAGCGAGCTGTTGTCGCACAAACGTCCCATTGCTTGAGACGATCGATTACATTTGCGACTATATAGCCGAGTCAGGAATAAAAATGTGTATACCTACGCGTGAGCTTAAGAGCCTACTGTTACGCTGCACCTGGAATGTTCAGTTTCTATTTAACGGGAAATACTACCGACAGAAGGACGGCGTGGCCATGGGATCCCCTCTCGGACCGCTATTAGCGGATATCTTCATGGCAAAGCTGGAGAGACCGGGAGTAGGTGGAAAGATGGTGGCACATCTTGAATAAATTTATAACCAATGGATGTACGTCTATCCAAGGAGTTCAGCCTGTGGTTCTCCTTCGCCCCCGATCCTCGCTCCGTCTGGCGTGCTTCAACGTTCGGGCACTCATGCAGATTGGACAGTAAGCCGGTCTAGCGCGCACCCTAGAGTCCCTCGATAATGATGTCTGCTACCTTTCAGAAACCCGATTGCAAGATCCCAGCACTGTGCTTACATTGACATCCCCCAGTAACCACGAAGCCGGATATCACCTGCGTCTTTCGGAAGATCCAGAAGCAGCCTCAGCGGGTTTGGCTGGTGTAGGTATAGCACTAAGTGACAAGGCCGAGGCAGCACTACTGGAATGGCTCCCGATTAACAGCCGACTATGTGCAATTCGACTTCGGCGCTCATGTAGAATCAAAAAGCACCGCGAAGAGAGACGCAATTTGTTTGTGATCTCCATGTACGCTCCAACACTGCAGTGGCGACTCGGTCAAGGACGAATACTACCGGGATCTACATCAGCTCTTGACTAATGCCAAAAAGTCGGATGTCGTTATCCTTGCTGGGGATTTTAATGCACAGATTGGCCGTCTGTTACCATACGAACGCCACCTTGGTGGCCATCACGCGCTCGACGAGAATCACTCTGATAACGGAGAGGTTACTCACATTGTGCGAAGACAACCATCTGTTTCTCTCGAGTACTAACTGCAGGAGTACGAAGAAGCGTTCCGCAAAGTGCCGTCCTCCTTCGCCAATACATTTGTGGTCTCAAATTAATCACATTGCAATTAGCTTCAGATGGCGCGGCAGCGTACTGGACTGCAGGTCTTTTTGTCCACCTTCATTGAATCAGATCATGCACTAGTCTGGGCGAAAATCTGTATGTGTTTTGGAGCGTCCCGAAACACGAAGCACCGCAAGATTGAGGTAAACAGATTAACTGATTCCTCTGTCCAGGTGAGCTATCAGTCTTCACTGGCATATGCACTCAGTTGCATTTCACCGCAAGACGTGGAGTAACACTGGACTTGTATACGGAAACCGATGACCATTTCCGGACAGTCAAGCTGCGGCCTAACTCGACGCGCCCTAAAGGTTTGGATCTCTGCTCGTTCTCTAGAGCCGTTCAAACGCCGCAAAAATACCCCGGCGGAATCAGATTGCAACGAGCGGCGCCGTTCTGCCAACCGGCTGCTCAAGAAAAGCCTATGCAAGGATCACGAGACATGGTGGTCTGAGTGTGCTTTAGAGATGGATACCGCTGCCCTCTCTGGCAACACCCGCAGGCTTTTCCAACTCATTCGGTTCACTGGCCTCAGGAAGCCTGGTGTCAGTGGGGTCATTTGCGAGGTGGATGAGTCTCTGAGTACCAACCAACAGAGGCGTATGGACCGCACGGCCGAGCACTTTCAGTCGCAGTTCACCTGGCCTCCACCATCCAGCAGTACACCTTGTTGTCCACCCTGGCTCGTCCCACTGAATCCACCCGCTATGCGGAACTCTGCCTCGAGATTCGACGCTTGAAGCGGTTCAAGACTATGGGCTCAGACGGACTTCCTCCGGAGCTGTTCAAGTACGACGGTGTGGCGATCATTAACTAGCTGACCGCGCTATTCACAAAAATCTGGCATGAAGAGAAAGTGCATTCCTCTTAAGGCGTATCAGTTATTGTCCCGATTTTCAAGACGCCCGCACTTCATATGTAAATCATAGTGGGATAAGTCTTATTTCGCTTGCCTCCAAGCTGTTGGCATCCATACTGCTTCGCAGACTATCCCCAGTACGTGAATCATACTACCGTGAAGAACAAGCTGCTTTTCGTCCCGGTCGCGGATGCGAGGGTCAAATCTTCACGCTCCGCCAGCTCCTCGAACATCGCCACATGTATCATAGGCCCATTATCGTTGCATTCCTAGACATACGTGCCGCTTTTCACTCCGCTGACCGACCTGCTTTATGGCGTTGCTTGCTAAAGTACGGGGTGCCAGAGAAATATACCGCCATCTTACGAGCACTTTACCTTCATACATACGGCAGAGTGAGGGCCTATGGCAAGCTTTCCTCGCAATTCGCTGTCAATAGCGGTGTGCGACAGGGCTGCTCTATGTCCCCATTCCTCTTTAACTTCGCAATCGAAGACGTTCTGTCGAATGCTTTAGAATGTTTCCAACATTTTTGCCCCGAGCTTCTACCGGGTGAGCGCGCGACCGACTTAGGTTATGCTGATGATATCGCCTTACTTGGTGACGATCCTCAGGGTATGCAACTCTATCTGGATCGTTTGGCGGTTGAAACATCTAAGTATGGCATGAGCTTCGCCCCATCGAAGTGTAAAGTACTGCTCAAGGATTGGCTTTCACCTGCTCCCGTGCTCACTCTCGAAGGTGCACAACTTGAGCAGGTAGATAGTTTCGTCTACCTTGGGAGCTGTGTTTCTGCTGACGGCACTATTAACAAAGAAGTTTCACTTCGTATCGCTAAAGCCCGATCAACATTTGTCAATCTAAGGCACTTGTGGCGTCGTCCCGACGTCACATTCACTCTAAAGGGCCGCGTTTACAACGCAACAGTTCGCTCAGTATTGTTGTATTGGAGTGAGTCCTGGCCGCTTCGTGTGGAAGACATGTGTCGTCTTTCTGCCTTCGATAACGGTTGCTTAAGGAGGATTGCTCGTGTTTGGTGGCAACATCGAATTAATAGTAATGACGTTCGACGTTGCATCTTGGGGAATGCGAGTATTCCCTTCAACAAACTGGTTTTGTTGCGCTAGTTGAGATGGAGGCGACCGCGTGGTGGTCAGCCTTCTACATGGCGGCAGCACATGAAATCGCTGACGTCGTAGCCAACCGCTGTTGGATCCGTACGTCTTCCAGGATGGGGACCCAAAGATGAGGAGTGCCAATGGCTTAGCATTCTTGAAGACATGGCACGCAACCGGAATCAGTGGAGGAATTGTGTACAGTATTGCATTGATTCACATGTTTCATACCTTAAATATTGAAAATGACAAAAAAGGGGCGTGTGAAAGAGAAACTAAAAATGTTTCGTTTACGTTCGTCAAAATGTCTCTTTCTTCCTGCGGTATATTAGCTGAAGTGTGTTGCTCACTAACTATAATGCTACGATGACTGTCCCTTGTCCGCTGATCTCCATGGTTTTCTGTTAGCTCTGTGTGTAGTTGCTAGACTACTACTACTACTACTACTACTACTACTACTACTACTACTACTACTACTACTACTACTACTACTACTACTACTACTACTACTACTACTACTACTACTACTACTACTACTACTACTACTACTACTACTACTACTACTACTACTACTACTACTACTACTACTACTACTACTACTACTACTACTACTACTACTACTACTACTACTACTACTACTACTACTACTACTACTACTACTACTACTACTACTACTACTACTACTACTACTACTACTACTACTACTACTACTACTACTACTACTACTACTACTACTACTACTACTACTACTACTACTACTACTACTACTACTACTACTACTACTACTACTACTACTACTACTACTACTACTACTACTACTACTACTACTACTACTACTACTACTACTACTACTACTACTACTACTACTACTACTACTACTACTACTACTACTACTACTACTACTACTACTACTACTACTACTACTACTACTACTACTACTACTACTACTACTACTACTACTACTACTACTACTACTACTACTACTACTACTACTACTACTACTACTACTACTACTACTACTACTACTACTACTACTACTACTACTACTACTACTACTACTACTACTACTACTACTACTACTACTACTACTACTACTACTACTACTACTACTACTACTACTACTACTACTACTACTACTACTACTACTACTACTACTACTACTACTACTACTACTACTACTACTACTACTACTACTACTACTACTACTACTACTACTACTACTACTACTACTACTACTACTACTACTACTACTACTACTACTACTACTACTACTACTACTACTACTACTACTACTACTACTACTACTACTACTACTACTACTACTACTACTACTACTACTACTACTACTACTACTACTACTACTACTACTACTACTACTACTACTACTACTACTACTACTACTACTACTACTACTACTACTACTACTACTACTACTACTACTACTACTACTACTACTACTACTACTACTACTACTACTACTACTACTACTACTACTACTACTACTACTACTACTACTACTACTACTACTACTACTACTACTACTACTACTACTACTACTACTACTACTACTACTACTACTACTACTACTACTACTACTACTACTACTACTACTACTACTACTACTACTACTACTACTACTACTACTACTACTACTACTACTACTACTACTACTACTACTACTACTACTACTACTACTACTACTACTACTACTACTACTACTACTACTACTACTACTACTACTACTACTACTACTACTACTACTACTACTACTACTACTACTACTACTACTACTACTACTACTACTACTACTACTACTACTACTACTACTACTACTACTACTACTACTACTACTACTACTACTACTACTACTACTACTACTACTACTACTACTACTACTACTACTACTACTACTACTACTACTACTACTACTACTACTACTACTACTACTACTACTACTACTACTACTACTACTACTACTACTACTACTACTACTACTACTACTACTACTACTACTACTACTACTACTACTACTACTACTACTACTACTACTACTACTACTACTACTACTACTACTACTACTACTACTACTACTACTACTACTACTACTACTACTACTACTACTACTACTACTACTACTACTACTACTACTACTACTACTACTACTACTACTACTACTACTACTACTACTACTACTACTACTACTACTACTACTACTACTACTACTACTACTACTACTACTACTACTACTACTACTACTACTACTACTACTACTACTACTACTACTACTACTACTACTACTACTACTACTACTACTACTACTACTACTACTACTACTACTACTACTACTACTACTACTACTACTACTACTACTACTACTACTACTACTACTACTATCCAAATAAAATGACGATGCAGTCGCCAAATGACGCTTACGATAACTATCATTCAACCGGCCATTTACTGACGACTAATTTGACCGGATCCACGATAGCCTCGATGGGCTTAGACACTGGCCAGAGCAGACTAGGCGGGACATGACAGTTCGAGGCTTGAAGCAGCGGTTTCGCATGCAATTGGGATTTAGAAGGTAATGTAGGTGTTATTCGCTGATCTATATTGTTGTTACTTCGAATGCAGGAAACAGCATCAGGAAACCCTATACGAGTACCAGAAGTGATCATCCAAGAGGAAGCACCATGCACATCACTAGTTTTGTGCATTGTGGTCGTTTTGGGCTTGGTCGGCTTATCATGCTTAGCCGTGAATCTGCAGTCTGGTGGAGGTCCTCCAACAAGCAATTTTGCATCTGACATTGATCTTAACTCCGAAGTGCGAGAATTAGGTGTTCTACCGGACACAGCATCTAATGCAATAAAGCAGCCCGCATATTAATGTGATTCCCCGTTAAGTACAAAAATTACTTCATTATTCATCGATTCACCCCTATTGCCAACATGGACATTGGGTCTCTTCTCGGTCTCTGGAACTTATTGACGCTCGCTGGCATATCCCGGCTGGAAGCGAGCACAATGAAACTCGCAAAGAGCTCCGTGCAAAACTCCGCGCTAGCCTGAAGAGAGACCGCGAACCTTGGTGGTCTCACCGTGCGTCAGAAATGGAAGTGGCCGCTGCCCTTGGCAACCATCGTAAGTTATTCCGTCTGATACGGGAAACGGGCAGCAGGAAACCTGGCGTTAGTGAAACAATTTGTGATGAGAGTGGACAGCCTATCCACAATTTGTCAAAACGTTTGGAGCGTTGCGCTGAGCATTTTGAAAAGCAATTTCATCGGCTAGAATTGTTCAATTCGCCGGTCACTGATCGCCCTGCTCCATGGGCTGTCCCTTTGGATCCACCCTCTCGCTCAGAAGTCGAACGTGAGATCGGACTGTTGAAGTTAAACAAAGCCGCGGGACCAGATGATCTTCCTCCAGCCCTCTTCAAATTCTGAGGCTCTGTTCTTGTTGATGCTTTACATGAATTACCAGTGAAACTGTGGGAGCAGGAGACTGTCCCAACCGACTGGAGCCGCTCCGTTATTGCTCCCATCTTCAAAGGCGGCTCGTGCTCGGAATGCGGCAACCATAGAGGAATCAGTCTGATCTCCATCGCCTCCAAAATTCTTCACAGACTGACTGGCGCTCGTGAAAGCCAGATTCGTGAGGAGCAAGCCGGGTTTCGTCGTGGTCGTGGCTGCATCGACCACATCTTCACCTTGCGTCAGTTGTTGGAGCACCGCCACACATATTGGCGGCCCACCCTAGTCGTGTTCCTCGACATCAAAGGTGCCTTCGATTCGGTTGATCGATGTGCACTTTGGAATTGTTTACTCAGGAGAGGTGTGCCCGAGAAATATGTAAATATTATCCAAGCATTATATGCGCGTAGCACGGGCAGAGTGAGGGCTTACGGCAAGCTGTCGCCACCCTTCAATATCTCCAGCGGTGTGAGACAAGAATGCCCGCTGTCACCTTTCCTCTTCAACTTCGCTATTGACGAAGCCATGGAGTTTGCATTTACAGTACATGACTTGGAAGGTGTGGAGCTACTCCCAGAAGAACGACTTCTTGACTTGGAGTATGCAGACGACATTGCCCTCATCTGTGACAGCTCCCAGACGTGCCAAGCCACGCTGGACAGATTAGCACTGGCTGTCAGCCGCTTCGGGCTTTGCTTTGCACCATCGAAGTGCAAAGCATTCCTCCAAGATTGGCAGGGATCGCCTCCTGCGCTGACCCTTGGTGGGGATCAGCTAGAAGTCGTTGAGAAATTCACTTACCTGGGAAGTTGTATCAGCGCCCTTGGGATCGAAGACGAGATCACGAACCACATAGCGAAAGCTCGAAGTGCTTTTGCTAATCTTCGCCACCTATGGCGGCGGCGCGACATCACTCTCGCCCTGAAGAGTAGAGTGTACAATGCAGCGATACGTTCGACCTTACTGTACGGTTGCGAAACCTGGCCCCTAAGATCAGCGGACATGAAGAGGCTAGTTACGTTCGACCATCGGTGCCTTCGCAGTCTGGCTCACATCTGGTGGAAACACCGCGTGAGCAATGAGCGTGTTCGACGCATTGTTTACGGTCCAGAGAAAGGATCTGAACTGCTCGGCACCGTTATTTCCCGCACCAGGCGCCGATGGCTGGGCCACGTGTTACGCATGCCAGCCCACCGACTCCCTCGATGTGCGTTGTTTGCTCACCGGGGATGTGGGTGGAAGAAGAGGAGGGGTGACCAAGCGATGACTTGGTCCAGGGGAATGAAGTCCCTCACTTCGGAGCTAGCCTCGGTTGGTGCGTCACGGCTCCCTGGTTGGGGTCCAAAAGACGGTGAACACGTTTGGCTGGATACACTTGCTGACATGGGAAGGAGCCGACCTTAGTGGCGTTTGTGCTGTGAGTTTCTTTGTCCCTCCCCATCCCCTTTAGCCTCCCCCTCCATCTACGATCTCATTTCGTAGGGTAAAACATAACAATAATAAAAATTTTTGTCTAGTAGCTGGCTGGAAGCTTACCGGAACGATGCCTATCCGTTGCTGGTAGCTCAGCTGGCATGCAACTGTTGTATCTATTTTTCCTTTGTGCATTGTATTATATGTATGTCTGTATGTATTTCCTTCATGTGTTGCGGCACAATAGCGGAGGTGTTTTCCCACCTCTAGCTGATGTGTATAATGATGATGATGATTCACCCCTATTTGCAGCAAGCAGAGTATTATCCTCAAATTTGTGGTGGCCACTAGGTGGAGCAATATCAACTGGATGCGGATTGCTAGATGGCTGTTTGGTATTCTGGTTTACCTCAGACTTTCGCCTCCTTATCTATCGTTGTAGCGGCGTTTTGTTATCCATAATTTGCAAACGTTTGAAAGTCGTATTAAGCACAATGAGACTGTGCTTTGGGATGAATTGTGTAGCAATAAGTTTATTTGAAAATTGGAAAAGTATGGGACACACGTAACGCATTACATTTTTGCGCACTCTGATGCAGCTAGAACAAGAACATTGAATACCGCATGCAATGAGAAGCACCTTCTGAACAGTTTTTAATGGTAAATTGTCTGGCACATTATAAACCACCGCAGTGCGTAAACAGCATACTCGAATGTGTACTTCGGTCTAAATGGAATCTATCAGTACAATGCACTTCGTGAAGGTTTATTTTATCAATATTTGAGGGCGATTCAAATAAGGCAGTTAGACTCTGCAAAGGTTGCAATGTCGATGTGAGCATGTCGACTTTTAATGCAAGTTCAGCGTATGTAGTTTCAGCTACGGATGGACATTTTTCAGGTGTCTTTCTCAGGTCAGCATGTAGTCCAAGGGAACTACCCACAGCGCCTACAATGTTTTGGGTATTTTCTTTACTACTGCTTCCATCCGTTGTGCGGAGCAGCTTAGCTCGTTGTCTCGGCTTTTGAACTAAGATGAAAGCATTCTGGCCTATAATACTTCTTCTTCCTCATCCGGCGTTTCCTGATAATGAAACCGAAGTAAGATAGACTGAAGCAAAGTCAGAAGAGCCAAGACAATGGGTGATAGCATCTGATCTTTAACTGAAAATCCACGTCTAATATAATGATGGTAAAAAGGATAACGCCCTGCAAACTGGGAGATTTAATTAGGAACAAAAAGAACGTACCACAGTGAACTATTTGAATCTCGGACTCCGAGTTGTACACGTCTTTGCTATGGAAACGCGAGCACTTCATCAATTTCAAACGTGTTGTTCTTGTCTCACCGTTCCAATGACACCGGTTAGCAGTCGCGTCACCACAGGCGTTCCTGATTATCCTCGTGACAGGTCACAAGCGGTTGCAGGTGAATCCTGACAGTCAAATTAATCAATCAACAACAGCAGTACATCAGCTTCGCTGTCACATAACCAAGATGAACTATGGAATAAAGAGTAAGAAGAGGGAAAGAAGGGGGACTTACCTGAAAATCTTAATGCCCTAAGCAAACATTCCGGGTGAAGCCGTCTACACCTTGAATAGACAACATACCGTCACAAATAGCTGGCTATCGTGCAAAGATAAGGCGACATCGGCGAGACAGCTTCCTTGCGGCTTTCGCTGCCACACGTCATAATCAGCCATTACCCCGCAGGTAACTCAGCACCAAACACACTTTAAACAGCCAATCCGATTACGAGACGGCATCAGACGCGCCACTGGTGTCGGTTGTGAGTCATGTCCTGTAAAGTCTCGAGCCAAGCAAAAGGCGAGTCACGTGGACTCCAGCCCGGAAGGCGAGACGGACCAACGACACCCAGTTTGGTCCTCAATAACTTCGTTTCTCGATGCCAAGTCAAGCTCGAGCCTTGCGCCACCCTATACCTGGTAGACTAAACATGGTCCTTCTAGCTAAGCGGTGACCAGGCATACGTAGCACGTGCCCAAGCAAACGCAACTTATTCACCGCTATCTGTTGTTTTAGAGAGCTAGCATGATCATCACTACCTAGTACTGGCCTACGCACATCATTGTTACGGACACGCTGGTGCCATCCGACACCTGCAGTGCTTCGCAGATAACGATGGTCCAAGACTTGAAGGCGCCTCAGATCATTAGACCGAAGGGGCCAAGTCTCACTCCCATAGAGCAGAACGGCCCTCACTGTGGCCTTGTATACACGGCCTCTCAAACGGAGGGAAACTCCATTCTGGCGCCGAAGATGCTGCAGATCCAAGAAGACAGCTGTGGCCTTGGCAATGCGTGAGCTCACGTCAGTTTCTATGCGCACATCGTTGTTGAGACAGCTGGCAAGTGAATTGACCAACCACCTCCAGTTCCTCGTTAGCAAGGGTCAAGGGGTCACAAAATGGCGGTAGTGCTGCAGCAACACTTTGCACTTTGAAGGTGCAAAGCGCATACCTAGTAATGGGACCACAATAGACAGGTTATTCAGGGTTGATGGTGCCGCCGCGACATCGTCTAAAAGCAAGACGATATCGTCCACATAAGCAAAATCAACTAATCTTTCACCAGGCAATACTTCAACGCCTACATCGTGAGATTCCGCAAGGGAACACTCCATGATAGAATCCAGGATGAAATTGAACAGAAATGGGGAAATCGGACAACCCTGACGAACGCCACTTGTAGTCGAAAAGCTATCCGACAGATCCTCGCAGACCATGACGCGACCTGTAGTGTTTGAGTATAGAGCACGAAGGATGTTCACATATTTCGTGGGAACACATTTCCGCGAAAGTATTTCGAACAGAATGCATCGATCGACTAAATCAAACGCACACCTGAAATCTAGGAACACAGCTATTGTCGGCCTGCAGTATGCGTGGGGCTGATCTAGCACCTGCCGCAAAGTGAATATATGGTCCTGGGCGCAAACCGGCCTGCTTTTCTCTAATCCGAGATTCCCATTCCACAGTGATGCGACGAACGAGAATCGAAGTCAGTACATTTGTCACAACTGGCGTTAGGCTAATACCCCTGTGGTTAGAAAGGTCTGTGCGACTGTCCTTCTTACATATTGTTAATGGGACGGAACCAGCCAATGAGAGCGTTTTACGCTGAGGGCTATTGATTTGGCCATAAATTGAATGTACCGTTAGTTGGACGTTAAGTAAATATACTTGCCAGCCGTACGCCGGTCTCCTGCTTTGGGAAGTCGGGCTGATCAGAGTGCACGCTAGCAGCAGGTCATCGGTAGGTCAGCCGAAACCATAACATATATTTTTGGCGACGGAAGGTAGTGGATCAAGATGTCAATTTCAGCGGAAGACCTGAAAATCATTTTGTTGCAGCAACAGCAGCAATTTGAAACAGCACAGCTGCGTATGATTGAAACCCTCACCCAAATGTTATCTGTGCAGCCTACGGTCGTTCAGAACAATGGGAAGCCTTCGGCGGATGCGATGATCAGTAGTGTTAATGAGTTCATATTCGATCCTGACTCAGGATTAATATTCGATGCGTGGTTCAGGCGCTATGAAGATGTTTTCAGGGCAGAGTTGTCAGGTCTCGATGATGCATCTAAAGTTCGCCTTTTGTTACGAAAACTCGGAACGGTTGAACATGACAGATACATTAACTACATTTTGCCAAACAACGCGCATGATTTCAGCTTTGATGATACAGTTGCTCGACTCACAGCGTTGTTTGGAGACCAGTCGTCTCTTTTCAATAACCGATACAATTGTCTAAAGCTATGCAAAAAAGGACAATGACAGTCTTATTGCTCACGCGGCGATAGTCAAACGTGAATGCCAGAAATTCAAACTGAAGTCGCTCACGGAAGACCAGTTCGAGTGTTTGATACTAGTATGCAGTCTACAGTCCCCAAAAGACGCCGAGATACGAACGAGAATACTTGGTATGTTGGAACGCGACACAGATGTTACATTACAAAACGCCATTGCTGAAGCCCAAAGAATCATGAATTTAAAGCACGATACGGCTATGGTGGAAGATTCGAGAGCACATTCCGCAGATATATCTGTCCAGCAAATTTCAGGAAACAACCCACCGACCGCTCAACCTAGCAGATATCCACAATCCAAACCCCCATCACCTTGCTGGCAATGCGGAGGATGGCATTTTGTGAGATGGTGTCCTTTCAGCAAACATGTTTGTCAAAGGTGCTTTAGACGGGGGCACAAGGAGACCCACTGCAGATTCAAAACATCATTTAGATCGTCATGTGATACTCGAAAAGCAGGTTACCGAAGGTTCGCGACAAGAGTAAACGCTAACTATACGGACGATGTTAAAGATAGAAGAAAGTTCGTCACTATTACCATCAACGGAAGAGTAGCGCGTCTGCAGATTGATACGGCTTCCGATATTACAGTCATTACGGAAAACTTATGGAAAGCTATCGGTTCACCTGACATTAAACCAACTAACCATAAAGCGAAGAGCGCATCAGGTACGAGTCTAAACTTGATCGGTCAGATTGAATGTGAGTGTCGCTTTGCCAACTTCACCGCTTGGGGAACTATTTTCGTCACAACACACAAGAATTTGAACCTCCTTGGATTAGACTGGATTGAGCGATTCAACCTCTTAGATGTTCCCATTAATCAAATCTGTGCAAGTGTACACTTACACAAACCAAAAGTCCCCAAGGCAATGGCAATCGAACAAATTCGAGAGAAATATGCACCTGTTTTCCGTGAAGGACTTGGTAAGTGTACAAAGTTGCAAGCCTCATTGTCCTTAAAACCCGATGCTGTTCCTGTTTTCCGTGCAAAGCGGCCAGTACCTTACGCAGCAGTCCCAATTGTTGACCAGGAACTTGATCGTTTGGAGAAACTTGGGGTTATCTATGCAGTGAACTACTCTTCTTGGGCGGCTCCAATTGTGGTTGTCAAGAAGCCGAACGGCCAGATCCGAATATGTGCCGACTTTTCTACTGGGCTGAATGAAGCGTTAAACACGCATCAGTATCCTCTGCCAGTCCCAGATGATTTGTTCTCGAAACTAAATGGGGGTCAGTGTTTTGCCAAGCTAGATCTATCGGATGCGTACTTACAAATAGAAGTTGATGAAGCTTCTAGAGAATTACTGACGATAAATACGCACCGAGGTTTGTATCAGTATCATCGACTTCCATTCGGAGTTAAGTCCGCGCCAGCAATTTTTCAGCAAATCATGGATACTATGCTAACAGATGTAGATGGTGCTGCCGCATATTTGGACGATATCATTGTCGTCGGAACTAACCCAGATGACCTTTTCAGAAAGCTGCACTTAGTACTTGATCGCATACAAGAGTACGGAATTAGACTTCGCCCAGAAAAATGCACGTTTTTCATGGACTCCATTAATTTTCTTGGCTTCATAATTGACAAGAACGGTAGACGTCCAGATCCGTCAAACATTGATGCTATAAAAAAGATGCCACCTCCCAAAGATGTGCCTACTCTGAGGTCCTTCTTAGGACTCGTCAGTCATTACAGTCAATTTCTGCCACATATGCACAGCGTGCGTGGACCACTCAATGAGTTACTCACCAAGGACAAACGTTGGCACTGGTCCGAAGATTGTCAGAAGTCCTTTGAGGAGGTGAAGCGAATGCTGTGTTCTGACCTTATGCTGACACATTACGACCCTACACTTGAAATCGTGGTGGCGGCAGACGCTTCGAAGTATGGCGTGGGTGCAGTTATCTCTCATAAGTTTGCTGACGGATCGGAAAAAGCGATCGCACACGCAGCTCGATCACTGTCGCCAGCCGAAAAGAATTACGGGCAGATAGAGAAAGAGGCATTAGCGATAGTCTTTGCAATAAAGAAATTTCACAAAATGTTGTATGGCAGGAGGTTTACCCTGCTTACCGACCATAAACCACTCCTAGCCATATTTGGATCAAAGTCCGGTATACCCGTTTATACCGCGAACAGACTGCAGCGTTGGGCCACGGCCTTACTCGCCTATGATTTTGCGGTGAAGTACACGGCTACAAAGGACATAGGTCAAGCAGACGCACTTTCCCGGTTATTGGAGCTACAACAGCATCAGCAGGAAGAATCTATAATTGCAGCAATCTCCCTTGAATCAGAGGTCAACCAGGTCTTGATGGAGAATTTTAGGAAGCTTCCCGTGACGTTCGACATGGTACGTGACGCAACTGTGCGAGATCCCCTCTTGCGCCAGGTAATCAAATTTCACACTACGCAGTGGCCAAGTGATACTCCATCCGGAGAGCTACAAATTCTCTCTCGGAGAAAGGACGAACTTTCGATCGTAAATGGGTGTTTACTTTTGGCCGAGAGAATTGTCATACCCAAAGAACTTCGCCAAAGAGTCCTTCAGCAATTTCATCGGGCACATCCTGGAATTAACAGAATGAAAAGCATTGCTCGGAGTTTTGTCTACTGGCCAAACATTGATTCGGAACTCGAGCAACTAGTAAAGTCATGTCCCAGATGCGCGCTTGCTAGTAAGGCACCGAGAAAAGCTGACTTAGCTTCCTGGCCGTTGGCAACAAAACCGTGGGAACGCGTGCACGCTGATTTCTTTGGTCCCCTAAACGGTCAGCAGTACCTAATAGTTGTTGATTCCTATAGTAAATGGCCTGAGGTCTTCTGTATGGAGCGTGCGACAAGTGGTGCAACAATTAACATTTTGAGGAGACTTTTCAGTCAACACGGAATACCAGAAACCTTGGTCACTGACAATGGTTCTCAGTTCACTTCTTCCCAATTTGCCGAATACTGCGCACAGCATGGTATCACGCATCTACGGTCGCCACCGTTTCACCCTCAGTCAAATGGACAAGCAGAGCGCTTCGTCGACACGTTTAAGCGATCGCTACTAAAGATGCGGGGGGAAGGAACCACACAGGAGATACTTGATACATTTTTGCTCGTGTACAGATCAACTTCAAATCCCCAAGTACCAAACCAGTTGTCGCCGGCAGAAGCACTAATGGGAAGAAAACTCCGTACTGTGAATTCCCTGCTAACTCCGAGGTGTACTAATGAGCAAGAAAGGAACGTTCGGATGGAGCAGTACTACAACGAGCGACACAGAACTCAAGCACGCCGCTTTTACCCCGGACAGCGTGTCTTAGTAAGAGACTATCGCGCGGGAAACCCGCAATGGGTGGTAGGATCGATACGGAGAAATATTGGACAGGTGCTATATGAGGTTAATGTGGGTAATTTGATTTGAACCAGGCATTCCAATCAGCTGCGACCAACTAGCATCCCTGCGGGCACAAGCGCTCGGTTATTACCGTTAGATATTCTACTAGAGAGTTTCGACATGCCATCTAATCCCCAAAGCAATTCGGATGCATCCCGCACAGAAGTCTCAGAGGAACCGAAGGTCCAGACCCGGCGCTGTACTGATCGACTACGGAGACCTGTCGTAAGAATGCAGTTGGATCCAAAAATGAAGTCTTATGTCAACTTTTGCGGGGGAAGGTGTTAATGGGACGGAACCAGCCAATGAGAGCGTTTTACGCTGAGGGCTATTGATTTGGCCATAAATTGAATGTACCGTTAGTTGGACGTTAAGTAAATATACTTGCCAGCCGTACGCCGGTCTCCTGCTTTGGGAAGTCGGGCTGATCAGAGTGCACGCTAGCAGCAGGTCATCGGTAGGTCAGCCGAAACCATAACACATATTGACACTATAATCGATTCGCTCTAATTAGAGGGGACACTTCCTTCCAGATACGTTCGAACAGGGAGGTCAGAGCTTGCAGTGGGCCTCAACTCCAGCCTTAAATAGTGCAAGTGGGAGGGAATCCGGACCAGCGGCACGAAATCGATTGAGGGCTGGAGGACTAGTAAACACTAGTCCGAGACGGTGCGCGAAAGTAAGCGCGGATATCAGAAGGCAATTGGAGTCGGACACAGCGGACTGTATTCGACGGGCTACAAAATGACGCGGACGGATGAAGAAAGACAGGAGGTACACGATCGGTGTAACTTCTGTAGTCAAAAGAGGAAGTAGACGGCGTTGGTGCTACCAGCTATCCGGGCAACCGCATCGTGCGAACATAGACTAGCTGCGTCTTTGGTGCGTCGAGATCGGTCTGATACAGTGTTTCTAAAGCCTAGGAGGACGAGAAAAAGTGTTTCCGACCGTGATGGATCTGCGTGCGCACGTAGCACGGCCTTCAACTGCCGATGAAAACGCCCCACCATGCCGTTAGCGGCCGGATGATACGCCGCCGTCTGGACGTGGCGACAGCCTAAATCCTTAAGCAACGTGGCAAAAGTTGACGAGAAATGTGACCACAGATCGGTGGCTGGTGGGACAGCCGTATTGAGCTACATAGGGCTCCAGAAAAGCTTTCGATACCGTTTCCGAAGAGCAGTTAGGTATGGGAAGAGCTTTCGGTCATCTAGTGAACCGATCGACCCAAGTCAGTAGATATACAGAGCGTTTCGAAGACGGCAGAGGACCTGCGAGGTCGATGTGCAGGTGGTGAAAACGTGCAGCTGGTGTGCTTTCGTGTGCCTACGGACTTTCGCGCGTTGACACGCAAGGCAAGCAGCTCCCCAAGTACGAACGTCACGAATGACATTGTGCCAGACGAACCGTGCGGCTATGAGTTTCATCGATGCACGAACGCCTGAATGAAACAAGCCGTGCAACGTGTCGAACACGGCCAGCCGAAATTCACGTGGGACGACCGGGCGCGGCGTGCCCAGAGATAAATCGCAAAATATAGTGCCGTCTGATGATGTCAGCGGAACGGGTCTTATGTCCAGTGAGGGAGACCTACGTATTATATCAACCTCAGGATCATTGAGTTGCGATGCGGCCATGGATGCCAAGTCGATAGCAGTGCTGGCGTCAGCGGAGATAGCTTGGATCCAGGATACTGCATCGGCGACAATGTTGTGCACACCTGAGACATGCCATATATCGGTCGTAAACTGAGCGATATAGTCAAGGTGGCGTGACTCTCTAGGAGAGTATCGGTCGGTAGTCAAGTAGAGCACATAAGTCAGGGGTTTGTGATCGGTGAAGACGGCAAAAGAGCGGCTTTCTAAGACGTGTCGAAAGTGACGTATCGCTAGATATATGGCTAGTAGTTCTCTACCGAACGTGTTGTAGCGAAATGCGGTAGATTGTAGGTGTTTGGAGAAAAACGCTAAGGGCCGCCACGTGTCTGCTACTCGTTGCTGCAAAACAGCGCCGACTGCCACGTCCGAGGCGTCAGTACTGAGAGACAGTGGGGCTGCCGGATCGTGATGTGCTATCGAAGCCATGTTGGCGATAGTCTCTTTCAGCGACATAAAAGCAGAGCGTGCTGCAGCAGGAAATTCGAATTCCTTGAGTTTCCCTCGGAGAAGGTCTGTGAAGGGTTGCATCAGCGACGCGCAGTTTGGTATGAACCGTCAGTAAAAATTGACAAGCCCATCAAAACGCCTAAGCTGCTTGAAAGAGCTTGGCTCAGGGTAGTCGATGATGACTTGAACGGTGGCGGTGGCACGACGCCTACGCTTATCTCGACGACATTGTAATCGCGAGCTCTTCACTTTGGCGCATGTGCCCTAATGTATGCAGCAGATAAGCCGAGCTTTGATAATCCGCGCGATGGTCCATGCAGGATGAAGTTTACGTTTGAAGAAAATGTCATGGTTGTATGTGGGCTGAGATACGGCCATTGCGCCCAGACCTAGACAGGAGGACGATTAGGGTCTTCAAGTAAAATCTTTGGCTCAATAGCCTGTCCGCAGGGCAGTGAGGAGGTGTCGGCCGGTGGCCGAGTGGTCTGCACGTTTGCTTTGCAACCATAAGGTCCCCGGTTCGAATCCGCGTAGGGTTGGGCGTCCTCGCGGTATACTCAGCCCGCGCGCGACTGGTGGTGGTCGCGCGGCAGCGAAGCGCCGTTATGGCGTATAAGCTGACACATTTCATTTTTTTCATTTCAGTGAGGAGGTGGCAATGACCTAGTTTTACAGAAATGGGCGCCTTCCCATTTCAAACCAGAACCTGGAGCACCAGGAGACTGAGTTTGTCTGACCTCTCGCCAATGACCAACCTAGTAGGAGTAGATCTCAAGGGGCCCGGAGGCACCACCCAGTATAGCTCAATGGGTCAAGGAGGTAGGCAAATCATCGCACCATGTTAAGGTCCCGACAGGCATCGGAACGAAGCAAAGGCTATCGATCTGGTCAGAGCGCCTCTTAGTGTAGCACTAGTGGTGTGTGGCCGGTGGGTTGATTGTAGATGACAGCCTCAGTGACTGCGACACAATCGAAAGATTAGCGGTAGATTCCTTAGATTGTCGCCTGTATCTACCTTAGGCAGCTACCGATAAAAGCAGTCGTGTCGTTGTTAGAGAGCCCTTATGTTGGACTTCCAAAAGAGGGCACAAGTTGTGGTGAAGGATGCAAACCGAAAGAAATCCCTCGTGTATATCTCTACAGAAAAGGCGGAAAATGCGAAAATCGACGGGATATAGTCATCTGTAATGCGTGGATTCGACATAGGCTGCGCGTTGGGAAAAGCACGTCCAGCCTGATCGAATGAGTGTATGCAGGCTGGATTACGACGAAAATTGGAGTCACAGTAGCAGATAATCCAGGAACGCTAAAATTTGCAGACTAGCACGTCACGTCACGTCATCGATTGTATAGAAAATGGAACCAAGAAGGAAGTGCGTCAAACTAACACATAATGGGACGAAAATTAACAAGTAGACGCAAGAAACCGAATGTAAGAACGCCAGTGACTGCGTCATATCAGATACGATCTCTAACCATTGATGTGGAGCATCTCGAGACCCCATTCACGCACCAGGCTGACCAAGTCTCACAATTTCTTCACTCCACTATGCCACGTCATGGACTGGCCACCTCACGGTTGCACCCAACTTGGTGCAGCCAAGGCGTATAATGCACACCGAGGGAGCCGGTCAACAGGCATACGCAAAACATGGCTTGGCTAACGTAGGCGACTAAGATCCAACAAACACTCCAGTGAGGCAGCAGAAGCCTTCTGATTACTGAGTACTGGTTGGAATCAGCAAGAAAAGATATCTCTGTGTAGCTGCATCTTAGATGCAAAGATCCGTAATTTTGGAGAGCGCTCGATATACTTTGTATCGGCAGTGTTTGACTAGAGATTTCTTAAATTTCAACACTGACTTTGCCTTGACTACGTGCTGCAGCAGGCTGTTCCACTCACACTACTCTCCGTTCGAAACAGAGATGGGGGCGACCTGCTTCAAATCAGGTACAACAAAGTTGTACTAGTGTCCTCGTGTGCTGTTTGGTGTGCGCAGATGTAGCAGCAGCCTCAACATGGGGTAATCACCCAGACGTAATATCCGGTGCGTCATGATGAGGTCAAACTGCAGTTCACGATAAGCTGTGGTGTAAAGCCATAGCTTCTTATACCGGTCTTCGTACAGCCCACCTCGTAAATTGGGAATCGGCCTCGTGGCCAGATGCTGCACTCACACAATCTATTTCACCTCGCCCCGGGTGATAGGACAATACGCGGAAGAACCATACTACGTATGCCTGGTCACCGCTTACCTAGGAGGGCCATGTTTAATCTACCAGGTGTAGGGTAGCGCAAGGCTCGAGGTAGACAGAAGTTGAGTTGGTAGCGAGAAACGAAGTTATTGAGGACCAAACTGGGTGTCGTTGGTCCGTCTCGCCTTCCGGGCTTGAGTCCACGTGACTCGCCTTTTGCTTGGCTCGAGACTTTACAGGACATGACTCACAACCGACACCAGTGGCGCGTCTGATGCCGTCTCGTAATCGGATTGGCTGTTTAAAGTGTGTTTGGTGCTGAGTTATCTGCGGGGTAATGGCTGATTATGACGCGAGGCAGTGAAAGCCGCAAGGAAGCTGTCTCGCCGATGCCGCCTTATCTTTGCACGATAAGCAGCTGTTTGTGAGGGTATGTTGTCTACACAAGGTGTACGCGCCTTGACCCGGAATGTTTGCTTAGGGCATTAAGGTTTTCAGGTAAGTCCCCCTTCTCTCCCTCTTCTTATTCTCTATTTCATAGGTCCTCATGAGTGTATGGCAGCGAAGCATCAGTTCAAATGGCTGATGTACTGCTGTTGATGATGATGATTATGATGAGTGGCAATCTCTTCGGACCAAGTGCTGAAGCTGCGCCTGAGTGCCCAAAGCATACGAACGTCGTTTTGGTAAAGCTTATTCGTGTTGTCTATGGACTTTAGATCGTAGCGTGACAGTACACCGAGGTATCGCACGAAAGGCGCGGAACGCAACGGTTAACCGGTCACGGTGTAGGTTCGACTGTGCTCACACTTATCCAGCCTCATGAATTGCGACTTGATCGGGTTGACCGAAAGGTTGCCCTCTACAGACCACGTGGAGAGGCGGTCGAGGTCCTGCTGAAGCAGGTCACAGTCACTAGGGGCGTGGATTATTCCATACCTTCAAGTCATCTGCTGCAATCCAGGCTGCCTATTTCAGCGGGGGCGGTGCCCGTTGAACTCGGTGCAGACACCTGGTCACTTGTAACTACCGAAGCGAAGTTCTCCACAAGTGCGGACGCACGATCTGTGTTTGCGGTTAGGGGTTGTCCATATGAGTCTTCCAACACTGGCACATTACCTGCAGGCCTCAGACGCCGTTTCACGTAGGTGAAGATCCTCATGGGAACAGTTTTTGCGGCAAATGCAAGCTGTTCTTCGAAGCTTCTACGCTTTTTTGTTTTCGCGTTGTTACAGAGATTTCGCTGTACCTTGTACACCTTGTAATACTGGTCAGAGCCAGATAACACAAATTTGCTCCGTAGTCTGCGTCGTCGTTGGGCCAGTTTGTTGTACTCCTTGTGGAACCAATGTGGCTTGACTGGCCCAAATTTCCGATACTTGAGGGGTATAAATCGGGTGTACAACGATTTCACTCCAACTTTAATGATAGTCCGACAGGTTTCAACAGACGGATGCTCTGGGAACGACCAGTCCATCTGACTCGCTGCTCGAATGAGGCCATTAAAGTTCGCCTTCCAATAGCTGAAGGCTGACTCCAGCGGGGGAGTAGACGAAAGCGGCAGTTCCCAGTTGGCTATGACCATCGAGTGGTCATTCGCTCCCAGGGTCTTCAAGACCTGAATGTCATGCACACGTTGCTCACAGCTGGCCAACAGCAGGTCTAAACACGATGGAGTCGCGCGCGCAGTTAGGCGCGACGGCTGGTTGATGTGTTGTGACCCAGTTGCAAATATCAACTCCACAAACTTCCTCTCGAGTTCATAACGGCCGGGAGGAAGTTCAGGCTCAGGCCACTGTATTCGAGATAAGTTGAAATTACCCAGCAACAGGAACAGTTGACGACTCATGTGGTTGCGGACATATGGCAACCGGTCCAAGCATTTGCACAGTGGACTGCGATATACCACGCCCAAGAACATCTCGTAGCGTCTGAGGTGAATCGAACACCAGAACTGCTCACATAGGCCATAGGTGCTTCGGTAAGTACTCATCAGTCTCACACACAAGAAAGACCTTACGTAAAACAGAACGCCACCGCAATCATTTGATGCTCTATTAAAACGGAAGCACGAGTAGCTGCTGATTGCCACTTCTTGGGTGGTTACCTCGGAGCTTAACCATGTCTCAATAATGCCTAATACGATTGGCCGCTGAGAAATTACAAAGTAGCGCAACTCATCACGCCTGCTCAGCAGACTGCAGATGTTAGTAAACGCTACGTGTAAGCCGCGGTAAGAACCGCTAGACGTGGCTGAAGCATCAGAAACCTGTTGATCCGGATTCGCGGAGGAATCCGGGTGACTATCCGAAAACTTACAGTACGACATCTTTCTTCATCGTCCGTCACTTTAGTTCAATCATTGCAGACGTGAATTTCTCTCTGTCTGCTGGGTCTAAGTCAGCACACACGTGGGTCTTTAGACCTTACAGCCTACCAAGGTGGGAGAACATCAACCTAGCAGTTGCCACTTCAACAAAAGTCACGCTCATAGGTCGACTTTTACCCTCGGTTCTCTTTCCGAGACGGGCGATTTCTTTCACTTTCATCCCGTCCTCATCGACGTCGAGCAGTCTATCAAACAGATTTTGCACAAACTCTACGCCATGATCATAGCGCACCTGAGGATTGGAATCACAGGATTCTGGTGCGTGAAAGACCATGAGGCTGCGACGCATCAGGTCGCTGGACATTGTTCTCGGTTTCTTCGGTGTTTGGCTTTTCCATTCGTTATCACCAAGTTGCTTAGTGCACATCAGAGCTTTAGTGTCAACTAAAGAGAAAGTAGGTGGTGAAGCCGAGCTTGCCAGAGTGGTAGCACTTTGCCCCGGGGATAAAATTGCTGGCGCACTGGGTGATGGCTGTTTCTCTGATTGTAGTGCAGAACAAATCGAGTTGCGCGTTTTAGCGCACTTCGCTCTACTGATCTGCTTGTCAGACTTTTCGGGTCCCTTCAGCTCAAGCTTAGACTGACATTGCTTAAAATTGCCTTCAAAAAGTCGTGCTGAGTCCCATGAATTATGTGAAATTGGTCCACACAGAGAGACCAATGCACGAAATATGAAACGTCATGCTGCAGAAAGTGCATGCAATCACATTTGCGCGATGTCCAACAACTTTAGAGCAACTACCAAAAAGTTACTGCTTTGCTGTTTCAGAAATAAGTACCGATCGACACAACTAAATCAGCGTAAAGAGTACAGAAAATACAATTAACTAACACACGTATTTGTGAGGAAGTAGTTCTAACTCACCAATGTGAGTGAACTACATAAAACCAACTGGCGGACCTCAGCATTACTCACCTGGTGTTTCCACCGAACGTGAGCAATACTTCGTAGGCACCGGTGGTCAAACATCGCCAAGCGTCTAATATCTTCGTCGCGGACTGGCAAAGTCTCTTATCCATACAGTAAGACCGGTCTTACCGCAGCGTTATACACCCTAACTTTCACAGACAGGCTGATATCCCACCGTCTCCATAGATGGGTGTGTCTCTGATATGCGAATTAACTTCTCAGTGATGTGACCACTAGAGGTGACACAGCTACCAAGGTAAGTGAACCGACCTACCACTTCCAGTTGTTCGGTGATAACTAAAACTGGAGGTGTGTCGGTCCAGTCCTGCAATAACACATTACAATTTTAAGGTACAAAGTGCATGCCGATGCGTGCGGCGCTGCGCGTCAATCCATCAATCAGTGTTTGAATGGCCACTGCGACGGACCCAAGAATGTTTACCGGACCTAGTCGACATTTGCGGTTAGGTTGTAGACGCGGTCGTTAGCTGTGTCGTTTCGCGAGGTCTGTGGAGCAGCAACTGGTCTGAAGTCCAGTTCGGCTCGAAGCGGCGGGACTGTTGACCAATGGTCGTCTTCGACCATAGCGATGACACTGGAGCGCATCGTGATGCGACTGGACTCCATCGCGATGAGACTGGAGCTTAACGTGGTGCGATGTTTCATGTGTCATAGTGATTCATTAAGCTATGCTGGGCGGTGCTTTGCACATTCAGAGCCACTCATACCAGATTGGTCAATGGTTAGAGGTCTGACAAACTCAGTCTCCTGGCCCTCCAGGTTCAGGGTCTGGGTGAGGGTGACTCCTTTTTCCATAAAACAGGCTCACTGTAATCCATTGCCGAAAGTCCTCTGTCACGCGGTAATGTTTTTGAACCAAAGGCTTCGGTTGAGAACCCAAATCGTTGTCCTATCTAGGCCTGGGCAAACTGACAGTATCCTGCCCACGCAATTCACCATGACGCTCCCGTATAACAATCTTTTGATGCTCTGGCCGTCAAAGAGGATAATAAACGGCACCCTAACTACTGCATCGAGCAGGGTGGATAGGGGCTTGGATGCTACTGCTAAGGCCTTCTTACCTTTTTATTCCCAAACTAGCGCTTTTCATCATTAGCGTCCCGCTCCCACTTCACTTCTATCCCCCCAATTCTTAGCCCTCTCCACTTTTCATCAATAGCTGCTTGTCTTCTATTTCCAAATCACACAATGGCAGGGCGTCGCTCCAGGCCAGTTGACAAGTCCACGTTCAACCAAACCGACAACATCAGTCCATCCGTTTCCTTTCGGAGTCAGTGATCCTCGTTAAGACTGGCATGCCTCAACGTGCGCACTATGCTGCAGATTTGCCAACAGGCATCACTTGCCCGCACACTAAAGACCCTATCGACCGATATTTATCAGAGACCCGCCTGCGAGATTCGAGCTACATGCTTACCTTGCAATCCCACACATGGGACACGGGCGGCACATTCTCATTGCGCCTGTCTGGCGATGACGCAACTTCAAATGTATATCCAGCTGGCGTCGGTATCGTTTTGAGTCTCCGGGCTTAAGCTGCCCTGATCGACTGGATCCCAGCCGGATGTGCGCCATTATAGGCTTCGAGGTCGCACGGGGACAAACGGTGCCTGTGTGTCATTACGGCCTATGCTCCTACAAACTTTAGCACTGATTCGGTGAAAGATGATTTTTATCAGCAACTTCACCATCTCCTTCTTTACATAAGAGGCACGGATACTGTGGTAATTGCCGGTGATCAAAACGGAAAGTAAGAAAATTTTCCTCTGATAAGCTTAATCTTGGCGGCCAACATGGTGTAGGCTCCCGTAAGGATAATGGTGAGCGATTGTTACAGCTGTGTGAAGATGCTCGTCTCTCTCGCGAGCACAAACTTACCATATAGCATCCGCAGAAGCGCGACTTGGCGCCCACCAGATTCGCATCAGCCATGGACACAAATCGATCAGATCGCTATTAGTTACGCTGGAGAGGCTGTGTCCAAAACTGTCCCTCGATTTAGGGCACCAGCGTAAACTCCGATCACGCTCTTGGTGTGCTAAACTTCGGGTGTGTTCGGGCGGACGTCCGCAACGTCGCCCCGAGCACAATGACGGGTGAGTGAGCCAATCTGCAACACCAGGACAGGTACTGTGAGCTTATTGGCAATACGTCGCGCATCAAGCAGAAGTCATGTGTTAAAATTTGCGCGCCTAATCGTCAGCCCTCGGTAGCTCAGTGGTAGAGCAGCGGACCGGAAATTCGTGGGCCGGGGTTCGATTCCCCGTCGAGGCACATTATTGTGCGTGAATTTTAATCGTGACTTCGACTTTCTACAAACAATGACATCAGTCAACTGGCAAAGACAGGTGTTCTGAGTGCGTATCAAAGTGCGCTGACATCCGGGCTGAATAAGCGCCCACTGAACACCGTCGAAGCTCACTGGTTGCATACTGGTCAAACGTTACTATCCGCTGGCATGTCTTCATGTGGCAAATCAAATTGCCAACCTAAACATTGGGTCTCTACACATTCTCTGGAACTCATGGATGCTCGCCGATGTATCCCAGCTGGAATCGAACACAACGAGACTCATAAAAATCTCAGGGCAAAACTGTGTGCAAGTCTGAAGAGAGACTGCGAAGCCTGGTGGTCTCATTGTGCATCGGAAATGGAAAGATCTGCTGACCTTGGTAATCATCGTAGGTTATGCCGTCTGATACGAGAAACGGGCAGCAGAAGACGTGGTGTTAGCGAGACAATACGCGATGAAAGTGGACAGCCGGTCCACAGTCTGTCAAAGCACTTGAAGCGTTAGGCAGTTTAACCAGAGTTAACGCTTTCTTCAGGCACTGAACGCCCTTCTCACTGGGCCGTCTCCTTAGATCCGCCCTCACGCACAAAGTCGAACGTGAGCTCAGGCTGTTTAAATTGCATAAGGCCCCAAAGTTAGATAGAGTTCTTCCAGCACTCTTCAAATTCGGGGACCTGCTAGTAGATGAGTTACGCGAGTTGCTAATGAAACTTTGGGAGCAGGAGACTGCCCCGACAGACTGGAGCCGCTCCGTCATTGTCCCAATTTTCAAGGGAGGCTCCCGTTCGGAATGCGGCAATCATAGAGGGATCAGTCTGGTCTCAATTGCCTCTAAATTGCTTGTGTCTGTCATTCTCCCCAGACTGACTGGCACTTCTGAAAACCAGATTCGTGAAGAGCAAGCTGGGTTTAGTCGAGGTCGGGGCTGCATCGACCACTTTGCGTCAATTGTTGGAGCGCCGCCATGTTTATTGGCGATCCACCGTTATCGTGTTTCTTGACATAAAAAGTGTCTTCGACTCAGTCGATCGACGTGCCCTTTGGGACTGTCTGCTAAGGAAAGGTGTGCTTGATAAGTACACAGAGGTTATCAAAGCGCTGTACGCGCATAGTTTGGGCAGAGTTAGCGTTTATGGCAGACTGTCGCCACCCTTCAGTATCACCGGCGGTGTGAGACAAGGTTGCCCGCTGTCACCTTTTCTCTTCAACTTCGCTATTGACGAAGTCATGGAAACAGCGTTCGCTGAACACGACCTAGAAGGTGTGGAGCTACTTCCTGGAGACCGACTTCTTGACTTGGAGTACGCGGACGATATTTTCCTAATCTGTGACAGCTCCCATACATGTCAATCAACACTGGACCGATTAGCACTGGCTGTCTATCGTTTTGGGCTATGCTTTGCTCCATCGAAATGCAAAGTACTTCTCCAAGATTGGCAGGGACCCACCCCTGCACTAAAGCTTGGTGGTTATCAGCTAGAAGTCGTTCAGGAATTCAAGTACCTGGGCAGTTATATCAGCGCCCGTGCGATTGAAGATGAGGTTACGAACCGTATAGCAAAAGCTCGAGGTGCTTTTGCCAATCTCCTCCACCTGTGGCGCAGACGCGACATTACTCTAGTCCTGAAGGGCTGGGTTTATAACGCAGCCGTCAGTTCAACCCTCATACGGTTGTGGAATCTGACCCATCAGGTCGACAGACATAAAGAGGCTCATCACATTCGAGCATCGTTGTCTTCGCAGCTTAGCTCAGATCTGGTGGGAGCACCGCGTGAGCAATGAGCGTGTTCGACGTCGCGTATTTGGTGCAGTAAGAGCGAGTGAACCACTCAGCACCCTTATATCACGCACCGGGCTCCGATGGCTGGGCCGCTTGTTGCGCATGCCAGCACACTGACTGTCGCGACATGCATTGTTTGCGCACCGGGGGTGCGATCGGAAGAAGAGGGGAGGCTAAGCGATGATTTGTTGAGGAGAAATAAAAACCCCCACTTCGAAGTTGGCGTCGTTTGGTGCATCCCAACTGCCTGGCTGGCGTCCTAAGAATGATGAACACGTTTGGTTGAACACACTTGCTGATACTGCGAAGAGCCAGTCAGGTGGCATTTGTGTTGTGAGTTTCTTTGTCCATCCCCCTCCCTTTTAGATTTTGCGTCCACTTCCGATCACATACGAATTACATAATATAATATTTAACATTATATTACTTGGTTTTGAATTGTTTGCAGCGTAATTTTTGTATCAACTTTTTGTGTTGCGACAGTTTGCTGAGGTGTGTTTCGCAGTCTCAAATAGCATGCATTGATTATGATGATGGTCGCCTTCGAGATTACCGGCGGATTCGAAATCGCGACTTTGAGTCGATCGTTGGCAATGGCTCCGCGTTTGCTGTGGCGTTCAATAATGAAGATTCGGTCCTTGCGTTGAATGACCTTAAATGGCCCTACGTATGGGCGTTCTAACGGTCTGCGAATGCCGTCGACGCGGACGAAAAGGTGCGAGCAGCGGTGCAAATCTAAGGGAACAAAAATGTATGCTTGGATTCCCTGGTCAAGTAAAGCGTAGCTTGGTCGCAAGCAGCGTAGTGGTAAGATTCCGGAACGCATAAGAAACCTCCAGGAAGTCTTAAAGTTTGTGCATAGACTAATTCGGCACTAGACGTTTGAAGGTCGGCTCTGATTGCTGAGCGGATGCCAAGCAGTACCATTGGTAAGGCTTTAGTTCAGTTGAGTGCATTAGCTGCACTAAGGGACGTCTTGAGCTGCCTAAGGAAACGCATGACCATACCATTCCAAGCAGGATGGCAGGCGGTAGTGCGAATGCGATGAGTGCCCAGCACTTTGAGCGTCTCTGAAAAGGTGCTACATACACGGTTACAGGGCAACCGTGAGCAGCGACCCAGTGGTCGACGAAAGTTCGCGTGACTGTTTCCGCTGCGACGTCTGGAATCGGAATGGCTTCTAGCCAACGTGTGCAGCGACCTATCATGGTCAGGATGTAGACCATACACTTAAACGGTGCTAACGGTCCACGTCGAGATGGACATGTGCAAAACGATCGGTAATTGGAGGAAAACGGCCAATTGGAGCGGACACATGTCGCTGAACCTTGGCCTTCTAACAAGTTAGGCAACTGCGTGCACAGATCCTAATGTTGCACTGCATATCAGGCCAGACATACCGCTCTGAAATGAGTTTAACGGTGGCCTTGACACATAGATGAGCGACGTTGTGAAGAGTGTAGAAGACATTGCAATGAAGAGAATCGGGAACGATTGGACGAGGACGTCAAGTGGATGTGTCGCAAACGATATTGTCATTGGATGGAGACAGCGGGTACGGTGAGATTTTTAAAGACGAATCTGATACGGCGGATTGACAATCGGTGTCGGCTTGTTGTTCCGCGGCCATGGCAGATGGATCGAGTGCCGGTCCGGCGATGTTAACTGCAGAGACGCGGAAAAAGACGTCAGCAACGACGTTATTCTGATCTGAGATGTGTCGTACGTCAGTAGAAAATAGGGCCACAAAATCCAGTTGATGGACCTCAAGTGATGTGTCGAGCTGATTGATTTCGGAAGGCGTAAATAAGCGGCTTATGGTCGGTGAAGATAATGAAGGAGTTAGCTTCAAAGACGTGCCAGAAATGTCGAACAGTGGAGTAAACAGCCAGCAGTTCGCGACTAAACGTGCTGTACTTGACTTCGGCAGATTGTAGGTGTCTAGAGAAGAAAACAAATAGCTTCCAGCATCTATAGGACGGCACCAATGGCGGTGTCCGATGAGTCAATGGCAACGCTTAGCATTCGGATCAAGGTGGTGAAGCATAGCAGCGTGGGCTAAGGCCTTTTTACTGGCCTCGAATGCTTCGGTGGCGGCAGCGGTCAGTTCCACGTCCACGAAGCTGATCGGTAAGTGGACTTAACAGGCCGGCGCAATGTGGAAGAAAATTAAGTAGGTTAATCATACCGTTAAAACGGCGAATAGTGGCCAAATTAGTCGGAACTGGAAAGTCTCTGATGGCGCGAACTATATCGTCTAGAGGCCGTATAGCATGCTGATTGAAATGGTGTCCGAGAAATTCGACAGAGGGTTGCTGACAAATGTACTTGTCGGCGTTGACAGTGATGCTATTAGCAGCTAACCGATCGAAGAGGATCTTCAGATTTTTGTGTGTTGTTCTTCGGAAACGCTTGCCACTAAAATGTCGTCGATATAAGGGCAGACAAACACGAAACCTCTAGTGACGGAATCGATGAATCGTTGAAAAGTCTGGGCTCCGTTGCGAAGACCAAAGGGCATACGCAAAAATGTGAAGAGCCCAAAAGGCGTGATTACGGCAGTTTTCGGTATATTTTTCTCAGCGACTGGGATCTGGTGCTAAGCGCGAATCAGATCGATTTTCGGGAACACAAGGGTGCCGCGCAGGCTAGCCGTGATGTCCTTAATGTGAAGAAAAGGATAGCGATCGGGAACAGTTGCGTTAATGAGCGCGCGGTAATCACCACAAGGACACCAGCCTGTTAGCGCAACATGTGGAGCAGCGAAACCCACGAGTTTTTAGACGGGCGAATGATGCCTAGCTCAAGCATATGCTCGAACTCTGACCGGATGATTTTCAGCTTATCGGGGTCATTCACCTGGCTTTAGCGAATACGGACGGACCTTTGGTAAAGATCTGATGCTTTGCAGCATCAATGGCGAATGGCAACAGTGCTATTGCACGGAAGACTTGCGGGAACTTACTATTAAGCATCTGACCGACAGGTGAGCTCCATTGGTTGGCGTATACAGAACCGACTGACTCAATATCGGCCCGTAGCCTAGTGGTAACGATCTTGACTCGTAATTTTGTGGCGCGTGTTCGAATCTTCGTAAGGGTGGGCGTCCTCGCGTTATACTCGGCCCGGGTGTGACTGGTGGTGGTCGCACGGCAGCGAAGCGCCGTTACGGTGTACAGCTGACACATTTATTATTAAAGTGTCTATAACCGCCAGGTTCGTATGATGATCAGTAAGACGATGGTGCTTCGTGTCTACAGGCAAGTCAAAGTGCTGCAGGAAATGCAAGCCAAGCATTGGCGTCTGAACATCTGCGACGAGGAAAATCCATATAAAACAGCATCGCAGGTATAAAGTAAGCGTGAGCAAGAGTTGACCGTACATGGGAATGGTCGTTCTGTTGGCTGCGCGCAGTGAACTAATCGCCTTCTCATTCGGGTCCTTTTATTGCTGGGAAGGACACTAACTTCGGCGCCAGTGTCCACTAATTAGCGAACTCCCGTTTCGCGATTGTTGACGAAGAAAAGGCGACCGTGGCGACCGGAAATGTCCGTGGCCTCTACGTGATGGTCGGCCCGTTTCCCTGTGACTTGCGTGAGAAGGAGCAGGGTGGGCGACAGGATTTGGCATTCGCACCAAATCGTCTATGATACCAGCAATGGTTAGGTCTCTTAGATGGAGATGGCGAAAGAGGCTTGGAACCTGATGAACGGAATCGATTCCTATAGCGGTTCTTTCCTACATTCCCTAGAGCTACTATTTCGTCGAGTCGTTTGCTCAACATAGCAACGGTTGATGCTAATTGCGCGACGTTATCTTACCACGTTGACTGAATGTGCGCGGTCCGGCCGTAAGCTTCCCAGATACGGTCAGCCGCGTCGCCTAGCTGAAACAGAGACAGGTCTGCATTAACGTAAAGGATGCTACAATCCCGCGTGAGGCGGCTAAGCTACATCTCTTTGAGAAACAAATCATCAACAGTGACTGGTTTGGCTAGACTCTGCATCTTACGTATGGGCTGAGGTGGTTCCAAATCCCCTAGCTCGGTTTCGCCAAGCAACTAGGTGACGCGCTGAGTGTCGGAAATACCAGCAGCTTTGATCTCCGCGTAAGTCTTCTGTGATTTTGGAAGATTTAGAATGTCATCGATATCACCGAGGAACTGTGGGGGAAATGCTGCGACGATGTTGTGAAATTTGAAGTTCTCAGATCGGATATGATGCAACCAAAAGATGGACTTGAGTTGAGTGAACCAGGTTTTCCGGTTACTTTCCCGAAGAGGGGGAGTTGGTGTGGTAACAACAAGAACGGAAGCGTCGTCTGAAAGCTTAACGTCCACAGCGAAAAACTTGCTGTTAGCAAAAATAAACCAGTCAATAAAAAATAGGAAAAAGGAAGAAAACGAGCAAGATATACGGCCAAAGCTGAAAAAGGTTAGTAACGGGTTTACCGTAAATAATAGTAGGTGGGGTCACTAATTATAGCAGAATTGATGGACGGACACTATATTTGCACAGCCAATCAACCGATGGCGAGTGAAAAGATAAGTAAAAATAGGACGGTAGGCGTTTATTGCCGAAACGTATAGACTCGCTAGGCTAGAAGGGGAACCCAACGAAAGCTAGCTAGGGAGAGGATAGAAAGGATGTTCCGGTAGTGTAGGAGATTGACTCCAGCGACCGCATTCCGGAAGTGTGAATATAAACAAAAGTGGTCAGCAAGCGACAGACACACCGCATAATTTCCCTGGGTACAGATGAAACAATCTGTTGGTAATATTGTACACATAATGCCAGGAAATCTTCAGGTAGCTACAAGGCAGTCTTACAAGCTGGCGCGGTCCACAGAGTAGAAATCAGCTTCCAAGTCAAGGAAAAGCACCACTGTCGGTCGTCTGTGTGACTGCTCTAAAAGTTAGCGAAGAGTAGATAAACGGTCGATACCACCACGACCAGGGCGAATGCCAGCTCGGCTTTCAGTGATTCGGTTCGCTTGGGGACCAGTAAATCGTCGAAGAATGATATACATGAGGAGTTTGGATGCCATGGAAAAAAGCTGATACATCGATGATTTTCGCAAAAAGTACGCTGACTCTTTTTGAAGATGGACATAACAGTTGACAGTCGCCAGTCTGAAGTAATCTATTCACTGTTTCGAATCGTTTTAAATAGCGGCGAGTCCAGTCTATAAAGGGTCACCAGCATCGTTTAGTAAAGATGAAGGTCCTCGGGTCCTGGAGCCTTGTTTCGTTTCAACACGGAAAGCTCATATCGAATCTTTTCCAAAGTGTGAGGTGTCACATCTGCTTTCCACGACGGCTCAGGCGACTCGGCAAACGGCAATGCCGCAGCAGGCCTGCTGAGCTGTTCTTCAAAATGTTCCGTAAAAACGGGCTAGACGGCGACGCTGAGAACGAACCAGCTGCCTATTTTCTCAGTTATCGTCTCGCTAACGGGTGGCTTTCTTGGAACCGTGTTCCGAATGAGCTGGAACGGAACTCGGCTGGCGTTCTCCATCTCACGGGTCCTTACGATCCACCAACGTTCCCGGCGATTCGAAGACTCCTTGCGATGAGTAGTTTCAGAAAGTAACGGACATGTTGAAACTCAGTGCCTATTGGAAGTTGTTTCCTTGCTTCGAGCAGGCTGATCGATGCCTCAGAGATCCATTCGCGGTTACGAGATAGCAAGTTGGGTGCACAGCATGTGTTAAAGACAATTAATGGCGCCTTTGAGACGATTCCAGTCAGCGTATGGTTCACCAACCTCATTCATCACTGACAATTGGTGGGCCAGTTGGTCGTGATATTACTGAATACCGAGAAAATGCAACAGAAATGCCCCAGTGTAGCTACATCTAGTATCTTTTAGCAGATCTACCTATTATGATGATAATTGTTCTCGAAATCTCAAGTCGGTAAGGCGCGAGTCCAAGAGTTTCTTAAACTCCGACACCGACTTTGCCTCGACTGTCTGCAGGCAGGTCTTTCCAAATACTCACCACCCTCCGCTCGAAGCAGTTGGTGAGCGAGGCGCTTCAAATTCGGTACGACAACATTGTGCCGGCGTCCTCGTGTGCTGCTTGGTGTGCGCAGATGAAGCAAAGGCCTCAACATGGGGTAATCATCTAGATATAATATCCGGTGCATCATGATGTAGTCAACTCGCATTCGACGATAAGGCACGGTGTACAACCCTGGTCTCTTGCACCGGTCTTCATATGGCACACCTCGCAAACCGGGGACGAGCCTTGTGGTCACATGCTGTACCCGCTCAATCCTTTGCACCTCGCTCCGAGTAAACGGACAGTAGGCGGGTGAGCTGTACTCCAGCATTAGTTTTATGGTAGAAGAAAAAAGGCTGGTGGCAACTGCTTCGGACCAAATGCAGAAGCTGCGTTGTAGCGCCCAGAGCATGAGTAGTCCGTTTTGGTAAAGCCTGCTCGTTTTTTCCACGGGTTTCAAAGCACAGCGTGAGAGTACGCCGAGATCTTTCACGAATGATGATGGATGTAACTGTTAACCGGCCAGATTGTAGACTTACACAATACCACCCTTGCTCAGGCTCATGAATACCCACTTGACCGGGATGATCCGAAGGCTGACCATTGCTGACCAAATGGAGAGGTGGTCTAGGTCACGCTAAAGCAGATCAGTCGTCGGGCGCCTCAATTACCCACCATAACTTAAGGTCATTTGCAAACAGCGCGCAAGGTGAACTGAGAAGCTGAGGCAAATTGCTGATGTGGATAAGGAACAAAATGGGTCCAAGGACTGTGCCCTGCGGGACGCCAATGGTTGTCGAGCTGCAGAATGCGAGTTCAAGTTACAGGTAAGAAGATTAGAAGACAGACGCCTCTTGGAAGCGGGAAGAGTGAGCACCAAGTGTGCGCGTACTAGAACATGGTCGGAATCCAGGCACGTGCTCCAAATTGGCCGACAGTCTTTAAGTGATTTGCGCCATCTGTAACTGATGGCAATATGGTCAATTTGGATCCAGGTCAAGGAGGGATTCGGTGGGTGTCAGGTGAAGCGATGTGACCGTTGGTACTGGAAAACAGTGCTGCTGAGGTAAAGGTTTTGGTCGGTGCACAGTTGCAGGAATCGATCATCAGTGTCTGTTCGGCGTGCATCGACTCCAAAACGTCCTCCAAGGTGCTGTTCAGAGCCTGAAAGACGGCCCACTTGGGCATACATGTCACCAGCAACAAGCACGATGTCGGTGTTCTTCGTCATGCGAAGAAGAAATGAGAGCTGTCGAGAGAAATCGTCTTTGAAACCCACTAAATCGCATTTAGTAGGGGCTTAAACTGAGGCGATGAAAAAGGTACCTTGCCTTTAGACGCTGCTTATTAACTCCAATAGTAGTTCGAAGTCAAACCGCGCACATGCGGCTGTTCACCGGTATCCAGTCGAGCAGATTGTCTTCAACATGTTTACAGAGGGCAATACTAAAACCGTAAAATACGTCGAGCCATTGACTCGGTATCGTCAGAGACAGGAAGAATGTAGTCAGATCCAGAATCAGGGAGTCGAAGCTACGTCACAACGTCGTTATCTTGTATGCGTGTTTCGGGGACACAGCACAAAACACCAAGAGTGTGAAGAGTAAGAGTCAGTGCTGCCTGCTGGTCGACCTGACCAGGAGTGTGGACGTTAAAGGAACCAATGTGAAATGAAATATTAGGTTTGATGGAAGAGCTGCATGCACCGATGGCAGCAGCTGCGAGTTCAGTGGCAGTCTCCTGTCCAATAGACGGAGAAGAGAAAAAAACAAGATGATAATGAGAGAGCATTGTGGATGTGATCGAGAGGGCAGATGATACTTTCCGGTTGCCCATTCCAAGAGAGGGGTTTTATTCGAAGTCCCCTGCCTCTAACCTTTGACTCAACCGTCTGACGGACAAGAGGTACATGGAGGTTCGCTTGGGGGACTCCACACGGAGCCTTTGGCTGAATAGTCTGACCCATATAAGGCAGTGGGAGATGTGAATGTTCATTTGAGGGACCCTACCCGGAGCTTTTGGCTAATAGCCTGACACACAAGGCAGTTGGGAGCAAGTCCAGCTAAGGAGTGGGATTGTAGAGATCCAATGGGATCTGCTTAAGGCCTGTCACATACAGCCTTCGAAGAGCTAGAGTAATGCACACATGCTTTACGATCTAATTACGTTGCACACCTGCGACCACAGCCAGCCGCAGGTGGGGGTTGGCGAGCATGCAGCAATTTGACCAGGGGCTGCCTGGCTTGAGGCGGGCGGTAGCAAACCACTGAGCACCGGAAGGTGCCCTCCCACCGTCAGAGACAATGCGTGGCGCTCGTGCTCTACGTCAATCGAGCTGTGAGCTTATAACCCGTAGACCTGTTGTCCCCATGACTAGGTTTTAAAGGAAGAGGGCCATTGACCTCTCCCTAATCTCCGAGGAGGATCGGATTCTGAGACTGTTAGTCTGACTGCTAACCACTGATCGGTCTGGTATGTGTGGCTCTGAAGTCACTTGATCGTGGGTCACGGGGGTACGCAAACCATCGCACCACGCTAAGATCGTCTCGTTGTGATAGAATATGGCATATAAGGGATAACTAATACTTTGCCACTTAAAATAACGTAATGACAGCATCATTTCATGGAGAATCGGCATTTATGCTTTGGAAGCACTTTGAAACTGTCTTGCCATGTTGACTTCGGTGACCGACAAACCCGCATAATTTGTGACAGACTAGTAAGGTTTCGACATGATGAGACCCGATTTAATATGCGAGCTGGATTTACTTGAATAGTTAATCAAACTTGTATGGTAGCAAGCGCAGGTGAAACAATTGTTACAATCGTTATCAAATCCTAGGTTTCACAGTTAAATTGAGGAACTGAAACGGTGTAATGAAGCACTTCACACTGCGTAGAATCGCAGCCAAACACACGGAATTCCGGTCTATGGAAGGTTCAATGTTTCTTACTGGTTCGCGAGATTTATCGACAATTTTCCGCTGCATTGTAGTCCGTCATTTCTTACAAAATATTTGGACAAATCGTATAGGACTCCACGAAGTATCTACTATTCTATGATGTAATGCGGATAAATAAAGCCAAGGGTTGACAAGTCCCGTACGATAGTCTATGGGAAATGTGGCAGCAAATAAACATCGCCTCTGTGGACCCACCATATCATCCACGTTACACAAATGTAAATCCGTCTACCCCGACTTTGTTGGGGCTGGTGAGAACAAGGATTGTTTGCGTCGTGTTGGCATTCAGTGAGCAGGATTCATGTCACGTAATGCAAGTGGTGTAATGCATCGTCGAGACGCCGTAAAAATGTGGACAACGTGGGGGCAACAATGAGATGAGTCAGAAGAGCATTCCAACAAATTTTGCAGAGGAATAGTTCCGGCGGCATTCCAACCGGCTATTTTGGGTGGCCATGTTCAGCTGGTGGCCTCTTAGTTGTGCATTGCGAATAAGTTCCAGGTGGCGGCAAAAGAGACTAGAGTGTACAAAATTTGTTACGTCAGAATGAGGTCACCCAGTGGCCAGCGACAACTTGCGCTGTACATTCCTAGGGCTTCCAGTCGTATTTGGAATGCCAAATTGAACAAACCCTTCAAATGTTTGGTTGTCATTTCAAAGTTGGTCTTGGAAAACCCGCTGTGTGGTAAGATTGCGACACGTAACCTTTATTTAGATCTCCGTTCACTTTGAAGTAGACCTCAGTCATTCCGATCGCAAGGACCGTATCCGAAATGGGAATATTTCAGTGGTGCTCCTCCCAACACTGGCACACCACGACCACAGTTTCGTCCTGGTTTGGACTCATCAGGTGGAGATATCCTGAGCTGGGGTGGAAGCCAGTTCCTCAACTTCGCCTCGAAATGCTTCGCGACGCTACAACTAACCGTGCACATTTAAGTCGCACTGCATTGTCGAACCACACACCAATATCGATCTACAGGCTATAACTGTCCTGACATCTTCCACAACTAATCTGTCGCCCACGACGACCAAGCACCGTGGTCGGGAGGTTCGTCTTCCGACTATGTAGTGTACACATTTGTCACAATTTTATTCCACTTGCAACTGGAAAAAATCCAAGCATCCCGGAAACATAAAATATCCATAAACCTAAACAATGTTATATGCCAAACATTTGTTAGTTATTTTTGCGGTTGTTCTTTTTTTCCCTACACGTTCCAACACCCCCGACCGATCGATTGGCTCTCATGAGCAACGCATTCGAGGATCACCGAAAGCAACAAGCATTCAACCGCAAAATCTGGACATTCTTCGCGAGACCAAGTTCGAGTTGGCGCGGGGCTGTGAGAAGCCACACACAAGCGAAACGTTTGGCAGCAGCGGAGTTTACAGTCCTACCATTTTCTGGAAAACCAGTATATTTTGCAGCCCGACAAGCCGCTTCTACAGACAACACAACAAACCCAGATTGCAGACAAACCCATCTTATGATATGAACGTTGACAATCTTCGTACTCGGCACGATTTTGCTTTATGAACCTCGAGTTACATCATTATTAGCCTTCTAGTGGAAGGAGAGATTTGTAGCAGCCCAAAAGATAACTCGTATCTTCCACAAACAGTATTACTACTGATTGAATGCACAATGTTCGACATTGTTATACCGCTCTCCACCCGCCCATTTCTATTTGCGTCAGTCTGTCTGATGAGTGACTGAGCTAACGTCTCATCCGTCCCCGTATACTTGTAGCCCCTCGAATATAGTCCACTGCGTCCAACTTCATTTGCCTTCTGATACTAGTACTCGATTAAGCACCTAGGTCAGGAATAGTAGTCACTGGTCCTACAGGGCCAAGCTGAGCCGGGCAGTAGGGGTGTGACATGTCCGATATTCAAACTCGGTATACCAGTGAACGTCGGCTGTTCCAAGTAACGCTTCAAACGAGAGATGATGCAGAGGCTGTTCTCATCAGCGGCTCGAACACCGAGCTACTCCGTGTATGGTCGCATTCTTCCAGAGGTACCTCGAAGCGAACGCCAAAAATGCAAACGAAACCCAGGTAACCACCGACTTGAGGGGGCAAGATCGATTCGTTTTCACGGTGCCCCTGAGATCCAGACTACAAGCAACCTTGAGAAGTAGGCACATGTTTGGTATTGGTGCGTAATATGTGAAGCGCTCTGTTTTGAAAACAATCGTTGGTTCCACCTCAGGGTTTCTATAATCACCCAAATACCGAGGGTGCGGTCCATGAGTGTTGAAAGTAACAATGCAATCCAAATCCATGGCAGAAAAGTCGCTCGAAAAGTTGCATAAAATACGCAAAAATCTGCCGTCCGAAATAGCAGCAGCACCTGCAGCTCAAAATAACCCAAGCTATCATCAAATCTGCCAGTTTGTTCCCTCATCTTATTCGCACAACTGACTGATGCGAACATGGATCACCTTCCTAAGCAAGTAGGTTGCGCAACACCACCCGCCACACATTCGCCGAATAGCCGTAACGCGTCTCAGCTGCCAGATAGTTAATGCACGCATTACGCAGCCCATAGTTCAAAGCCCTCTGAGCTTACCGTAGGACTTAATGAACTGGAGGCAGTCGCTGCGATCTTGATTCCCTTTCAGCACTCAATAACTCACCGGTACCTTAGAGCAAGTAGGTCAAACCCTGCAGCCTACCAGGCAACAGACTATGCTGGCATCACCGCCGCTTTGATACTCAGACGAAACGATGTACTACGCCTTGGAACCTATCCTCAACTCAAGCTGGGAAACTTCAAGACCACAAATCAAGTACCAATAATGTCAGCGATTACAGGACTGCTAATCAGGGAACGCGTTCCTGGTTGATACCTGGGCTGAAATAAGCGTGGTTCTTCCAGCACCTGGGAAGGCGACGCAGCCATTCACTCTCAGTCTTCGTGCCGCTAACGACATACTCATCCCAAATTACGGTCCACGCTTCTTAACAGTCGAATTAGGTCTGAGTAGGACATTTAGTTGGGTGTTCATTATTGCTGTCGTTCCGTTTGCTATCATAGGCATGGACTTCCTCAGACATTGGTCAGGGAGAAACTACAGAGGGTAGTCGACCCCGCGACTACACCCAGCGTCGTTGGGCACCAACGCAGGCTGTTCAGCTATCAATCCTGTCTACGTTTTCCCACAGATCTCTCCTAACTAGGCCGACAATTTCTCCCATTATCCCAAACTCCTTCGATCAATTAGCGCAGCTCTTTCCCTGGCATCTCAACTCACGCATCAGATCCGGACTGAAGGTTCACCCGTCTCATCACGCACGCGTCGATTTTCGCCGGAGAAACCAAAGCGAGCTAGGGCGGTGTTTCAGAACATAGAAATTGGAATAATTCGTCCTTCAGATAAGCCTTGGTCCTCTCCAATCCAGATGGTGACTACCGAGCACTAAACAACTTTACGGTCCCTGACGGGTACCCTATCCCACACATGCAGGACCTTACTACATGTCTCACAGGTATAACGGTCTTTAGCAAGGTCGATCTTGTTCGCGCCTACCACCAGAAACTTGTCGAAGAAAAAGACATGGCTAAAACCGCCGTCATCACTCCCTCAGGATTGTCCGAATTTTAGGAATGCCCTTCGGTTTGTTCCACGCTGCACAGACCTTTCAATGATATATCCACGACGTTACGTGAGGACTAGACTTTGCTTACCCCTACATCGACGACATGCTTGTAGACAGTTCATCCGACGAAGAGCGCCGCGCTCATATTCAATCATCCTCCTAGCGGTCGACCCAACAGGGCGTCACCATTAACCCGACTAGGTGCGAGCTTGGCAAGCCAACAGCAGAATTCCTAGGTCACCTCATTTCATAGTTTGGTATCCAGTTTCTTGTGGATAAGATCCAGGCTATGAGAGACATTCTAGCTCCGACTTCATTTAAGCACCTCTATCAATTCTGTGGTCCAGTTAACTACTATCGACGATTCATTCCCCGATATGCTCAACTTACGCAGTCCCTGACTGACCTCAGAGGAAGCGAGCGTAAGTTCGCTTTCCCCGATACAGCACGTACGGCTTTCACCGAGTTTCAGGATGTTATCTTCAAAAGCTCTCTTCGCCCACATCATCATCATCATCATTATACACGTTAGCTGCAGGTGGCAAACACCTCAGCTAATATGCCGCAACACTAAAGACAAGAAGAAAAGATAACAGTAGCATGCCGACTGAGTCCTCAATAACGGATGGACATCGTTCCGGTGAGCTAACAGCCACCTATCGTGCAACAAAAAGTTATAATATGGCTAGCGAATGAGATCGTGATTGGAGGGGGAGGCTAAGAAGGAGGGGATAAACAAAAGAACTCACAGCACAAACACCACTGGGACCGCCTCCTAGTCATATATTCAAGTGTGTCCAAGCAAACGTGTTCATCGTCCTTAAGACCCCAACCAGGCAGTTGGGATGCACCAAACGACGCCAACTTCGAAGTGGGGGTTTTTATTTCTCCTCAACAAATCATCGCTTAGCCTCCCCTCTTCTTCCGATCGCACCCCCGGTGCGCAAACAATGCATGTCGCGACAGTCGGTGTGCTGGCATGCGCAACAAGCGGCCCAGCCATCGGAGCCCGGTGCGTGATATAAGGGTGCTGAGTGGTTCACTCGCTCTTACTGCACCAAATACGCGACGTCGAACACGCTCATTGCTCACGCGGTGCTCCCACCAGATCTGAGCTAAGCTGCGAAGACAACGATGCTCGAATGTGATGAGCCTCTTTATGTCTGTCGACCTGATGGGTCAGATTCCACAACCGTATGAGGGTTGAACTGACGGCTGCGTTATAAACCCAGCCCTTCAGGACTAGAGTAATGTCGCGTCTGCGCCACAGATGGAGGAGATTGGCAAAAGCACCTCGAGCTTTTGCTATACGGTTCGTAACCTCATCTTCAATCGCACGGGCGCTGATATAACTGCCCAGGTACTTGAATTCCTGAACGACTTCTAGCTGATCACCACCAAGCTTTAGTGCAGGGGTGGGTCCCTGCCAATCTTGGAGAAGTACTTTGCATTTCGATGGAGCAAAGCATAGCCCAAAACGATAGACAGCCAGTGCTAATCGGTCCAGTGTTGATTGACATGTATGGGAGCTGTCACAGATTAGGAAAATATCGTCAGCGTACTCCAAGTCAAGAAGTCGGTCTCCAGGAAGTAGCTCCACACCTTCTAGGTCGTGTTCAGCGAACGCTGTTTCCATGACTTCGTCAATAGCGAAGTTGAAGAGAAAAGGTGACAGCGGGCAACCTTGTCTCACACCGCCGGTGATACTGAAGGGTGGCGACAGTCTGCCATAAACGCTAACTCTGCCCAAACTATGCGCGTACAGCGCTTTGATAACCTCTGTGTACTTATCAAGCACACCTTTCCTTAGCAGACAGTCCCAAAGGGCACATCGATCGGCTGAGTCGAAGACACTTTTTACGTCAAGAAACACGATAACGGTGGGTCGCCAATAAACATGGCGGTGCTCCAACAATTGACGCAAAGTGGTCGATGCAGCCCCGACCTCGACTAAACCCAGCTTGCTCTTCACGAATCTGGTTTTCAGAAGTGCCAGTCAGTCTGGGGAGAATGACAGACACAAGCAATTTAGAGGCAATTGAGACCAGACTGATCCCTCTATGATTGCCGCATTCCGAACGGGAGCCTCCCTTGAAAATTGGGACAATGACGGAGCGGCTCCAGTCTGTCGGGGCAGTCTCCTGCTCCCAAAGTTTCATTAGCAACTCGCGTAACTCATCTACTAGCAGGTCCCCCGAATTTGAAGAGGGCTGGAAGAACTCTATCTGACTTTGCGGCCTTATGTAATTTCAACAGCCTGAGCTCACGTTCGACTTTGTGCGTGAGGGCGGATCTAAGGAGACGGCCCAGAGAGAAGGGCGTTCAGTGCCTGAAGAAAGCGTTAACTCAGATTGGTTAAACTGCCTAACGCTTCAAGCGCTTTGACAGACTGTGGACCGGCTGTCCACTTTCGTCGCGTATTGTCTCGCTAACACCACGTCTTCTGCTGCCCGTTTCTCGTATCAGACGGCATAACCTACGATGATTACCAAGGTCAGCAGATCTTTCCATTTCCGATGCACAATGGGACCACCAGGCTTCGCAGTCTCTCTTCAGACTTGCACACAGTTTTGCCCTGAGATTTTTATGAGTCTCGTTGTGTTCGATTCCAGCTGGGATACATCGGCGAGCATCCATGAGTTCCAGAGAATGTGTAGAGACCCAATGTTTAGGTTGGCAATTTGATTTGCCACATGAAGACATGCCAGCGGATAGTAACGTTTGACCAGTATGCAACCAGTGAGCTTCGACGGTGTTCAGTGGGCGCTTATTCAGCCCGGATGTCAGCGCACTTTGATACGCATTCAGAACACCTGGCTTCGCAAGCTGACTGGTGTCAATGCGTTCACATCGACATTGCGGACGTCCACCGAAACGCACCCGAAGGTCGGCGCAGACAAGTGCGTGGTCAGAGTCCACGCTCCTGCTCCAAATCGAGGTTCAGTTTTGGACACAGCCTGTCCAGCGGTAACTAATAGCGATCTGATCGATTTGCGTCCATGGCTGGTGCGAAGCTGGCTTACCGAACAACCTCCTCGTGGTGCCAGCTGGGTGGTTCGGGATTTTCCCGTTCCAGCAAATGGTTCGGCGGCAGTGTTCCAGGACGTGGTGGGTTTTCGCCTGGCAAGCGTTCTCCCTATAAAAAGCCACATATGTCCGTTTAACAACACTGTGACGTGGCGGACGTGACTCGCCACTAAATAAAGTCACTGCCCCTTGCTTCATCCTGGCGAAGCATTGTATTCCAGCAATCTTATGCTGTACTTCTAGGGAGCATTGGGCCCCTGTTTGACAAAGGAACAAACAAAAGGCGTATGAACTGAGCAATCAGTCCCCGGCTCCCAATGGGCGCGATTCCCTGAATTCGCTCCGCTGCCTTGCGGGCAGGCTATTAAGCCAAAGGCTCGGGGTGGTGTCCCCTAAGTCAACACCCTACTTCGGCTTGGGCAACCTGGTAGTATCTCGCCCTCTGAGGAAACCATGGACATTGTTGTGTTGTGTTTTATTTTACTGTTTCTGTACCTTCGTTTGAATCCCATGGTTTCTGATGGCATTATGTCTGTTAACAGACTTTTGCAAATATATATATATATATATATATATATATATATATATATATATATATATACTGGTGCGAAGCTGGTGGGCGCCAACTCACGATTCTGCGGGTGCTATATGGTAAGTTTGTGCTCGCGAGAAAGAGCCGCGCATCTGCACAAAGCTGTAACAATCACTCACCATTATCCTTGCGGGAGCCTACACCATGTTGACCGCCAAGATAAAGCTCATCAGAGAACAACTTTCCTACTTTGACGTTTAGATCGTCAGCCAACATCACAGTATCCGTGCTTCTTCTGTAACGAAGGAGATGGTGAAGTTGCTGATAAAAATCATCTTTTACCGAATCAGCGATACAGCTTGTAGGAGCGTAGGCCGCAATGACAAACGGCGCACATCCGACTGTTGGTTGGGATCCAACCGATCAGAGCAGCTTCAGGCCGGGGACTTAAAACAATGCCGACTTCAGCTGGATCTACATTTGAAGCTGCGTCATCGCCAGGCAGGCGCAATGAGAATGTGCCGTCAGTGTCGCATGTGGGGGTTCGCAGAGCAAGCACTGAGTTCGAATCTTGCAGGCGGGTCTCTGATAAACAGCATATATCGATCGATAGGGTCTTTGGTGTGCGGGCAAATGCTGCCTGTTAGCCAATCTGTAGCAAAAAGCGCACGTTGAGGCAGGCCAGTCTTAGCGAGAAGCGAGGTGTCCAAACGGAAACGGATGAACTGACGTTGTCGGTTTGGTTGAACATGGACTTGGCGACTGGATTGGAGCGACGCCCTGCGACTGTGTGATTTGAAACTAGAAGACAAGCGACTATTGAAGCAAGCTGGGGGAGGACCAAGAATTGGGGGATTAAAAATGGGGGATAAAAATAAAGTTGAAGTGGGACGATAAGGATGAAAAAGCGCAAGAAGGGGGAGGATAGAAAACCTAAGCAGCAGCATCCAAACCCCTATCCACCCTGCTCGATGCAGAAGACACGGCAGCGTTTATTATCCTCTGCGACGGCCAGAGCATCAAGAAATTGTTAGGAGAAAGGTTCATTGTATTGAATGGGCAGAATACTGTCAGGTTGCTTAGGCCTAGACAAGTGAACGACTGGGGTTCTCAACCGAGGCCTTTGGTTCAAAAACCTTACCGTAAGGCAGCAGGCTTCTGGCAATGGACTACAGTGAGCCTGTTTTATGGAGTAAGGAGCCACCCTCACTTAGACCCTGAATTTGGAGGGCTAGGAGACTGACTTTGTCAGACCTCCAACCATTGACCAATTTGGTAGGAGTGGCTCTGAAGGTGCGAAAAGCACCACCCAGCATAGCTCCATGCATTACTGAGGCACACAAACCATCGCACCATGTTAAGGTCAAGTCTCGTATACTCCTCTCTCTTACCACTGAAACCTCAGACGTTGCGGTAAGAGCTGTTCTCCAACAACACGTTGGTGGGCAGTTGCAAACTCACCGTTTCTTCTTCAAACGCCTCATCATTACCATCATTCTACGCGTTTTCTGGAGATGGAAAACACCTGTTATTGTGTTGCAATACATGAGAATAGAGAAAAAAACGTGCAACAGATGCAAGCCATCTGACCTAGCAGCAACAGATAGGCATCGTACTAGAAAGCTACTAGCCGGCTACTATGCAACAAGAAAAAATGCTATGCAAAATGTGTATTATGCTAAGAAATGAGATCATGGTTGGAGGGGGAGACTGAGGGATGGGGAGGGACAAGGAAACTCACAACACAAAAGCCACTGAGGTCGGCTCCTAGCCACCTCAACAAGTGTATCCAGACAAACGTGTTCATCGTCTCTTGGACCAAAAAAAGCAGGGAGTCAAGAGGCTCTAACGGAGGCCAACTTCGAAGTAAGGGTTTTCATTCCTCTTGACCGAGTCAGCACTTGGCCACTCCTCCTCTTCTTCCATCCACACCCACGGCGCGCAACAACGCACGTCGCGGGAGTCGGTGGGCTGGCATGAGCAATACGTGATCGAGCGATCGCAGCTTGGTGCGTGAAACAACAGTGCTGAGCGGTTCACTTCTTCCTGGGATGTAAACAAGGCGTCGAAAACGCTCATTGCTCACACGGTGTTTCAACCAGATGTGAACCAAACTGCGAAGGCACCGGTGGTCGAAGGTAACTAGCCTCTTTAAGTCTGCTGATCTAATGGGACAATTTTCGCAACCGTACGGTAGGGTCGAACGTACGGCCGCATTTTACAATCTACCCTGCAGGGAGAGAGAAAGATGTCGCGCCGGCGCCACAAGTTGCGAAGGTTAGCAAAGGCGCTGCGACGTTTTGCTATGTGGTTACTTATCTTGGTTTCGATTCCACAGGCAATGATACAGCTGCTCAAGCAGTTGAATTGCTGGACGAATTCCAGCTGATCCCCACCAAGAGTCAGCGCAGGAGGCGGCCTCTGCCAATCCTGGATGGAAGCTCTGCACTTCGATGGTGCAAAGCAAAGTCCGAAACGGCTGACGGCCAGTGCTAATCTGTCCAGTGACGCTTGGCAGGTTTGTGAGTTGTCACAGATGAGGGCAATATCGTCAGCATACTCCAAGTCAAGAAGTCGTTCACCTGGGAGCAGCTCCACGCCTAAGTCGTGTGTTGTGAAGGTAATCTCCAGGACTTTGTCAATAGAGAAGTTAAAGAGGAAAGGGGGCAGCGGACATGCTTGTCTCACACCACTGGAGATAATGAAGGGCGGCGATAACTTGCCGTAAGCCCTCACCGACAGAGGTACGCACGTAGAGCGCTAGGATAATATTCACCTACTTCTCGTGCACACCTTTCCTGAGTAAACAGTTCCAAGGGGCACATCGATCAACCGAATCGAAGGCTCCTTTGATGTCAAGGAACACGACAAAGGTGAGTCGCCAATGTGTGTGATGGTGTTACAACAAATGGAGCAAGGTGAATATGTGGTCGATACACCCCGACCTCGGCGAAAATCGGCTTGCACTTCAGGAATCTGGCTTTTACGAGTGCCAGTCAGTCCGTGAAGGATCACCGAGGCAACCAGAGGGATCCCGGTACAGAATGTTTGAAAGGGAACTGCTTACAACCTACGTAGATATCCGTCCCTTACGACACAGATAAGAAGACCGGAGTTTCAAGGTAAACACTAACAAGAAGTCGCTCATGTTCACCTTCAACTCATCTTCTGAAAGGTATTCACCACGGGAATTCTGACACCTAGACTGTCACACAATTCACTGCTGACATACGTCATGTTGCATGTGTCGCTAACGCCGTAGTTGACGCCCTCTCTCGCGTCAACCTCAATATGCATATGCTGCCTACCGTCGACGTTGCTGCCATGGCATCGGCTCAGGTCCAAGAGGAAGACCTCCAACGCACCCCGCAGTCCACTTCACTGCATGTACAACCCGGTGCTCTCCAAACAACGGAAGGAACCATCCTTTGTGACACCTCCAATGGTTGTCCTAGACCCTTTATGTCCTTCTCGTTAAGAAGCACAGTCTTTGATGCAGTTCACCCACTAACACATTCCGGTATACCAATACTTTTGAAAATGGTCACCAAGCGTTTCGTTTGGCCAAGCGCAAACAAAGATATTCGTAACTGGGCTCGTGCTTGTCTTCAACGCCAGCACTCCAAGGCATATCAACACACCCGTAGTCATCTCTGCTCATTACCCACCCCGGATTTGCGGTCCTCACATGTACGCTTAGGCTTGTTTGGACCTTTGCCTTGGATACATACTGACATGTGTGGACCGCCTAACTAGATGACCAAACACCATCGTTGAACCAGACTGCGCAGACGAAACTGTCGTCCGTGCTTTCTCAGATCGCTGGGTGCCCATCAACCATCATAATCGACCATGAAACGCCATATGAATTTCCACAATTCCATAAGCTCTGCAACTTCTTACGCCATCGCCATATGCACACGAAGGCATATTACCCTGGAGCATATTCGAACGCTGTCATCGACAGTTTAAGTCATCTCACTGTGCTACACATACGCATTCGCTGCGGTCAACGCCTCCTCGTGAGTAGACCAGAGATGTGCAAATGCACAGTGAACTCCATACCTGCACTCACGTTTTCGTCCGCAAGGGTGCACTACACCGTGCTCTTCAGAGTTCTCCAAGGTACTCCGAAACACTTTAACTTAGACCTGAATAGTCGCCGAACAACGGTGTCCATCCACCGTCTCAAGGTTGTAACCCGCTACAGCCATAGGTAGACAGTCGCAGCTGTATTTTCAGCATCTGGCACCCAGGTCCCTCGGTTACTCTTTGCTAATCTAGGCCCAATGCTAAGCAAGTGAAAGACGTCGCAGACAGGCCAAACGTCAGGCTTGTTTTTCAGATTTTGTTAACCCGTGTTATTTGCTTTAACATACGAGTTTTCCCCCTTTCATGGTAACCACGTGTTTTAATCACAATGACTTTTTCCGCAAACATAAACTTCATCCTGCATCGGCCGTCGCGCAGATTATCAAGGGTCGCCTTATCTGATGCAAACAGACGGGCGGATAAGCGAAAACATGCTACTGCTAGCGCCTCCCTTCTTTCTCTTCCCCCAGTTTCTCTTACTCCCATCTAGACCCCCATTAATAACCTTCCTTCTATAATTCCCAGCTTAATTGACAGCAACCGAAGTGCTACTGGAGTAGAACTATCTGCATCCATTTTCACGCGATCCGCAAAGGATGCCTATCGGCAACAGTCCCTCATAAGACAACGCCATCCCATCTCCATGGCGACGTTCAACGTTCGCACTCTAAGATAAGTAGGTCGACAGGCTGCACTCGCACGCACCTTGGACACACTGGGTATTGATGTGTGTTGTGTGTCCGAAACTAGAATCAATGACCCTAATGGAATGGTTGAATTAACTGCACCCGGCTTATCCTCTCGTTATTGGTTGCACGCATCCGGAAACGCCGATGCAGCACTCACGGGTCAAGCTGGTGTAGGTATCATTCTAAGTTCCAGGCCTGAGCCATGGTTGGTTGATTGGATTCCGGTGAACATCCGTTTATGTGCAGCCCGTTTGACAGCATGAGCTAAGGAGGATTCACGAAGCAATACAAAATGTTGTTTGTGATTTCCGTTTATGCTCCCACCGATTGCAGTTCTGATGCAGTCAAGGACACTTTCTATCACGAACTGAACGCGCTACTACGCAGTGCTACTAGTTCAGAAATTACAGTACTTGCAGGGGGTATGAACGCACAAGTAGGTCGTATGAGCTATTCTGAAGCCCAGTTGGGTGGAAGCATGGGCATAACTCCGAACAGAGTGATAATGGCGAGCGTCTGCTGCAACTGTGTGCGGATCACCAGTTGTTTCTTACTAGCACTGCTTTTAGACACAGTGGGCGCCGAAGTGCCACCTGGCGTCCTCCTGTAGCTGGCCAGCGATGGACCCAAAGCGACCACATAGCCATAAGTTATAGCTGGCGTGGTTCCATCCTGGATTGCCGCTCGTACTGGAGTACCTGCGTCGACTCTGATCATGCCTTGGTACGCTGTCGTTTCTCTATGAACTTTACCGGGAGGTGCACAAAGCGTCCCCTTCGAATGCCAACTGAGAAACTGTCTCAGCCCACGGTCAGGCAAGCCTATCAAGACGCACTACATACCGAATTGTCTTGTCCTAATGACACCGAGCTTCAGTGGAATAAAATCTCGGCTGCCATGCACGACGCAGGAGCATCTGCTTGTGGCACTATCCATCGTCACCGCACTAGTCACTGGATATCCGAGAGGTCCGTGAACCTGTTGGAAGCTAGAAGACACCTCCCGGCTGGCTCTGAACACAATGTGACGAGACGGGCTATTAGGCGTGAACTAAAGCGGAGCCTACGTGCTGACAGGGAAGCCTGGTGGACCAGTCGGGCTCAAGAAATGGAGGAGGCAGGAGCAGTAGGCAATTACCGGAAGCTCTTCCAGCTAATCCGCACCACTGGTCCCAGAAAGCCAGGCGTCAGTGACACAATCAGAGACAGCGCGGTTGGACTGATACAAAATAAGGAGCGCCGTATGGCTCGTTGGGCGGAACACTTTCAAGATCAGTTCAGCTGGCCCCCTGCTCCCGAACCTCTTCCTACACAGGTGATGCAGGACGTGCCATGGGCGGTTAATTTAGAGCCTCCGTCGGAGGCCGAGGTCCGAAACGCGATTACAGCCCTCAATCGTTTTCGTGCCGCTGGCCCCGGATTCCCTCCCACCTGCACTATTTAAGCATGGAGGTGAGGTCCACTGCAAAACATTGACCTCCTTGTTCGAACGTATCTGGAAGGAAGAGTGTCCCGGCTAATTGGAATGAATCGATTATAGTGGCAATATACAAGAAGGGCGGTTGCACAGACTGTTCTAACCACAGAGGTATTAGCCTAATGCCAGTTGTGGCAAAATTACTGACCTCGATTCTCTTTCGTCGCCTCACTGTGGAACGGGAATCTCGGAGTAGGGCAGAGCTGGCAGATTTCCGACCAGGATGTGGCTGTATAGACCATATATTTACTTTGCGACAGGTGCTAGAGCAGCGCCACCCAGACCGACAATAGCTGTGTTCCTCGACTTCAAGAGTGCGTTCGATTTAGTCGATCGATGCATTCTGTTCGAAATACTTTCGCGGAAATGTGTTCCCACGAAATATGTGAACATCCTATGTGCTCTATACTCGAATACTACAGGCCGCATCATGGTCTACGGTGGCCTATCGGATAGCTTTTCGATCACAAGTGGCGTTCGTCAGGGTTGTCCGATTTCCCCATTTATGTTCAAGTTCATCGTGGATTCCACCATGGATTTCCATGATGCTGAATCTCACGATGTAGGCGTTGAAGTGTTGCCTGGTAAAAGATTAGTTGATTTTGATTAGGTGGGCGATATCGCCTTACCTTTCGACGATATTGCGGGCGCACAATCATTTCTGAATAGCCTGTCCAGAGTGGTCCCATTATTTGGTATGCAGTTCGCACCTTCAAAGTGCAAAGTGTTGCTGCAGGACCACCAGCCACTTGATGACCCCTTGACGCTTGCTAACGAGTAACTCGAGGTGCTTGATCATTTCACTTATCTTGGCAACTGCATCAACAATGATGGGCGCATAGAAACTGACGTGAGCTCATGCATTGCAAAGGGCAGAGCTGTCTACTTGAATCTGTGGCATCTTTCGCGACAGAAGGAAGTTTCCCTCCATCTGAAAGGCCGTGTATACAAGACCACAGTGAGGGCCGTTCTGCTCTATGGTAGTGAAACTTGGCCCCTTCGGTCTGAAGATCTGAGGCGCCTTCAAGTCTTTGATCATCGTTGTTTGCGAAGCATTGCCGGTGTCGGATGGCACCTGCGTATCCGCAACGATGATGTGCGTAGGCGAGTACTAGGCAGTGATAAACATGCTAGCTCCCTAAAACAACAGATGGCACTGAATAAGTTGCGTTGGCTCGTGCACGTGCTACGCATGCCAGGTCACCGCTTACCAAGGAGGGCCTTGTATAGTCTGCCAGGTGTAGGGTGGTGTAAAGCTGGAGGTGGACAGAAGTTGACTTGCAGCGAGAAATGAAGTTATTGACGACCAAACTGGGTGCCGTTGGTCCGTCTCGCCTTCCTGGTTGGAGTCCACGTGACTCACCTTGTGCTTGGCTCGAGACTTTGCAGGACATGACTCACAACCGACACCAGTGGCGCGTCTGCTGCCGTCTTCTAATCGGATTGCCTGTTTAAAGTATGTTTGATGCTGAGTTATCTGCGGGGTAATGGCTGATTATGACGCGGGGCAGTGAAAGCCGCAAGGAAGCTGTCTCGCCGATGCCGCGTTATCTTTGCACGATAGCCAGCTGTTTGCGACGGTATGTCGTCTACACAAGGTGTAGGCGCCTTGGCCCTGAATGTTTGCTTAGGGCATTAAGCTTTCAGGTAAGTCTCGTTTCTCTTCCTCTTATTATTCTTTGTTTCGTAGGTCATCGTGGTTGTATGGTAGCGAAGCATCAGTTCAAACGGCTGATGCACTACTGCTGCTGTTGTTGTTGTTCTGGTTTGGTAAATCGACAAAATGGACCTTAGAACTTTTGAACAATCAAAAAGTGCACTCATTTTTGCGTCCTACACGGCATGTCTCTTGTCCCAACTACACCCACCTTCCCCGATTTCTACATTTCAAAACCTGTCACCCCAAAACTGCGACATATACTGGTCCAACTGTTCGAAGTTTAGGCCCCTTCACTTTGGTCCCAAGCAACAGTCATCCTCGTTCTACAGGTGATGACAACAGCTAGTTTGAATGGTGAATGCTTTCCCAACGATTCCTGGGATTTTCCGATGGACAATGATCACGTTGGCAGTGGACTGGGGTGCGGTGTGTGAAATCATAACTCCGAAGTGCACCGCCAGGCTAGAGGCGGAGCAAATGTCCTGTCAGCCTTTCTTTTGGACTAGCCAGAGTTGTACAGTTCAAAGAGCCCGCCCCGACGGCCCACCGACGACGCACTCCAGCGCACACCCAAACAATAAATAACAAAGAAGTTTGGACCCAGCAAACCTAAGTGTACCCTTGCCGTCCGCCTGCGCTCAGTATAATTGCTACCCTACTCTCTCATCTTCACTTTGCCTCCCTACTGAACATCTCTATCGAAGGCTTCCCTTATTCAGCCTGCTAGAGGGAGACTACTGTAGTGAACATGTAACATTCACGCTTTCAGTAGTTTAAGAAATTGAATCGTATTCTTGTTCATATCATCCGATCGGCTACTTGTTTTACTGATTGTACAAGTCCGATCAGTTGCACTCCCCGTGAGTCACGCTGCACACTACTGTCTGCCCGGAGCCTAAAGGTAACGAGCTGGTCTTGTATTCTAACGGCGCGTGTTCGGGCCCGTGTAGGAGCAGAGCGACCCTCGCAGTATCCTTAGCCCACGTGCGACCGGTGGTTGTTGCGCGGCAACAGAGCGTTGGTACTGCACACCAGAGTACTGCTGATACATTGCCTCTTGCTTAAATGGTCTCCATTCTTTGTAGTTTGCATGTACAAGTTGGGTCCAACCGATCTGACTGTTTTCCGTAATCTCTCACTCGACACGCCTCTTAAGTATCACTGCTTGCGAGTAGTATCGAGTAACACCCAACAAGGCTCGGACGCATGGCCGGAATGAATCGCAATTCACTTGTGAAGTGCTCTTTCGAAAAGGTAACCGCCGATTCTACCTCAAGGTTACTATTATCACCCAAGTAAAAAGATGTGGTATACGAAATATGAAGTAACATTGCAATCCAAACTCATGGCAGAAAAGTCGCTCGACATGTGGCATAAATCGCGCGAAAATATGCCATCCGAAATATGTATGACGGCGGTGAGCACCCAGTCACAGGTAGAAAAGATAACATTGAACAATCAGGGTTTGTCTGCAACCCATCGGGATTCAGCTCCTAAATTGGAGGCTGGCAAACAACTGCAACGGCTCAAGGAGATATGAGTTATCAGCCAATTGCTGACACTGTGCGCTCTATTCACCAGCCCAGAAGGGTCACGGCGCCTGCTAGCCGGTCACCAAGGAAACAACTGGCAGCCGAACTCACAAGGGTCGGCAGAAACTCTCATCTGAAATCCGCATCTACAACTACACTTGTAACCACTAAGGCCCTCGCCCGCTTGTATAGCAACGTCCAACACTTTCTCAGTAAGCTAACCGATCTTCGAACTCGTCATGGTAAGAGAAGCATGGCTGAACTCAAAGATTGTGAGATAGTTCTTTCCGGCATGATTCTCCTAAGGAATGACCTACCAAGTCAAAAAGGCGGGGTAATCATCGTTGCAGTACTCGGTTCTCCAGGGACAAGAGTTTATTCGGCAAAGTCGACTCAGCGAAAAGTACAGCATGTTTGACAAGACAAACTCCTCGATATAAATTGTCTGTTCATCTCCATAACCAACGAACCTTATGCGCCCGTAGACTTATAGATCAAGCAAGCTAGTAGCCTTAAGGATCACATGACTGCCTTGTAATCTGAGGGTTCGAGCCAGTGTAGGAACCGGGTGACTCTCGTAGTATGTTTAGCCCACGTGCGACTGGCGGTGACTGCGCGGCAGCGAAGCGTCGGTACTGTGTACCAGCGTACTGCTGATGCTTCTTTGTTTCTGTCCATGAGGTTCGTCCCTTGGTCCGCACGAAAGTCAACCAATCAGTGATCAGTGATTGAATCAGTTATGTCCATCGCGCATTGATTATCTAGCCCGCTCGTTTGATCCATCCGTTCACTCTGACAGTACACTCTCACCCCAATCTTGTACTACAGATCCGACCTACATATCGATATTACCGACCAGCGAGAAACGCAAGTTGTCGATTCTCTTTGGCGCTATCTGCACCAACAACAGTTTATCGCCATCTCTTGTCCACCTTTGAAATCATCAACACCACTGCACATTAGACGAAGATAAGAACCACAATTCAGCCAGCTATACCGCAATACGAAAGGTTACAAATGTGAAGTGCGAGATACTAAACGTTACGGTGCAAAAAAACCAAAGCAAGTAATGTGATGCTGTCATATTATCCCTGCAGCGTGACATCGTTGTTGGAGGGAGAGGATAAGCGGGAAGAGGAGGGATAAAGAAACTCACAACACAAACACCACTGAGGTCTACTCTTCGCCATGTCAAGTAGTGTATGCAAACAAACGTGTTCATCGTCCTTCGGACCCATTATGGCGGTCGGTAGACATCAACCGACGCCAACTACAAAGTGGTTTTCAGTCCGCTTGACTAAGTCACTGCCTGACCTCCTCTCCTCTTCTTCCATCCACACCCCGGAAGCAAATAAAAAAGGCACGTCGCGGGGGTCGGCGTGCTGGCATGCGCAACACGTGACCCAGCCATCGGAGCTTGCTGCGTGCTATGACGGGAATGAGCGGTGCACTCGCTCTTCCTGCCCCAAAAACGTAAAGCCGCACACAGTCATTAGCCACGTGGTGTTCCCATCAGACAAGAGCCAAACTGCGAATACATCGATCTGATGGGCCAGGTTGCGCAACCGTACAGGGGGGTTGAACGCACACTGCGTTATAATCTCTGCTCTTCATGGCAAGAGTGATGTCGCGCCCACACCACAAGTGGCGGAGATTTGCAAAAGCACCCCTGACTATTGCTAGACGTTTGCGATCTCATCTTCTATCACAAGGGGATTTGAAATTCTGGACGAGATCTAGCTGATGCCCCCAAGGGAAAGCGCAGGGGTGGGTCCCTGCCAATCTTAGATGATTGAATTTTGAGTATACAAAGCCTAGCCCGAAACGACTGACGACCAGTGCTAATCTGTCCAGTGCTGCTTGACATGTTTAGGAGCTGCTACAGATTAGGGAAATGTCGTCGGCGTACTCCAAGTCAAGAAACCGCTCACACCTCGTAGGGCGTGAGCAGTGAACTTAGGTTCCCTTACTGCGTCGACGGCGAAGTTATAAAGAAAAGATGACGATAGGCAATCTTATCATACACTTCTGGAGATACTGAAGGGCGGCGACAGTTCGTCATGACCCCTGACTAGGTGTGTACAGCGTTCCCATGGCATGTATATATAATCCGAAGGCGCAGGTTCGAGCCTGTGTAAGGGACCGGGCGACCTTCGCATTATTCCAAGTGCGACTGGTGGCGGCTGCACCGTAGTGAGGCGTCGGTACTGCATACCACCGTACCGCTGATGCCGTTTATTTTTAAACACGTTATTTCTTTTCTTATCCCCCCGAGAGCGACCAAAATTACGTCGAAAGGTGACGGCGGGGAGCCACACAGAAGTGCTAATAAAGATGACTAGTGATCCAAGGACAGTAGTTGTCCAGGTACTCCATGGTTGTAAGTTAATCACCTGAAAGAACTCCCACTCCAATTATGATCATTTAGAGCATAGGTTTGACGGGGAAGGGGGATAGAAGGCAACCGCATTTGTTGTGGGGAACTCAAGATTTGTACACGTCCCAGGAGTAGCATTGCAGAAACCCCAGGAGAGGAAGACGTTTTCACGTCACTTCACGAAGTAGTGCAAAACGCTGTTTGTTCTTGATTTCCACTTGTGCCCCTCAGACTGTAGTTCTAATGCTGTCAAGGACACATTCTATGACGAACTGAACACGCTACTACGCAGTGCCACCAGTTCAGATATTATGGTACTTGCAGGGGATATGAACGCACAAGTACGGTGTATGAGCTATTCTGAAGCTCAGCTGGGTGGTAATTATGGACTTAACTCGAACGGACTGACAACCGTGAGCGTCTGCTGATCGTTGTTATGTGACACGGACACGATCAAAAAGTCACGATGGCGGCGGGCGGAAAACAGGCGTTTATTCAGTATAGGGTAGCCTATTTAAAAGAAATAAACACTGTTAATCTTCGAGCCTTCTCAGTGGGTCTTCTGTTTTTCGGTTCACCTCATTGGTCGCGTTCCCCTTTTATTTCATTGGGTTATGCTATTCCTCTTCGGTCGCTGTCTTCCTGTCTCGCGCAATGATCACATCTTTCGTGCTTGGCATCTGATTGGCCGTATTTCTTTGGACCGCTCATATTTGGCTTTGCACTCTGAAACTTGCCGTTAATAGCGATTCTCGAGTTGCCAGTGCGCCCTCTATGTTCTATTGTCCAATCCGGTTTGTCGGTTTCTGGATACGTGTGCCACTCGTGATTCGCTGTCCAGCCATCGCTGTGTCTCCCGGTGGGTTCACGCGTTCTCTCGATCGAACTGATCTGCTGACTCCGGTAACCTGCGCTTAGGTGGTAAGGTCGAGCATACTGGACCGGTTTCCTAAACCCCGTTACATCCTTTTCCTTTTGTTTTGTTAGGATTGCACCGCAGTATGTCCCATACTGCTTTCCGCTGCGTGTGAGTTTCCTTCCTTCTGCAGGGGTGACGCGTATCTGTCTTGGCGGCTGTTGTTGGTTTTCCATTTGGGTAAAACGCGTACAACCTGCTTTCCGGACCTGTACTCGGTTCCGCTTAATTGTAGTGTCCCCAACCTTCACTTCGTAGCTTCTCTCTCCCTTGCGGCTCTGAATAACTCCCTTCCTCCAGTGTCCCTCTGATCCTGGTACTGGTTGCACCCACACTTCTTCTCCCAATGCTAGAGGTTGGAGTTTTCTCGCCCCGCGATCGTAGTATCTCTTTTGCCTAAGCATTCTGTTTCGTAACCGCTCGTGTATCGAGGTCGTTGGTGATACTTCAGGTGTTAGCAGATTTGACGCAGTTGGTATCAACGTTCTTGTCCTCCGGCTGAAGAGTCGCTGCACCGGACTTGCCCCAATTTCTGTTGATGGCGTGTTTCTGCGTTCCAGCAACATAATATAAGGGTCCTCCTGAGTCTCCTTAGCTTTGGTAAGCACCTTCTTTGCTTCTTTTACCGCCGACTCGGCCTTTCCATTTGATTGGCTGTGATATGGGCTAGTAAGCCGGTGATGGAAATCCCACTTTCTGCTGAACTCTCGGAACTCTGCGCTAACGAACTGCGGCCCGTTGTCCGAGACTACAATCTCCGGTATTCCGTGACGAGCAAATTGACATCGTAGCTTATTCACCACTGCGTCTGTACTGGTCGTAGCAAGAGCATCGATTTCAAAGTAGTCACTGAAATAGTCAACCAACACTAAGTAACTTTTTCCCTCGTGGATGAAGATGTCTACTGCAACCATCTGCCAGGGCCTGTCCGGAACGTCACGGAGCATCATCGGTTCTTTTGGCTGACGTACGTCGTGTGTTCGGCATGCCAGACAATTTGAGACGTAATCTCGTATTTGGCTGGTCATTCCCGGCCAAAACATTAGCTCTCGCGCTCTGGCCACACAATTGTTGACTCCCAAATGGGCATAGTGGACAAGCTCTGTCATCGCGCGCTGCAACGCTTTGGGGATTAGTATCCTATTGCCTTTGAATATCAACCCATCTTGGACAATGAGTTCATCACGAAAATGGAAAAACGGGGTCAGCTCTCCTGGTAGATCTTTCTTGTTCTTGGGCCAGCCACTTAGTATTGTCTGCCTCAGTAGCTTGCATAACCCATCTTCCTCCGTGCACTGCTGGAGCTGTTTCAGTCGCTCCTCGGTAACAGCTACTAGTTGTGCTGCATGAACGAAATCTGAATCTTCGTCTTCCTTTGGTGTGTCTGACAGATATGCCCTGGATAACGTGTCTGCGATATGCATTTCGGGACCAGGTCGATACACAATCTCTAGGTCGTACTTTTGAAGGCGAATAAGCATTCTCTGTAAGCGGCGGGGAACAACATGTAGCGGCTTGTTGGCGATGGAAACCAACGGTTTGTGATCTGTAAACACTGTAGTCTTCCGGCCAAATGTATAGTCATTAAAACGTTCGACGGCGTAAACCACTGCAAGCATCTCTTTTTCTATCTGGGCGTAACGACGCTCGGTCTCTGTCAACGTCCTACTGCGAAAATCGATGGGTTTCCCATTCTGCATGAGTACGGCCCCGATACCAAATTGACTGCTGTCGCATTGAATCTCGAGGGAGAGTTGCGGATTATAGTAGGCGAGAACAGGTGCGTTAGTGATGAGTTCCTTGATTGCCTGGAAGGCCTCTTCTTGTTCTGCACCCCAGTGCCAGCTTTCGCCCTTATGAGTCAACTTCCTGATCGGTGTCATAACATCAGCTAATTTAGGCAGGAACCGGCTCAGATAATTGATCATCCCATTTAGCCTGCCAACCGCTTTCACATCTGTGGGGGACGGCATATCTCTTATAGCTCTTACTTTCTCAGGGTCTGGTTTTAGCCCTTCCGCGCTTAACACATGCCCATGAAATATAACCTCTGTACTGCGTAGTTCGATCTTTTCGCGTTTCAGTTTGATGTTTCTTTCAACACAACGTTGTAAAAAGCTACGAAGGTTCTGATCGTGCTCTTCACGAGTAGCGCCAAAAACCAACACATCGTCCGCTACGCAGAATACTCCCTGTAGATCGTCCAACGCTTGCATTAGTCGCTTCTGGAAGATTTCGCTAGACACTTTCAGTCCAAACGGTAAACGAAGCCAACGGAACCGCCCGAATGGTGTTCCGAAAGTTGTCATGTAGCTTGACTCATCATCTAGTGATACGTGCCAGAACGCAGAGGCGAGGTCGACTTTCGTGAACACTTTAGAATTGCATAACACCGGCAGCATGTCGTCTAGTGTCGGTAACGTAAAATACTCTCTCTTGAGTGCGGCATTAAGCGGTTTCGGATCAATGCATATACGCAGCTCGCCTGACTTTTTTGTAATAATCGCCACCTGGCTGACCCAATCAGTCGGTTCGTCAACTTTAGCTATCACTCCCAAACTACAGAGACGTTGCAACTCACTCAAGAATTTTTCGCGCAAAGCAATTGGCACCTTCCTAGCTGGTAACGCCACCGGTGTTGCTAGCTCGTTTAACGATAAGTGAGCGGGTCCCTCGAACATCCCTACTTCGCCATCAAACACACTCGAGTACTTATCAAAAATATCTGCCTCGATGTCACACGCATGAACAAAACGTTCGTGGTTAAAAGAAACAAAACCAAAACGCTGGATAGAATCAATGCCCAGAATGGGCATAAGGTCTTCCGAAACAATCAGGAACTCCAGCGGGTGCTCTGTTCCTTCCTTTGGATTGACCGTCTCCAAAATGACGATGCCCTTCGGTTGTAGCCTTGAGCCGTTCCACATTTTGAGACACTTTTGAGTTTCTTCACATCGCACCCCCTTGCAGTATTTTTCAGGCAAGATGTTAACCGCAGCCCCGGAGTCTAGCTGAAAACGTACCGGTTGTCCTCGAACCAAAAGTGTTGCAAACACGCACTTGCTTTTCGCCCGGTCATCCATGTTGTTTATCAACAATTCTTGTTCCCGTTCTCTGGCATCGTCGGCAACCGAACTCACTCTGTATGATCTATAGCAACGAGCAAAGTGACCTTTCTTGGAGCACTTCATGCACGTCCGACCCCACGCTGGACAACTCTCCTTCTTCTTTTGGTGGCTGCGGCCGCAAAACTGGCAATCAGTTACCTGTTCATCGAGTGATCTCGGGATACGTCCCTCAGTTCGGGATACTGCAAACAACTCCGTATTCTTTCCGGCGCGCAGATGTTCGACTTGCTGATCTGTTCTGGCCTCACTGAGGCAGATGTCGACACACTGTTCCAGTGACAAGTTCCTTTGTCGCAGAAACCGGCGTGTGAGTTCATCGTTCCTTATCCCAATAATGATGCGATCCCGTATCAGTGACTCCTTCATGCATTCACAGAAATTGCAAGTTTGTGCCAGGAGCTTCAGTTCTGTGATGTATCTCTCGAACGACTCCCCCGGTAAACGATCGCGTCCAAAAAACAGATATCGTTGGTAGGTCTCGTTCACACGCGCTTCGCAGAACTCGCCAAATGTCCGCATCACTTCGGATAGATCCGCCTTCTGGTCGCCAAACTTCAGTGTTTCAAGAACCCTCCTTGCATCGTCACCAATAGCGTGCCTAAACATTGCGAGTTGGTAGTTCATCGGCTGGGCGTCCAACTGAGTCAGTGTTGCGAAATCCGCCCACTTGCTCTTCCAAATCCGCCAACTGTCGGGTAGAGAACTCTCAGTCATCTGCAAAGGGGATGGAAACGGAATCGCCGGTTGACCTCCACCTGCAAGCTGCATCTTGGGCATCGGTTTCTTCTTCTCCTCTGTCACCATGTTATGTGACACGGACACGATCAAAAAGTCACGATGGCGGCGGGCGGAAAACAGGCGTTTATTCAGTATAGGGTAGCCTATTTAAAAGAAATAAACACTGTTAATCTTCGAGCCTTCTCAGTGGGTCTTCTGTTTTTCGGTTCACCTCATTGGTCGCGTTCCCCTTTTATTTCATTGGGTTATGCTATTCCTCTTCGGTCGCTGTCTTCCTGTCTTGCGCAATGATCACATCTTTCGTGCTTGGCATTTGATTGGCCGTATTTCTTTGGACCGCTCATATTTGACTTTGCACACTGAAACTTGCCGTTAATAGTGATTCTCGAGTTGCCCGTGCGCCCTCTATGTTCTATTGTCCAATCCGGTTTGTCGGTTTCTGGATACGTGTGCCACTCGTGATTCGCTGTCCAGCCATCGCTGTGTCTCCCGGTGGGTTCACGCGTTCTCTCGATCGAACTGATCTGCTGACTCCGGTAACCTGCGCTTAGGTGGTAAGGTCGAGCATACTGGACCGGTTTCCTAAACCCCGTTACAATCGTTTCACGACAAGTAATACCACAAGCTGCTACAATCATCAGAGCCGAAAGTGATCTTCAAATGAATTGGTTTTCATTTGGCAGTTTGTGTGCACTCGACAATGAGCAATAAAAGCTTACTGATTGGTCCCAGCAGCACACAAGCCAGATCGTCTAGTCACAAACCTGGAAGAGCGCCAGACAACCGTCCCGCTCTATTGGGGATCTTAATGATGAGCATTCCCTCTGTTCTCTGCAGGGAGCCGAACACACAACCGCTAACAGCTTGTACCAATTAGCAAGCAGCTTATGTAAATGGGTCATGGAAGACGGTGGCAGACCACCATAATTAATAAGCTAACTAGGGTATAGCGCAACCTATCCAATGAGGCTGAGTTCCGAGAGATGCGCTCTTTACATGACTGGAAACTTGGTGAGAAAAGATGAGGCCAACCGATAAGTTAGTCAAGAGGAATGAAGCCTCTCAATTCGAACCGGCGGTCGGTCTGTGCCTCTTGATTCCCGAATTGTTGACCCCAAGGGAGAAGAATACCTTTGGTTGGAGATACTGACAGCTAAGAGTCAACCTCAGGAGCGTTTGTGTTAACTTTCGTTGTCTCCCCCTACAGCTTAGGACCCGCTCCAACTGCGATCTCATCCCAAATACAAAACAATAACAAATAGTGAAATTGTGCTTCACACATTTTCCTGCAACCATTCAACTTGTTATATTGCGGTACAGTAGATGGAATAGTTTCCAACCCTAGCAGATGTGTGGAATGATGAGTGAGTCACCGCGGGGTTATAACTGAGAGAAGTTTGGAAGTAGTGGAAATCAGGCTAATACCTTGAGGACTTTTGCACAGTCCCCGCCCCCCTCCGAAGACGGATAAGTTAATTGAGGACTGAAATCTGAAGGTACCTTTCCAGTGTCCACAATGGTGTTGGGTAGGGCGGACAGAGAAGCTATCAATGACACCACTTTTAAGCAACGAGGGAAGTCGTCGGGCCTATGTGAATTATCTGGTCCAACAGAACGAGTTCACACCGGCTCTTCTAACGCTCATAAAATCAGTGTCACGGTAGGCCTGTTGAAATGCTTCTCAAAATGTTTCACTAAACGGTCTAGCCGGTCTGACCAGCATTATATCAACTATTGCCGGCCCGTAGCCTTAAGGATCGCAAGCCTGCCTTGTAATCCGAAGGCGCGGGGTTCGAGGCTGTGTAGGGACCAGGCGACTCTCGCAGTATTCTTAGCCCGCGCACGACTGGTAGTGGCTACACTGCAGTGAAGCTTCGGTACTAGTGTCATTTTTATCAATTAGCTGTCCTCCCCAGTTAATAATTAATGTACTGAAGGCTTTCTTGGACCCATACTCCGAATGAAGAACATCACTCAGTTGTTCCCAATCGCACTGGTTTTCTCATCTTACGAGTACTTAAAACTCACCAATACTTCAGATCCGTTTAAATACTCATAGAAGTCATGAAATTGTTAAGGAAACGCTAAAACAGAACACCTAACGGACAGTTCACGAGCTTGCATCAGACTAACGAACAACTCAGGTAATAACCATTTCGATGTCCCAAGTTGGACGGACATGTTCCGGGTATTCTTAATAGTGTATAAACAATCCCAATAATAATAAATAATAAAATCGCCAGCTGCAAGCCGTAACGGCGCTTCGCTGCCACGCGACCACCAACATTCGCGCGTGGGCTGAGTATACCACGAGGACGAACGGCCCTACGCGGATTCGAACCGGTGACCTTATGGTTGCAAACCAGACGCGCATTCCACCCGGCCACTGTCCGACCAATAAGCATTCGGTAGATCTATAATGTATCTCAGTTGTAAGCAATGGGTCAGTTCACCTCGATATTGCCGAATTACAGAAAGACGTGATGATTTATAAGCTAGAAGACAGCGCTATTTGTGCGCGTACGAATGCATAACTGATATCTAGGCAAGTACTGCAAATCGACATAAAATCATGAATTGAGTTGCGTTAACTGAAATATGGCCAATTTGGGTCCATGCAACCATGGAGTCGGGCAGGGCTAGGTGACGCGATATGGATATTTAAGGTTGAAGTTAATCCTTTCATTGCAAGGACTGTGTAACAGTATACAGGTAGAACGATGAATCGCTATCATCTGTTTGGTATGCACTGACTTCGAAATGGTCCCCTTGAGGCTGTTCAGAGCACGACGAAGAATGCATATGATCGAACACTTTCTTTGTCTTCGCCATAAGAAAGGAATCGAGTTGTCGACAGAAAGTTTTTGATGGCCTCCGAGCTGCATTCGGTGGTGGTATATAATGAAACAGCGCCTATTAGCCTCAATGGAGGTCCGAAGTTAAACCGCCCACATGTAGTTGTTGTTCCCTGGCAGCCAATCGAACAGAACGACAGAACCATGAATGCCGTAACTAAAACTGCTATGTCGTTCACTCCCGCTCCTGCTATCCTCATTACTTACGCACCTCTATCACAGGACAATCCTAGGTTCATCAATAATTCCTTTGAACTGATCACTGATTATAGTCTCGCCCAAGTTCAAAGAGTCCGCCCAGTGACCCTCTTTCGGCTGGCAGCCCTCAACGTTAGAGCCCTTATGCAGCTCGGACAACAAGCCTTGAAGTCCTTCGATATTGATGTCTGTTGTCCTTCTGGGACTCGGTTACAGGGCTCCATTTGCACCGCTGATCTCGGGACCAAATATTCCCTGCATTCATCTAGTGACAGAGGCTGCTGCAACTGGTTGGCTGGTGTTTGCATGCATTGAGCGACAAAGCAGAGGCCTTGGCGCTCGATTGGTTCCCCATCGACAACCGATTGTGTGCGGTTCGACTTCAAGGCTCATGCATCATCAAAAGGTATCGTACAGAGTGACGCAAGTTGTTTGTGTTTTCGGCCTACGCTCCAAGCGACTGCAGTTGTGCATCAGTTAAGGACGACTTGATCGCAGAATCCACCAGCTTTAGAGTAAAGCCGAAAAATCCAATGTCGCCATTCTTGCCGGAGACTTTAATGCACGGGTCGGTGGCCTGAGGCCATGTGAACATCATCTCGATGTCCGTACTGTTCTTGATGAGAGTCGCTCTGACAACGGAGGCTTTTCTGGTTACGTGAGAACAGGTTTTTCCTCGCAAACACGAACTCCAGGCATTCGACAGGCGCAGCCACTTAGCGTCCCCCTTCGCTAACACAAGCGTGGTCACAAATTGAGCATATAGTAATCAGTTTCAGAAGGCGGTGTAGTGTACAGGAATGCAAATCGAGTTGGTTCAGCTACCTCGACTCAGATCAAGCCCTGGTCTGTGCGGACATCTGTATACGTTTAGGTGGTCCGTCGAAATCTAAGCATCGTACGCTGGATACCAACAGGCTAGCTAACCCCTCCATTCAACTGGCCTATCAATCCTCCTTATCAGATGCGCACACTAGTGCTTCACGTATAGATATCCAACATCACAGGAATTTTTCGCAGAAGGCGCTGATTCCTTTCGGCCAATCATACTGTGGATTCGTTGGGAGTCTTTGGGGGCTGGATCTCTGCACACACGTTGGAATTGCTTGACCGCCGCCAAGCTATCCCAGCTGATTCACGCTGCGATGAAGTCAGCCGCAACCTCAAGCAAAAACTCAAGTTAAGCCTGCGTAACGATCGCGAAACTTGGTGGTCTCGGTGCGCTTCGGAGATGGAGACAGCAGCTCGATGAAAATTTTCGCAAGCTTTTCCAGATCATTCGAACCACTGGCCACAGTGAAATTATATTTGCAAAATGAATGGATCAACAACCACTAATTTGTGTAGACGCAAGGGTCGCTGGGATGAGAACTTCCACTATCAGTTTAGTTGGCGTCTTCGCTGGTTGTCTAACAAGTGTGCGTACCTTGGAACGCTTGGCTGGAACAACTTACAGAAACGGTGGTATGCCTTGATTGATGCAAGGCTTCTGGTTTAGACGGACTTCCTCCGAAGCTGTTCAAGTACTGTGGCGAGGCAAATGTCAACCAGTTAACAGCAATGTTCTCTAAGATCTGGAGAGAAGAAAAGATTGCATCCTCTTGGAGCGATCTGACTATCGTACCTATCTTCAAAAAGGGCGCTCGTACCTCATGAGCCAATCAAAGAGGAATCAGTAGCCTCCAAATCGTTAGTATATACTCTAATGAGCAGACTAACATCGATTCGAAAACTACATTCCCATGAGCAACAAGCCGGTTTCCGCTCCTGTTGTGGGTGTGTAAACACCATGTTTATATTCCGCCAACTCCTCGAGCAGCATCACCTTTATTTACAGCTTCATGGTGTTGTCTACAAATGAATGGGGCACCAGAAAATTATACCGCCATACTTTGTGCTTCATACAACGTTTCTGGCAGAGTGAGAGCTTATGGTCAGCCCTCTTCACCTTTCTCCATTATTAGCGGTGTGATAGGGATGTCCCATGTCCTCGTTTCGCTTCAACTTTGCGATTGAGGATGTCTTATTAAGCGCTCTGGAAGGTCTCCAGGGTTCTGATGTGAAGCTTTTTCCAGACATTTAAAACATCGCGTTCCCTGTATCATTCTGAAGATAACAATAAGACGAGCACTGCAAGATTTCACTATTTTGTGTTATATGATCACTTGCAAACCAACAACATTTATAGATCACGTAAGGGAAGGAAACGATGGTTTTGAATAGGTCAGAAAAAATTGCACACAAACACAAAACAATAGCTGGTAGCGCTGGAAGCTTAAGGGTTATTGTCAGTAGCTTTCGCACACAAAGAGTGGGACGGTAATGATTTAGGGTCATAGCCTCGGCAAACTTCAGCACCCTGGCGTTATCGTTTCGGTAGATAACCGTAAAAGTTGACCCAGGGTCAACTTGATGACCTGGACTGACTTGGTGTCTAGCGATGGATGATGCCGGCACCTTGCCTACTGCTCCTTGTCCGGTTGCTTGTTGTGCCATCAGCGCAGCAATTCGCTTCGGAATGCGTTTTCCAATCCGCTTACTCAGACAACGATCTGTTCTGCCCACGTAATTGCTTCCGCAGACAACCGCGCGACTGACTTGGATTATGCTGATGATACTGCCTTCTTTGGTGACGACCTACAGGTCATGTAGGTCGTTCTAAACCGCAAGCATGACACGACCGTTGCCCCTTCGAAATGCAGGGTCCTATTCCAGGATTAAGATCCACCTGTCCCCGTGCTGATTCTTCAAGGCGTGCATCGTCCTCATCAACAGCAGTACATCAGCCATTTGAACGGATGATTCGCTGCCATACAACCACGATGACCTATGAAATAAAGAATAATAAGAGGAAGAGAAACGAGACTTACCTGAAAGCTTAATGCCCTAAGCAAACATCCAGGGCCAAGGCGCCTACACCTTGTGTAGACAACATACCGTCGCAAACAGCTGGCTATCGTGCAAAGATAACGCGGCATCGGCGAGACAGCTTCCTTGCGGCTTTCACTGCCACGCGTCATAATCAGCCATTACCCCGCAGATAACTCAGCATCAAACATACTTTAAACAGGCAATCCGATTAGAAGACGGCAGCAGACGCGCCACTGGTGTCGGTTGTGAGTCATGTCCTGCAAAGTCTCGAGCCAAGCACAAGGTGAGTCACGTGGACTCCAACCAGGAAGGCGAGACGGACCAACGGCACCCAGTTTGGTTGTCAGTGACTTCATTTCTCGCTGCAAGTCAACTTCTGTCCACCTCGAGCGTTGCGCCATCCTACACCTGGTAGACTGAACAAGACCCTCCTAGATAAGCGGTGACCTGGCATGCGTAGCACGTGCCCGAGCCAACGCAACTTATTCAGTGCCATCTGTTGTTTTAGGGAGCTAGCATGTTTATCACTACCTGATACTCGCCTACGCACATCATCGTTGCGGATACGCTGGTGCCATCCGACACCAGCAATGCTTCGCAAACAACGATGATCAAAGACTTGAAGGCGCCTCAGATCTTCAGACCGAAGGGGCCAAGTTTCACTACCATAGAGCAGAACGGCCCTCACTGTGGTCTTGTATACACGGCCTTTCAGATGGAGGGAAACTTCCTTCTGTCGCGAAAGATGCCACAGATTCAAGTAGACAGCTCTGCCCTTTGCAATGCGTGAGCTTACGTCAGTTTTTATGCGCCCATCATTGTTGATGCAGCTGCCAAGATAAGTGAAATGATCAAGCACCTCGAGTTACTCGTTAGCAAGCGTCAAGGGGTCATCAAGTGGCTGGTGGTCCTGCAGCAACACTTTGCACTTTGAAGGTGCGAACTGCATACCAAATAATGGGACCACTCTGGACAGGCTATTCAGGAATGATTGTGCCGCCGCAAAATCGTCGAAAAGAGAGACGATATCGTCCGCATAGTCTAGATCAACTAACCTTTCACCAGGCAGCACTTCAACGCCTACATCGTTGGATTCCGTCAGGGAACACTCCATGATAGAATCCACGACGAAATTGAACAAAAACGGGGAAATCGGACAACCCTGACGAACGCTACTTGTAGTCGAAAAGCTATCCGACAGGACACCATAGACCCTGACGCGGTCTGTAGTGTTCAAGTATAGAGCACGAAGGATGTTCACATATTTCGTGGGAACACATTTCCGCGAAAGTATTTCGAACAGAATGCATCGATCGACTAAATCGAACGCACTCTTGAAGTCGAGGAACACAGCTATTGTCGGTCTGCGTGGCGCTGCTCTAGCACCTGTCGCAAAGTAAATATATGGTCTATACAGCCACATCCTGGTCGGAAATCTGCCAGCTCTGCCCTACTCCGAGATTCCCGTTCCACAGTGAGGCGACGAAAGAGAATCGAGGTCAGTAATTTTGCCACAACTGGCATTAGGCTAATACCTCTGTGGTTAGAACAGTCTGTGCAACCGCCCTTCTTGTATATTGCCACTATAATCGATTCATTCCAATTAGCCGGGACACTCTTCCTTCCAGATACGTTCGAACAAGGAGGTCAATGTTTTGCAGTGGACCTCACCTCCATGCTTAAATAGTGCAGGTGGGAGGGAATCCGGGGCCAGCGGCACGAAAACGATTGAGGGCTGTAATCGCGTTTCGGACCTCGGCCTCCGACGGAGGCTCTAAATTAACCGCCCATGGCACGTCCTGCATCACCTGTGTAGGAAGAGGTCCGGGAGCAGGGGGCCAGCTGAACTGATCTTGAAAGTGTTCCGCCCAACGAGCCATACGGCGCTCCTTATTGTGTATCAGCGCACCCGCGCTGTCTCTGATTGTGTCACTGACGCCTGGCTTTCTGGGACCAGTGGTGCGGATTAGCTGGAAGAGCTTCCGGTAATTGCCTACTGCTCCTGCCTCCTCCATTTCTTGAGCCCGACTGGTCCACCAGGCTTCCTTGTCAGCACGTAGGCTCCGCTTTAGTTCACGCCTAATAGCCCGTCTCGTCACATTGTGTTCAGAGCCAGCCGGGAGGTGTCTTCTAGCTTCCAACAGGTTCATGGACCTCTCGGATATCCAGTGACTAGTGCGGTGACGATGGATAGTGCCACAAGCAGATGCTCCTGCGTCGTGCATGGCAGCCGAGATTTTATTCCACTGAAGTTCAGTGTCATTAGGACAAGACAGCGAGAATTCGGTATGCAGTGTGTCTTGATAGGCTGGGACAATTTCTCCGTTGCCAATCGGAGGAGACGCTTTGTGTGCCTTCCGGTAACGTTCATGGAGAAACGACAGCGCACCAAGGCATGATCAGAGTCGACACAGGTACTCCAGTACGAGCGGCAATCCAGGATGGAACTACGCCACCTGTAACTTATGGCTATGTGGTCAATTTAGGTCAATCGCTGGCCAGCTACAGGTTGACGCCAAGTGGCACTTCGGCGCCCACTGTGTCTAAAAGCAGTGCTAGTAAGAAACAACTGGTGCTCCGCACACAGTTGCAGCAGACGCTCGCCGTTGTCAGTCCGTTCGGAGTTAAGTCCATAATTACCACCCAGCTGAGCTTCTGAAGAGCTCAGACGCCCTACTTGTGCGTTCATATCCCCTGAACCTACCATAATATCTGAACTAGTAGCACTGCGTAGTAGGGCGTTCAGTTCGTGATAGAAAGTGTCCTTGACTGCATCAGAACTGCAGTCGGTGGGAGCATAAACGGAAATCACAAACAACATTTTGTATTGCTTCGTGAATCCACCTTAGCTGATGTCGTCAAACGGGCTGCACATAAACGGATGTTCACCGGAATCCAATCAACCAACCATGGCTCAGCCTTGGAGCTGAGAATGATACCTACACCAGCTTGACCCGTGAGTGCCGCATCGGCGTCTCCGGATGCGTGCAACCAATAACGAGAGGATAAGTCGGGTGCAGTCAATTCAATAACCCCGTTAGGGTCATTAATCCTAGTTTCGGACACACAACACACAACAACACCCAGTGTGTCCAGGGTGCGTGCGAGTGCAGCCTGCTGACCTGTTTGACTTAGAGTGCGGACGTTGAATGTGGCCATGGAAACGGGACAGCGTGGTCCTATGAGGGACTTTTGCCGATAGGCGTCCGATAGGTGCTGTGGGATGGTGGCTGCAGATGGTTCTACTCCAGTAGCACTTCGGTTGCTGTCAATTAAGCTGGGAATTATAGAAGGAGGGTTAGCAATGGAGGCCGAAATGGGAGTAAGAGAAAAAGATGGAAAAGAAAGAAGGGAGGCGCAGGCAGTAGCATGTTTTCGCTTATCCGCCCTGCTGTATGCAGCAGATAAGGCGACGCTTGATAATCTGCGCGACAGCCGATGCAGGATGAAGTTTATGTTTGAAGAGAATGTCATGGTTGTATGTGGGCTGAGATACTGCCAGGGCGCCCAGACCTAGACAGGAGGACGATTAGGGTCCTCATCCAAAGCCTGCCGCAAGGCAGCGGGGTGGCAGTGATTTAGTTGTACAGAAATGGACGCCATCCCATTTCAAATCCCCAACCTAGAGGACCAGAAGACTGAGTTTGTCTGACCTCTCACCATTAACCAACCTGGTAGGAGTGGCTCTCAAGATGCTCGGAGGCATCACCTAGTATAGCTCAATGGGTCAATGAGGTATGCATACCGTCGCACCACGTTAAGGTCGTCTTTTTGCGACGGAAGGCGTGCAGTTTGAACAAGTAGATGACATCACCTACCCTGGAAACTGTGCCAGTTCTGATGGCACCATCGGTAAAGAGACTTCTCTTCGTGTTGCCATAGCCTGATCAGCTTTCGCTGATCTGAGGCTCTGTGGCGTCGTCGTGACGTATCATTCTCGGTAAACCGCAGGGTCTGCAATGCCTGTGTTCGCGCGACCCTGATGCATGGAAGTGAGTCCTGGCTGGTCTATGTAAATGATTTGCGTCCGATTTTAGCCTTTTGACAACGATTGTCTGCGGAAGATAGCTTGTGTATGGTGTACGTCGCGTCCTGGGTAATACGGGTCACCCTCTCGATAAGCTAACATCGCTGGGCCAACTGAGGTGGCTAGGTCACGTCTTACATATGCCGTGCGAGCGTTTATCACGGCGCGCTTTATTCGCTCGCGTAGGGCTGCACTAGCAGAAATCGCGCGGTGATCAACCTACCATATGGTGACAAAACATCAAGGCGCTGACTTCACGTCTAGCTGTTTTCAGTCCCGTGCGTTTTCCAGACTGCGGAGTCAGAGATGAAGTAAATCGCTGGTTGAAGACTCTTGGGAAGATGGCGCGTAATTGGGGCCAATGGAAGGTTTGCAAAAATGTACGCATTCATTCTATTGATCAAAACCACAATCAGTTACTTGAAAAAGAAGACAAAATGTCATATGAAAAATAACAAACTTTTTATAGTTTCCATTTTGTGGTAATGTACGCCGTATCGCCGCTTCCGTGTCGCGCAACCAACCGGTCGCACCTGGGCGAGGATACTACGAAGGTCGCCCAACCCCTACGCAGGCTAGCATCCGAGCAGTCAGATTACAAGACAAGCTCGCTACATTTAGGCTACGGCTGGCGTCCACAGATGTACCGTACGAAACATCACTTATGAAGCAGATAAACCTGGCGAAAACGAGATCTGAATTAGACGGCAATTAAGTACCTATGTACCTAGTGGAGAAGTTCACGAACTGCTTCAATGGCACTTGAAGGTACAGCTCAAGAAACTATGCACTGAACGATCCTGACGCCGAATCGCATGATAGATCAGAGCAACAGACCTCAGAGGTTGAAATGTCTTAGAACTAGAAACCTATTCGCAGACTGAGCGCAGTTAAGTCAATAATCTTGCTATAAGTACTTCCAGGAGTTCTAAAAACCAATACAACTGTAAACTGAGCAGAAGTGCACACAACAACCGATAGGTCCTCAGCAATTCGATCTAACGACTGAAATGGGCAGGCGATCACATAAACTACAGCGCCCCAACATTGATGACCAACGGAGCGATCAATTCCAAACAGCTCGTAGTTATATAAACATATTTCACCGTCTGTGATATCCGAGGGTAATCACGTTTCAGTGAAAGCAAGCACATTGGGATTTTAGTCTGCAAGCAGACCAAAATTGTGCACCTTGTTTCTTAGGCTACGTATACTGCTAGGCATTACCCGAACTCGATAAAAGCAGTCGTGGGTTATGTGCTATCCGAATGGGCTTTATTAGGGTGCAAATTGTCTACCAGCTGAAAATCCACAAGCTGAAGGCAATGCTCAACAGCCGCACGCCTGGTTTTGAGATCTTTGATGGGCTCCGGTTTAAGCTCGTTGGCCATTGGAGGATCTAACTCCGCAGGTTGAAAACAAAAGGTAGCAACGTCTTTCGCTTTTTCAGAAGACCATTCGCAGGCACCACACGACAGGTAGTTTGGGTGTGGCTAATTCCCATCATTGCACAACACTACCCGTTTCAGCTTAGTTTGGACTCCTTAAGTAGAGGTAACCTGAACTGGGAATGGAAACCGGTGGTGGTTGACGGTTTGATCACAAAACCAATGAGCCCCGCAAGCAGCGCAGGATGCAGTAATAGCTGAGATGAATGACAATAGAAAGTAATAAAGCATGCCTTAAAAACAACGGATGATGACGCACAATGAAAACATGCAGTCGGTTAATGTTCACCACAACCAAGAGCAAAGCGAAAGTCGGTGCCGGTTTAGAATGACGTAATGAAGCAACAGAAATAGGGATTTAGTCCTCAAACATCGACCGATAATGACAGGCGCGTAGCCCTGGATGGCATACTACGGCAGCAAAACGAACAGCTGCGAGCGCGTCAAGTTCGAGTAACGTCAAGACAGTAGAATTAAAATGAATCAAACACGCTCGTAACCGGCGTTTAGCATTTCGGTGACGTAACAAGGTAACTTTTCCGCAACAGCAGTAAATACCAACCCTCTTAGAGGCAAATATCGGGACTCTAGAATGCTATGACTTTGTGACAAGCTGCCTCAGGAAACAGAAAAATTCACTGTGAGAACTGGAGCACGCACGCACGCACTAAGTTATCGAGGAAGCGAAAATACATGGGTAACACCAACCGTTTGGAGGCCATTAGACTTAGCCGTGGACAACACCCGAGCAATTATGTACATTAAAAGCCGTGGAAGCCAAAGAAATGTATATCTCATTAGATTATCGTACAATTAACGCTTGCGTCGCATCGAGACTTGATTCACACGCCTCCATGCGGCGCGCCGTGAGCCGCCGATGGTCTTGTGGAATTTATGCCCATGGCCGAGCCCACGAGATTTCTTGCCAGCAGAAGTAAGGCCACGCATCTCTCGGTGCTTGTGGTGTGCTTTACAAATCCAACGAATGCTGGGGTCCCGTCTGATGGCCTTGTGAAAGGGATCAACACATATCACTTCAAAGTATTTAAAGGTGCTATCTTCACCGACCCAGTAGGAGTTAAGCACTCGAAGAGCACCGCATTTGCGACCAACACGTTCCTTAAACAAACAAGATAAGGGGCGAAAACGCTCACCTCGGCAACAGCTTGAATGGAACGCTGATTTTTCAGTTGATTCACTCCTTCGTTAGTGGGCTTCCCATTAGTGGCGCCTTTAGGAACCTGCCTTTTACGTCCTCCCCGTCTGATCCTAATGCGGTAAATGACGAAGCCCTGCTTAGCCTTGTAGCCCAAGCGCCGTGCTCGATCCGGACGGGAGGGTCGAGTCGTGCGAACTATCGCATTCGTTTGGCGGTATTCCCAGCATCTCATGCGCCGAATAAAGCGCATAACATCAGACTGCTTGTGACGATAAAGCTCCTGCATAAATTTATACGCTCCCATAATGATATGACAGAAAAACGGAGGAAAAAGACGAAGAAAAAACTCTCGCCGGAATATTTGAATAACGCTGTGATTTGCCGGCAAATACAAACAACTGATCCTCAAACTTCAAAAGTACCTATGGGTAAACACACAACAAAAGATAGCGTCTAAATAGTGTGTTAAGTAAAATACGTTATTTTGTTGAGTATAACAACGCTAACTTAAGCAAGTACTTGGTCGATGGGGTCGAACTCCCCGGTGTATCTAGCCAGGTTGACCTAGGCGTCCTACACTCTTCGGCGTTACACTCCGGCGACAACTGGAAGAAGGCCGTAAGCAGAGGTTTCCGCATGTTGTGGTTAATCCGACGTTCTTTCGGAGTCTTGACGGGCGGCATCTTTACGAGGCTGTTCTCGGCTTTCGTTCGCACTCATCTGGAATACTGCGTTCAGGCTTGTCCGCCCTGCCTCCTCCGGGACAAAATGGAGCTGGAGAGGGTTTTACGAGTGGGTACTAGGTTAGTCGAGGGATTACGTGGACGGACGTACCCCGAGCGTCTACTTAGTTTGGGAATGCATTCAATGCACTACCGAAGACTTAGAGGAGACCTAATCCTAACCTACCGTATCTTGACTGGGAAGGTTGGTCCAGATTTATCTTGGCTATTCAGTCCCGCTAGATTGTCTGTTCTACGCCGTCATTCGTTGAAGCTGGACAAACCGCGGTCCGATCGGATTAGGGCGGAAATCCGGCTGTCACGCAGAGTCATCGACCGCTGGAACATGCTTCCGGAAAGTGTTAACAGGGAATCTACGGTTAAGGGGTTTGAGCGGCCACTTGACGCTCTTGGGTGGCAACACGAAACCTTTCCATTTTCCTGAGTAACTCGCATCTTCGTACTTCGATTTTCTTTTCTCTACTTTTCTTCACGTATTGGTATTATTTTATTATTTAAGTGCACTTCCCTATTCTGTACCTTCGATTTCCCTTCCTATCCTTTGCTTACTTCATGTGACTGCCACAGTAGGGACTGCTAGGGCAGGAAACGTGGGCATTAACTGGTTGGCCAGGGTGCGATACGGGTGCTTCCGTTTTAGATCCATCAATAACTGAGCACTTCATCAATTCCTGGCTCGACGATCCACTCAAGATGGAACACTCACGGGATTCTCCTATCGTTCCACTCCCCATCTGAACTGAACTGAACTGAACCATTTGTGTCCGGTGCAGGACGACAGAAATTAAATTTAAGAAGTCCTTAGTCGTAGGATTGAAGACTGATAGCTTAAGTTGTTCAGCTGGCTGTTGAACTGTTCGCTGAGCTTTTCAATTTTGTTGCAAACGTTTCGTCACCAATCAACCTGACATTAGCATTGGGTAGTTGATTGGCGTGCAATAGCGTAAAATGCGCCACAGAGAAACGTTCGTAACAAAATTGATATGCTCAGCGAACAATGCAACAGCCAGTATATGGAACACCCTAGATTATTCCTTTTTGAGTGGGCAGTTAAGCAAAGAGGTTATGCGGTGTTCTGAAGTAATGATGTATCTAAATGTAAACCACCGAACCACACACTGCGGTCAATTGTAACTGTTAGATTCAGATTTAGATGTTACTGGCACGATCGGAAATTCCCTTGAGTTTTTTTCTCGAGCAGATTGTTGAGCCAGGAAAATAAAACGCGCTACGAGGTCTTGATTAAGCTAAAACGGAACACCACAGGTCAACCAACTACTGCACATGTTCTCTGCACTAGCAGTCCCCTTTGTGTAGGTCAGGTGATGTAAGAAATTATTAGGAAGAAAATGGAAGATAAGGTGGAAGAAAGTTCATTTGTAAAAAGAATAACACCCAAGCTTGATGAGAATCACAGGATCTGAACTCATTGTTGGAGAATGGATATGGTCAGGATAATGGAAATATTTCGTGCTGCTACCCAAGAACGTCTGCCTGGCGCTCGGAACCCTTAACATTAGGATCAGGTCAGGTCAGGTAGAACGGACGCTACAGGCTTTCGACTAACGAGCTTCCAGTTTCTTGTGCAGGTAACTGAAGCGGCATCCGACGTTGTACTGACCCTTCTTGCTTATGCAAAGGAATGGAGCAAGAACAAGAGCAAGCTTTGCGTTAGTACTTGTCAGCAGCACAATACACTACATACGCCAACACAATCACAATATCTCTAAAAAAAGGACAGAACAACACTGAGCGAACCCCGTTTTGAAGACATGTACAGACTCACATTCCACTAACTTTGAAGGAAGTTTATATCAGATGCTAACTACTCGGTACGTAATACATTTTGCCCTGATGTCCAAAAGCGCTCTACGTTGTTTGAGCTTTAGGCGATGCCCGCGCTGTTGGGCTGACATAGTTAACTCCAACAGATGTGTGGGACTAATACTACTAGGTCCCCTAATTATTTTAAACGTCTCTATATAGTTCCCTCTCAACGCAGGCCGTTCCAGAGAAAATAATCCCAAGCTGCTTAGACTATCTTCGTGCGACTTCCCTCGTTAAGTTTAAAGCATCCTGTTCGCAAGTTCCTGAATCTTTTCTATACGCATGGCGTCACTAAGGAGGAACCGTGCCCAGGCCTGATCACAATAATCCAGATGCGGCCTAATCATTGCTTTATACAACGGCAAGGATAGTTCTGCTTTAGGGTTACTCAGCGCCCTCCTACGACGACACTGTGCGAAAGGCTTAAAATTGTGCACTATGGTGAGACCTATATCGCGAGCTTCATCAGTACACCGCCAGCAGGAGACTGAACGGCAGTGCCGCTACCACCATTGGTCAATATTTGACATTTATGGGTAAGCAAGGGTATATCCCATTGTCTGGACCAATTCATCAACATGATTATGTCCTTTGTCAATGTCGCTCAGTTTCCCATACTGATAGCTTTAGGTCATTTGCGGAGATATAGCAGGGATTCACAAGAAGAGGAGCCAGGTCATTTATAAACATAAGAAACATTAATGGACCCAGCAAGAAAACTTGGTTGACACCGCTGTAGGCACGACCCACACTAGCAGTCGCTTTCCCCAACCCTGACGCTGAATGTCCTCCCACCTAAAAATTCAGAGCCACAGTAATTGTTGAGCATGCAATCCAAACCATGTCAGGGTCTCAACTAAAAATCGATGATGCGCTGCTTCAAATGCTTTACTAAAGTCCAAATAACACATCTCTAGCGACATCCCACTATCAAGCCAGCGGGTAAAGTCATCTAAAAAGCACAATAGGTTGGTGAGACGCGACTTCTTTTTAAGAAAGGCATGCTGCTCTACTCTAATTAGATCGGGTTCAATCAAGCGCTCACAGATCCTATTTCGTATGAGCTTTTCCAAGCACTTCAGCATGATGCTGCGCAAAGTGACTGGTCTGAGTTAAGAGGCACCGACTTTGAACCGCCCATGTGGATGGCACACACGGTCGCCTCCCTCCAATCACGTGACAGATTGCCTTCTTCAGGCGACGGGTTGAATAACACCGCGACAGGATACTGAAGAATATAAGCCAGCGGCTGACCTCTGGCGGTATTTAAACTCTCAGGACCAGCTGCTTTATAAGGGTTCAAACTGACCAATACTGTGAAGACCTTTGACACATTGAGAGTAATTTCCCTGATTGCACTTTCTGAAAACGACTTCCAGCGCCTAATTACCCTCCGCGGTAACCGAGTTTCCGCCTTGTGCCGGTCAGAACGCGGCTTGTGTTGCTTCATGGGATAACCACGGAGGCAAGCCCACCTAGCCAGGCCAAATAACCAGCTCAAGTCTTATCCAACCTAAACTGCTAAAATGCGGTAAGTAAGGGTTAGGTCTCCTCGAAGCCGTCGGTAGTGCATTGAATACATACTCAAGCCAAGTGGTCTCTTGGGGTACTTTTGCCCTTGTAACCCCTCGAACAACTTGGTACCTAGTCACAAAACCCTCTCAAGCTCCATTAAGTCCCAAACAAGCTAGGGCGGGCAAGTCTTGACGTAGTATTCCAGATGGGGCCGAACGAAAGCTGAGCCGAGCTTCGTAAATATGTCGGCAGTTAAAACCGTAAAAGTACGGTGCTATGCATAACCTTCTGAAACCCCTGTTTGCGACATTCTTCTAGTTGCCGCCAGAATACAAAGACGGGGAATGGAGGACGCCTAGGTCTATCCGTGTGGCGAAAACAGGGATTTCGGACTCACCGAGCTGTATCACGAAAGTGGGAAGGTGGTTCCTATACGTACGGACGGAACACTCAGCCTGATTACTGGGCAGTAGGTACAAAGCAGACCAGTCCCAGAGTCTGTCCAGTGCTTGTTGAGTGGCCACAGAAGCCCCAGGAACAATTGCACCATTTTAAACGTTAAGGTCATCGTCAAACAATAGCGCTGAGAACCAAATTCCAAAGGCAGGTCGCTTAGGTAGAGGGTGAACAGTATTTGTCCAAGGACCGAGCCCTGTGGAGCCGCTTGCATAAAGAATAAGTTGCGACCCACAAGTGCGCACTGCTTTCTTCCCTGAAACAAGGTAGATACACAGCGAAGGGCGCGGCCGAAAACGCCTTAGGAGATTGCTGTCTGTACTGCACCTGAGAACAAGCCCACGCATTATTATATCATTCATCCCTGGATTTTCCTTTCGCTTGAACTTTCTCAATGTCCATTTTTTACTAGAAGTGCAGCTATTACTCAAACGGCTGTGGTGACTCCCTTGCCAAAACTTCCTTGCCCCTACTGGCTGGCCGTCAATTCCCCGTAGCATGCACCGACAAACTTGCGTCCCGCTGCCGCTGTCTTCCCTACTGCCATGTAATTGACACGTCTTTTATGTGTCATTGCTACCTACTGTTGTCCCAGACACCACCAACCATTTGGTAACCAACTAGGAACATGCTGTCTGTTGGTTTGAAGTTCATCTTGACGGGCTCGTTCCAGTTACGTATTGATCCGTCACAGGTTTTTAGTTGATTTTATCACCAAGCAAAGTTTTCTTTTACAGTTTGTAATGAGCAGCATAGAGGCTGAACCACCCCTTTTAAGAGTTTATGACTTCGGGTTAGCCTCCGCTTTTTGTGAGCTTGAACCTGCCTCCTTGTTCTTGCACTTAGAATACATCTACGTTTGTAAGCTTGCTTCTGACTTCGCAATATAAAATCAGCTAATATCTTAACTTCCTTCGGGCATATCCTCAGAAATGGGAAAATATTGGGCCCGCCTATTAAACAGCCTTACATTCAGAGAATGGTACATGTAGCAACTATGTAGATATCTGCAACTGGGAGACAAGATGCCCATGGTTCCGCTGCGTGCAATGAAACAAATATTGGCCCCCGCAACCTGGGCTTCAGGAGCCCCCAACATCTACAACTGCGTAGCATCCATGTTAAGGCCAAATCCATCCTCGTAGTAGCAAATGACCTGTCATTCGCAGCGTGGCTAGATCTGGCAAACAGTGTCATTGCACGACACTAAACAGTGATACAACCCAGGACATTTCGGAGCTAAGCATATGCGCCACTTCAGCAGCACCGGCCACCAGCAAGCCTTGGGAATTGGAAGCCTTAGCTTGGCAAGTAGTTTCGCCTTAGCGCCAAACCCGGTAGCTCGCCCTAGACTATGAGCACCGCAGCTGCCCAAATCACAGCCCGATTGCAAACAGCATCGCGCTATAGGTTACAGTTTATACAACTTGCCGTCCGGCAGTAGAGCACGTAAGTGCGAAGAGCCATGCCGCATAACCACTTAGGTGGGCTCTAACGCCGGTCGGTCATGGTGGCTAACCTTGCCGACCAAATTCAAAGGAGCCTATTTACCTTAGAGGTTTGGTATCCAGAATGCAGCTCCTAGCTGATACCGTGGTAGCAATTAACGTCACCCTCCACTTCAGATGGGCAGACCGCTTCTTTGTCGGCAGGCATAAGTGTCGTCAATGGCGCAGTAACTTCCATCCCCATTTATTGGTGGTTTACACGGAACCTAAGTCTTCGGGCATTGTTAACAAGAATATTTACCGTTGCCACAGTCCCCTTTGCCCTTTTCCACATAGACCACCTCAAACAAATGGACCACATGCTGGATGCGAAACGCAAAGTAATAATCGAAGACGCAATGACACTAAGCATGTGGGACCTCAAAGCTAAAATACTCCTATCACTCTGGTTAACGACTACCCCATACCTCAACATATGCCGCCAAACTTTACTTCCAGTGCTCCATGCTAAATAAACAAGTGGGGTTTTCTCCAAGTTATCGAAGCACACCAAAGCAGTAATGATCAAAAGTTACAATCGGTTATGTTTCGCAACGGACACGGAGTTGTGTATGTAATCGGCAGTGACCGAACGATGTACAGGCTGCGGAAATTAAAAAAGTACGCATGAGGAATAAAATGTTTTTATTCTCGGCAAGGCGAGGTATTCCTTTACAGGCATGATCAGTTTGACATAACAATGCGTGGTCAAGAATGCGCAAAAATGCGATACGTTTGCCATAACAGTGTAGGTTTGCGTTAGGGGGTATGTATGTATTTAATTTTATGTGTATGTGTAAGTAGCTGTGTGGCTTTTGCTTGTAATTGTGCTGCTCCTTTCTACCATGTTTCATTTCGTCAGCAATGCGCGAGTAGAAGGTTGGTGTCCATGAGTTAGAAAGGATTATCCGGATGCCCAAATACTGTCGGCAATTTCGGCGAGCTGCGAAAGAAACGCATCAATTGCATACAGGATTTTACGTAGGTCACGTGGCCGGCGACGAGGCCACATCCCTCTAAGGAAAGAGTCTTCAACAGAGAAGCTTAGCTAGAGCCTTCATCTTGTGGAGCAACTGCGAAGGTTTTGGCTCACCCAGCTCGGTTTCGTTACGAGGCTGCGTAACGCGAGTACAGTCTGATATGCCGAATCGCTTTAAGCTGACGGCCTTACGCTCCTCCTACCTCTTCTGATATACAAAAAGCTCCAGGATGTCGTCGAGGTCAACGAAGACTTTCGGAGAAAGGGCTGCGACAACGTAGTGAAATTTGACACTGTCAAACTTGGCGCCAGGTGACGAAAAATGTATTCTAACTGGTTAAATCAGGCATTAGGATTAGTCGCTCGGAGAGGCGGGATAAGGAAACGGAACCCACTAAGTTGATCGTTAGAGTCTTGGTGAATGACCATGGTAAAAACATACGGAGCTTGGGAAAGCGAACCCAAATAGTAAAAGTAAAAGTTGAAGGGTAGACATCATAACTTACCGGATCTGAAAACACATATAAGTATCAAACTCACACAAAATGTTTTTCGGAGCAGTGATCTTATTTTGCAGCAAGCCGCCAACGAACGTCACCGTGTTGTTAAACAGACATTTTTGACCATTTATAGGGAGAAAGCTTGTCAGGCGAAAACCCACCACGTCTTGGAACGCCGCCGCCGAATTGTTTGCTGGAACAAGTTAAACCCGAACCACCCAGCTGGCACCACAAGGAGGTTGTTCGGTTAGCCAGCCTGTCGTCGATGGATGGCGATAACTTGGGTGCAAGTGTGCATAGTGTGAAAAGTAAAGGCACTATAATTGTACCGAAGAAGGTAGAGGTAGGCAGAACGTAACTTTTCTTGCAAGTGTCCCAGGAATTTTGAACTATGACTATGGTCACGTTGCCAGCACAGGCTGCCACATCTTGAAGTTTCCGGTAGAATCCATCGTAACTGTCTGAAGGTAGCAGAAGTATCACCTATTCCAAAAGGCATACTCAACGATCATGCTGCTGATCGCTTAAGCTGAAGCCGAGTTTCCGACGAAATTCTGCAACTGATGGCTGCGAGTACCTTTAATGGTAAACTTTCAACAAAGTCCGCTTTACGCGGTGAAGATAAGCTAATAATCTGAAAGCTTTTGCATTGAAATGTGTTCTTCTAGTTTGAGTTGTGTAGGTCGCTAGAAACAATGCCGAGCCGGTAGGCTCAATTCACAGGAGCTGAAAACGGGCTTTTTGTATCCGTAATGTTTCCCTTGTTCTTAAGCGCTTGCGATAGATTTTCTCCCCCATGCAGGGTGCTTTATGGTATTTTCCTGAACATTTATTTGCATTATCGCCTGAAACTTATTGTATCTGGTGAACTACCCAGTGGAGTAGACCGTACTCATCATGCAGATCCGTAAACAAAGGTGCGTACCACCGCAGCTTCGTCCGTTTATTACTACTTAAGGAAGCAAGTAAAACTTTTAAAAGCACAGATCTGTACTGTGTTAAGCATGTTAGTTTGATATCTACAGCTACCATGTTTTTCAAGCTACGAGTGTTGCTGAATCCTTTTTCCGTTGCCGCCTATATTATCAACATAGAGCAATTGAAAAGTTTGCCTCTATGCCAACGCTCAACAGCTCTGCCCGCCTCACCCTCCGGCGATATCTTCCGACTGGCAGCGTTAAAATGCTGACTGCGCTAATGAATCCCTTGAAAAGCTAGCGTAAATGAGACCTTCACTTCGTTTCCACTATGTTGTTGATTGACCCCTTCAGCAGTTATCTAGTATACAAGCACTGTCTACCCACTCGGCAAGGACAGAAAATAACTAATAAATATTTTTGTTCATAAATTGTGCCTAAACTTCCTGCACCGTTGCATTGGAAGCAGCGGCGGACACGCCAGTTCTGTGGTCACTGCTTTTGGGGACACCCCAACTGTATCCTTCCAACTCGGCTTTTTTCCGCTGGTATAAGCTGGGCTACCCACTTTGCCATCTCTGAAAATAAGGTCGTTAGCATCGGCATAAGCCTGTACGATAGGTTAGTTCTAACGTCCGATGAGAATTTAACCCCGTTCTTGAGTTCGCTGGGTAAACTTCGGTTTAACCACAATGTCAACCATCGTTCCTTTATTACGACTTCCAACACAGAATTCCAAATCGCTAGGTGTCAGCTCAGGTTCTAATAGACACCAGTAGGTGCCTTTACTCTCCCCGTTCTTCAGAGTGAAACTATTCTCACGCCTGTCGTCAGTTGGCTTCCTTTTAGAAACGGAAACACAAGGCTGCCTTCATCCCGGTAACCACACCACCAGCGTTGCTTATCCGAATTAGTAAGCACATCTTCTTCTCACTTTGGTCAGTAGCGTGCTCTAGACCGTCGGCACTTTGACAACATCCTAATATTCATTGCTTGTTGCAATATTTTCCACCGCCTTAAACTTACAACCACATCCTAGTCAGTAAACTGTGTCGGCCAGGTTAGCTTCATTCTAAATAGCCACGGCACCAAAGTAACAAGAACTATGTGGCATGTTACCGGAGTTTATTCAATGCGACCGCAGTTGTATAATCTGTCAAGCACGCGCGCGTATATCGGTCATACTTCTGCCCAACAACGCAGAAGACAGGTGAAAATCCTGCCTGTCAAATTCGTTTGGCTTTTCGTCTCAGCTTGCTGGATCTGTTTACATGTTACTTTACGTATCTTTTCATACGTAAGTGACATTGTGATCAACCTAGTGTTGTTTCAATGCACGTACTTTGCTCGATTGCTGTGGCGTTAATTTGTTTGAGGTTACCACGACGCAACAGCATAGACGTTTCTGTCTCTTTTAATGGCCTTCCAACCAACTTCTGTTATCCATGACTCAGGACAGCCGCTTTTCCTTGCTCGCGATCCGCTCTTCTTTGGTGTTTTGGGGTATGTGCTGCCACACCTGCTGTTCTTCATTATGTCAGTGCGTTTAGCTTTCATTGTCTGTGCCTACACAACAGAGGCTTTTGAAAGCAGCTCGATAAGGTATCCAGCATCATGTTGACACACCAGCCTGCATTTGCTCTTGATGGTTACCAAAGTTACTGTTTAAACGTCCACTGTTCCTGCGCTGCTAACGTAAGCGCACGCGTTACATAGTTCCTGCGACCAAAATATCATCAGCTAACATGGTTTCACAACCGCAAGCTTGATCACTGTACCGCAACGCACGTCAGCACACGAACTATACATTTTGCATATGACCCAGCGGTGCTGGTGTCACCTCGGGTTAGTGCATAGCTGAGAAATAAAATAACATGGTCCTAACATCCAGAGTTTAACCATACGTCACGCCACCTACTAGTGCCTAAGCTAGAGCAAAGTCAAGAATAAATAATTTGATTCTACATAGAACGCTGGACAAACATTTAGTCGTCTTCACGTACCTAGTGGGGATGTCACGAACTGCTGCGAAGCTACTTGTATCAAAGTATCAGGATAATAATGATGCACGTGTCTAAGGTTTTGAGTCGCATGGAGTATCAACCTTGGATAGTTCTGAGACGTTAAACGCTCCCAACACCATGACGTCTGTTTACAGCACATGCGGAGAAAACCAAGCGCCACATTTGATAACCTACCACCGAATCCAATACATTAAAGAATTATGACCTGGGCAAGGAACATACAATTCTTTGCCGTTGGGAGCTAACCAATTTTGTCCCCTAACTGCAACAGGCTGATTCACAAAATACCTTATTTACGGGTCATGTATCAGAGTTGCTCCGCTGTGTCAAAAACCGAGCGCAGAGCCCAAAACAAGCTCAGCCAAGTAGCGGTAAACATGATCAATGATATATTACTAAACGAACTTTCATAAATGCCAGCGTGTCGGGAAGACATGGAGAAAAACAGAGGTAACCAGCATATCCCATTTCTTAAATGGAACCGAGGTACCAAGCCCTACGAGTAAAAAACAGCGTCGCCATTCCAGGTTCATACACTGCGAGGACAACTTACGGTAGAACAGGATTGGAACAAAAGCTGACCACCTGGAAAGCCATGAACCAAGGAAATAGAATTCCGGCCGCCCGCCTGTCGCCCAGCACACTTATGTTCTCACTAATGTACAGCCCATCAACAAAATAAATACCTGACTGAACAAAATTAGCACTACCCGTCGCTGTCTATGTGTGTGATAAGATCAACGGTTGTCTGTAAACGTTTCGGCAGCACGCGAGTTTACATTAAACGTGCTCTATTATGTAGCACAGCAAAGCGCCATGATACCAGGAATGAAGGTGTGTAAGCGATCGATCGTCTAGCCAGACAAGCAGCCAGTCAGCGTTTGGATTCTTCAACAGGCCTTTGACTACCTAACTCCATCTCAATGATTCGTAACGCTGCGCTCGACATCGTCGTTTATCTAGTTTACTCGGTTAGCTGTTTCCTTAGATGCAGTTGCTTAAGTCTGTGATCTTTCATCCGCAAGGCTGCATATATAACATCTAGTTCAACGCGTCGGTTCGATCGGTTGCCTGTTATAAAACATACTTCCAGGAATTTTCAAGATTGCCTCGAGTTTACACGAGCTCATATCAGTACGTTCTGTAGGTCGAAGTTATGGCTTTCTTGGTCTTCATGCATGGAATCCACGAACGTGAAGTACGTCTCCGTATGGCAATGTTGTGCACATTGATCTATGGTAAAACGGTCTTTCTAGTTTGTCCGAAGTACACTTGGTTGCACACTTTACATTTTACCTTTTAGATTACAGCATTAAGACGGCTTTGTTTGTCTAGCCGAACAGCCTTCTCGAAGTGCCTGCTGGATAGTTCGGGTTTACCCTGTTCCAGCAATTAGTTTAGGTGCAGTGTTTCAGGAAGTAGTAGATTTTCGCCTAGCAAGCCCCCATTCTATGAAAGCCACAACCGTTTGTTTAACAACCCTGTGACGTAGCGGTTTTGCCATACCACCAACTATAGTCATTCCTTGCTTAGCCGGACAACCACTTCAAGTTCGCAAACACGAAGCATCGCTTAAGCATTGGCAATGCAATAAAAAGCGCAGGAAGGCAGTTACAAATCACATAAGCACTGCTACACACGCCTAATTGCAAACATAAGTAATTTCATATAGCAACATTTGTGACAAACCTATTGTTCCATTGTACATAAACCGCTCACATTTTGTACTCTTACGATGATCATCCCTGTGCAGGCGTTCCTCGCGTAGTCGTGAATACACATTTTCTTTATTTAGTTACTTTGTTTTTTGGCCTTGAGAGCAAAGCATATATATGCTGACCAGTTCCCTAACAGTGGAAGTGTCATCAAGATAGAGGGGCCTGTAATCGTACTTTTGTTTGACTTCACCACAACCCGCACTTCGAACCGTCATTAACTAGCGGAACAAACAAATATGGAATAATCTCGATATCAAATAAGCTATATGGGAACTGTCGAGTCCGAGAAGGTATGTGAAAGCCCGGATCTCTGCTGGCTAGCCGAACAACCGCCATGCGGTGCTAGCTGGGCGGTGCTGGTTATTACAGCTCCTGTGAATAACTTGGAGGCTGTGTACCAGGAAGTTTGGGATTTCGCCTGACAAGCGTTCTTCCTATAGCAAGACACCCCTGTCAGTTTAACAACACTGCTACTACTTAACTACTTCACCAAAGACATCCACTTAGAAGAGTTCCCTTGCTCCATTCATACGATGGCAAAGGCGGAGAACAAACTTATGCATTTATTCTCATTACAAAAGTTCACCCGCTGTGCCCACTACTGCTACAGATACATAAACAGACACAAAGTTCAGTATGTTACTGCTTAATTTGCTATCTTTTTGTATAATTACCAACCAAACCTGTTTGTGTTATCATGAGTCGGCCTCTGCGGTCGTGCCCCGCACTGCCGGGAATTAACAATTTAGTTATTTACTTCGTTTATTTTGATGGGCGAGTACGCCAGCATAAAATTGTCAAAAGCAGAAGCGCTTCAAAAACCGTAGCATAACACAACACTTTTGATCAGACCAATAGTATACATCCGTTTCGTGGACGACACCTTTTTCATCCTTAAATGCTATTCTAAGCAAAACCGCTCAAGCTAATCAACAGTAAATTCAAAGATATCAATTAGACCATATAACTTGAGAGGAACAGTGCAGTACCAATCCTAAATGTACTGGTCGACCACCACTTACGGAGAAACTCACGATTAAATATAGGAAGAGATCTCAAACAAATTAAAAGTTAAACTACCACAGCAACCAAGCAATGAACGACCAAAAAACTTGCGTTCAGTGCCTTACACAAGGGTTGTAACATACTGCAGCACTGCGTAACAGGCTATGCCGTGTATTGCCATCCAGCGGGTATTCGGGGAAGGCCATCTGCAGCTAATGCAGGAAAAAGTGCCTCCACATTATTGTGAACAGTTGAAAGCAATATTACTACATTCTGAATACAAACTGAATAGCATTTTATGTGGGTGGCTTTTTAGGCTGAAGAATAAAGTTAAAACGCGATATTCGAAAGAACCCACCGACAAGCTAAAACTGTAAAAATGTAACAAAGTGTACCGCGGAAAAACTAGAAGGACCGTTTTACCATAGATCAAGGTGCACAACGTAGCCATACGGAGACGTACTTCACGTTCGTGTATTCCAGGCATGAAGACCAAGAAAGCCATAACTTCGACCTACAGAACGTACTGATATGAGCTCGTGTAAACTCGAGGCAATCTTGAAAATTCCTGGAAGTATGTTTTATAACAGGCGACCGATCGAACCGACGCGTTGAACTAGATGTTACGTATGCATCCTTGCGGATGAAAGATCACAGACTTAAGCAACTGCATCTAAGGAAACAGCTAACCGAGTAAACTAGATAAACGACGATGTCGAGCGCTTGGTTACATTGAAATTGCTACGAGAAATGAATCATTGAGATGGAGTTAGGTGGATAAAGGTCCGCTGAATAATCCAAACGCTGACCAGCTGCTTGTCTGGCTAGACGGTCGATCGGTTACACACATTCATTCCTGGTATCATGGCGCTTTGCTGTGCTACATAATAGAGCACGTTTAAGGTAAACTCGCGTGATGCCGAAACCTTTACAGGCAACTGCAGATCACGGCGTTCACTTCGACTAACAGTGAAGAAACCCACATTCCATAACTTTTGTAAGCAAATATTTCGTTTCATTCATGTGACTTATAAGCACGTCTCTCGGTGTGCATTCGTCACTTCGTAAGCGTCAGATCATTTTCGAACTCAATTGATCCATAATATTATAAGATTAGTAATTGTTTTACAGTATAAGCTTTTCTTAATTTAGTATTTTGCACTTCTTCCATTTCAGAATATATCAAGTGTGTGTACTTATTATACCCCTAGTAAATAAGTACAAGTGAGAGTTCATACAGGTTGTAGCATTGAAAAGTTTGGTATACGTAACAACTAGTTAAATTTGTTACGCAAGGCTTCACAGTCGGATCATGACTTCGCTTAGCGCTTTAGGTTGGCAAGTCAGGACGACGATACGTCTTAAGCACTCTTAGAATTCTGTATTAATACTGCCCACAAAAACATATACTTTAATATGGCAGAAAGCGGAAGCCACGCTTAAACTTTGCGCAATACCGCCTTGACGGGAATTCGAATTCCGGACGTCCGAGGTTCGATTCCCCGTCCAGGCTAAGTATTTGCAAAGCTTTTCGTGGCTTCTACTTTCTTCAATCTTACACTGCTTACAAAACCACAAGTAACCTAAATATACTTTATACTGCTTTTCTTATTATCGTCAAAGTAAAGACAGCGCGCAACCTGTGTGGTCAAATATTTACTTGTCAACTGCGACACTACCCTCTCACGCCAGCATGCCAAAAATGACACCGGAGAAACCCGGTAGCGGTTCATTCGTCGAACGCATTTTGAAACAGTGAAGCTCATACAACTTGCGTTTGGTAGCTAGACGGTTGCAGGCTGCTACGCCGTGCCGAAGTTAACGCTGTTCTCCATTAATCGCAAAGCATGCTTGTGTTTACTACGCGTGTTTTCGATTCCTAGCTATCGCCATTTGGCTTGCGGTTTTGGTGGCAATAAATACTTCAACCGTAGCGAGGACGAAACAATTACAGCATAGATGTGTACTTTACCTCGTTCTCATCGTTTGAACCTACCAGCCGGACAAGAAGCATACGGGCAGTTCTAGTGCAATACCACCCCTATCCTAGGGGCTCAGGTGCTATTCTTTATCGTCGATTGGAACAGAGCGTTCAGTTCGCAACCAAGTACCAACCCCTCGGCGCAGGAAATGCTGGCAAGCAACAAGCGACAAGCATTGGCGAGAAAGGGAGCTGTTATTACCTCACTACTTCTAACAAGTATGCCGAACGGTGACTGCGTTTCCAGCCTTCTTTACGGTTTTGTGCCGATTGCATCTGAGCTTTTAACAGAAAGCTTATACAGTTGTTTGACCGCCATTTGTCTTAAATTATCAGACGTACAGACCCACAATTCAACACATCCATGAGGTGTTCCAACTATGCTACTGACGGTAGTTCAGAAATGCAACCTACCTCAACCAGCGTACCTGACACGATATGAAATGTTACAACCTAGTTAAAACTGCACATACTTGACTTTAAACGAGACGCGCCAAAGAAGGAATGACCAGTTATGTGTACGCCAGTATATGCTGATCACGATTTGATCAACTATTGGTGTTGATGTAGTACCTGAGTAGATTTATGGGTTTCAAGCCATGTGATCTGGTTTTGATAAATATTAGACACCACCAAGCCTTTCCGTAATCTGCAACAAATATTTTTGAGAACGCAAATGTTTGTAGGCCCGATAGCTGATACATATTTTTACCACAAGTAAACGTCGGTTAGGGCACAAACTGCTTTGTCATTGAACTGCTTACACACGGTTATTCGCAGTCACTTGTCATCCTTTTTCGTTTGTTTACCATGAACTACCGATGGTAATCTCCCTGAGCTCACAAGCAGAACTAGCAAGTCGTCTGTTGATACTGATCAGCGTTGAATTCCTCTGCATATCCCCTTGTAGTACTTGTGTGCGTTGGGTGGATTGCAACAAACCATTAAGACATCGCCGCGGATAAAGAAATAAATATTTATGCTAGACTATCCGAGGCACGCCCATGGAAGCATAATCAGTTAGATGTAATTGTACAGACATTTTATAGCAAGTATAACAGCGACAGCAGAAAATTGTGCATACTTCCGTGATTGGAACTGTACAATGGTGGTAATGTTAAACAATAACTGAGCTGTTGTGAGATCGGGACCCATTTGTTAGGGTATAATCCGTCTGCCACCTATTGCAATCATTCCTTAACAAATCATAGATTACGACTCCTAAATGATCCATTAGTGGATAACTGAAGTGCACAATCGAGAGTGGTACGACAATATACTGAGCTCGTGCATATGTAACGAAAAGATCAAAGATGATACAGCGGAAAGTAAAGAGACGACAGTATATGCGTGAAATCATAGAAAGAAGAGACGACAGTATATGCAGATGTAGAAGTTCCAGTGAAACGAAAGTAGCCAAAATCTTGACGCTAGTTTACCTGCTCGTGTGAAGTTATGGGCTGTGCCATTAATCAGTGGCGAATAACATTCGCCACTTTGCGGTGTTGTTAAGCGGATATAAGTGGCTTGTTATAAGGAAAACGCTTGCCAGGCGAGATCCCACCACGTCCTGAAACACTGCCGTCGATCCACTGAATGGCGTTGTAATTGGCTATGCTTCTTGTTGAAGGCTTATTCGCTCAGTTATTCGCAGTCAAGTTGCTTCCCATTTTGCCTTTGGCTGATGCGTTGCGCGAGTGCCTATTGCTTTCCTGTGTCCCGTCCTGTTTTGAACGAATGGCGGTGCCAGGTTGGTAAGTCACTAATGAAGTGTTTTTTGCATATGATTTGTTGATCATCTGCAGAACCACGTGAAGCCCCTAAGGGATAGACATTGAGATTTGGTGAAGTCCTGAAGGATAGGAGATGGTTTTAAAAACAACTCGGAGACGCCGCTGGAGGAAGTTGGAAAAATGATTGGAAATATAGGCAACCACGGTCAATTGAACGGTCAAAGCAGAAGGAAGCCCTCAGGATAACTAATTGTTCTGGCCTTGCATCGGCAGGAGAAGGTACCTTCCGAAGTCAAAAGCGGTGCTCCAGGCAAGCAGTACGTGAAGGAGCTAGTGTTAGGCTAACTGAACCCTATTGTTCCATCATCGGGAGAATTACATCCATACAAGATAACAAATATTTGTTTCCTAAGTAAGTTGTAAAAGCGGCTGATAAGCCACCACTCATTTCCAGCTAAGGGAACTCTGTGCTTCATACTATATTATCGTCGCAACGATGGACAATTTCATGAGTGTTTGACGTCGTACGTGTTAAAATCTCAGGCAAAACGGTAACGAACAGACAGCCATACAGCCAGACGAAATAATGCATCCGGAACGCAGTCGAACAATTTCAACAATTACTGAAATCTTGAATCCCTATATGCTGTACCTGTTACTCAAATATCGCATATACACATGTATTATAAGTGACAACCTACAACGAGACGCGAGCAGATCACGGAGCAGTAGATAACGAAAGGTTGTTTCCACTTAGGAATGAAGCTGACGCAAAGTGAGGTTGAGGGTTCCTAAAGCGCATAGGTCCAATCTTTTGGAACACGGGAGAGAAGGACGAGATTTCGGATAATAGAAAGAAATACCACTCAGAAAAAGCGAATGGGACACGCTGCATCCGTCTTAAATTAGCACGAATATAAGCAGTTATGGAGGACAAACACATATAAGTTAGCGTCAAATGAAGAAGAAATGCAAAAGAAAGCAATAAAAGGAAGGAAAAGGTCTGGTAAAAGGGTTCTATTAAGGAGCAGTGGGAAAGCCAATGACATACTTCGGGTACTGATTCATCCATGTTAGTTAAAAGAAAGATGAATAATGCCCAGCGTGGTAATTGAGGCAAGAGTGGCCGTGTTGTGCCGGAATAGGTTTATTGCTTGCCGAGCAAAGCTTTAAGAATGAGGGGCACGGAATTTTTGGACTACAGAGCCTAAACCGTTTACGTCTCAGAAGTCGGGATGTAATAAAACAAAGCAGACGGGTCAGACGAGGCTAGTTTGGAGCCAGGCCAGAAGAGACAGTCGTCTAATTGAAAAAGGAATGCAAACATAGTGCGCGAAAAAAGAGAGCTCGAGGGAAAAGAATCGATGGCAGCAAAGTGGAAAAGCCAACCAAAACCTTAAAGTGTTGTGAACAGACATTTGAATCTACCGACCGTTCATTGGTGAGGCCTCAGTAGTCGGAACGCAGAAGACCTTTGAGACGTGTCTAGAATGTCAGCTCATAAAGCGAAATCCGTTTTATTATTGTCGGTATGCTAGCACAGAGCGTCGGCAAAAGTAGACATGTTAAGGACGAAGCTGGAGGATAATAAAAAGCATAATTCATTACCAGCAATGCACTTGTGTTGAGAATTACAGAATGTTGTGTCCGCAGAGCCTAGAGTATTTAGGTCACAGAAGTCCAAAAGAGGTCAGAAAAGAGGAGACCGTTCAGCTTAGACCAGGTAGGTCAGCAAGATGAAGCTAGGCCGAGAACTTGAGGTGGGAATAACAGTGATGGGTAGCATGAAAGAGAAGGACGGCGAGACGACAGCGGCTATATGAAAAGCCACTTGGCATGCCGAGCAAAGCTCTCAGGCTAATGGATAGTGTGTTGCAACTGCAGAGCCTAGATCGGACGTCTGGAAACAGTCAGAAATTGGGGGACTGATCAGACGCGGCGTGGTTGGGGCCACGTCCAAAAAGTTAGCTGTCCAATTGATAAAGGAATGCATACAGAAAGTGCGAAAAGGAAAGAATGGAGTCGGAATGAAAGACTATGGCCGATAAGTGGAAAAGCCCACAAAGATCCCGAAGTGATAAGGACACACCATCGGATCAGTCGATGATTCCTCGGTATGAGCGCAGGAGTCGGAAAGCAGAACAACACGAAGAAGAGACTAGAATAGCGGCTCATGCAGAGAAAGCAGTATTAGTATATCCTGAGTCCTAATAGAACGTCGGCAGAACTAGAAATGTTAACGAAGCAAGGGGACATAATAATAAAGATGAACCATGACCAACCATGTGCTGGAGGTGAGAATAACAGCGCATTGCGTCGGCAGAGACTAGAGCACCTAGATCGCAGCCGTACGTAAGATGGAGGCCACCCAGACAGAACCAGATGTGTCAGCAAGCTGATGCTACGCCGCCCACTTAAAGTCGGAAAAGAAGTGATAAGCGTCATCAGAAAAGAACCAGTTTGAGACAAACGTGGCTATTTGAGAAAGCCTTTAGCATGTTGAGCAGAGGTCTCAGGATAATGGGACCAGAGTATTGGTACTTCAAAGCCTAGATCTTTGACGTCTCGGTTGTCTGGAAATAGTCAGGAAGCAGGAGACTGGTCCGACGACGCTAGATTAGAGCCAGGCCAGAAGAGATGTTTGTCCAATTGTAAAAGGAATGCAAACCTAGAGTGCGAAGTGCAAAAGGCTTTAGCGAGGAGAAATTGAAGAGCCAATCACAGTTAGTTACGATGGCTGTTGACCCATCCTGCTTTATAACAACAAGCACCATTTTATCACTGCCGATAAAAGACGGCTTGCCTTGCAGACTCGAAAAACAACTGATTGGGTGAAACACTGCACATAACTAACACCGCGTATTGCTTAGTAGTGATGTTACCGCACTGCCGGTATCGAAAGAGTTTACCGTCATCATGTTGCATACCGCCAGAATCTTTTGTTACCAGCAGAGCAAAATAACACCGCAGCAAACGGTACTGGCCACGGTAGGTCAGGGACTCTGGGGCTCATCAGGAATCAGTTCATGACTACGCAGACAGGGTACAATTAGATATACAGAAGTGGGACATTTAATGCTACCATCAAACGTGTGAACTGGGCGCAAAACTGGGCTACTATAGGCATGAAACAGATAGTAACCAGCAAAATATCAAGAAACCCTGCGTGTAGTATTACGTTAATCGGTTTAACGCTTTGAATCAATGCACGTTGAAATATTCAAAATGTGTTTTACCTGTTTATTTACTATCGTTTTGCAAGATCATTATGCAAGAGCCTGTCGGACGTATAGTACGCAAAGAATTCGAATCAACGTGTCTAGGTCAAAATAACTGTACTGCTTGTGCTGAGCTAGCCGCAAGGTTTGCATGAAGTCCCACTCCTACCCAAAACAGCTAAACGAACACAGTAAATACCAAGCAACACCGAGCAGTTCTTAACTGATGGTGTAGCAGTCCATAGCTTCCCCTGGTTAGCCTTTGAAAATTCTAACGAAATATAGTTTATTATTTTGTGCTTAGGCGCTGGTATCCAAATCGTCTGCCTGCGATCTAATTTCCATTGTTTGCGTCAAGCTGCCGCCTTCTTGATTTTAACACGTTATCGGCTTGCGCACTTCGACTATTTGTGTGCCGTGCAGTTCATTCTTCTGGCTAGCAGTGTCAACGGCGTCGATTTTATACATAAGAGCCACTAAAGCATTTTCTAGTTAACTACAAGTTTTCTTGCTTTTCGCTTTACCTTATGAACCGCTTTGTTTTCTCTTGCAACCCTGCTGTCACCAAGGCCCGATAGGCGCCTGCTAAACGTCTGTTGGGCGCTCAAATATAAGCCTATTGAAACACATGTTGGGCGGAAGTGAGTTCCTGCATTTCTTTCTAAATAAGACGAAGTTGGTTCGCGCTGTACGGGTTGCGGTTGCATTACCTCATTGGATTATAAGCACCATCCACTGCTGCTACCATCTTTCTACGATCATACCAGTCCACCGCACACATACTCATTAAAATCCTATAGATTTTTCTGTACACTACTAAGGTGACCTATATGCGCATGAAATATGCTAATTTTGAAATAATTTTGGGTACTAAGGAAAAACTATAGTAGCACTTCCGCATTAACAGAGCAATTATTTTAATCTTCTTTAGTGCATTTATTTCACCGGTTACGGACTCTGCACGAAGCCACTCCTTGGTGCCAAAATGTATTTCTCAATACTGGAGTGTAGGGTTTATCCAGAGCCTCCTACATAAGTCCCATTTGAGACTAATCCAGCGCCCTTATAAGAGGTCGGCCACTTCGGTATCTTAAATTTTCCGCAGCCTCTACGGGATGCCCACACCCACCATCCTTGGTATCCGTTCGCTATCAACCTGACACGCACCGCTCACAGGGTTCACTGACGAGGGCCAAATAGTTCAACATAATGGGTCTTAGTATGCAGGAACAAATTTGCATCCGTTTAGCAAGTGTCCCAGACGTTGATTAGAAATGGCATAACAATCCTCCCCGTCTTGATGTGTTGTATCCGTAGTCGAACTTTATCTATGGCCCCGATTGTGTGCCGCCTGCCAAACTACAAGCATGGCGTATGCAAAAGCCGAAATTATTGTGTAAATAACAGGGCAACCAATAAGAGCCCAGACCACTAGTGACCCACTGATGCTCTGTTTCTCATAGACGCCCCGCCAATGTAAGTGACTTACTAGCGCGAATATTTTCACTGCCCAATTTCTGTCAACTCACGCAAGCAAGTTTTCGCTGACTGGCAAGGTTATTTTACCTTCTATTCTAGCTTTCCGCCAAAATTCTGCTTCATTATCAGCTATCGTACGTGTTTGGTGCACAAGGTCCCTAATTAATTGCGAACATAGGTACATTATCGTTCATGCAAATTTGTTGGCGAACGGTGTCCCAATATTAATTAAAACCTTTTAGAAATTTTGCTCCTTTTATTTTCTCATACCACAGACCATTCTCTAATTTAACTTTTCCCTTCTGATGCCATCGCTCTTCCATGGGCGTGACATAAAGCGCGCACTTTAGGGCACAGAACTGCTCCGTTGAAATGATATAAATGGCATCAAAACTTTAACACAATGGCTTTGACCCGCTCTAGAATAACGAATGAGTAATAGCAACTCTGTAGCCTGGATTGTAAGAAATAACACGCAAGCGCACAAAATGTTGATGGAGTAAGCAGGGATATGTGTGGAAAGACCAATAACGTTACGGTTATAACTTTCATTAAAACGGCATGTTTTACTATTCTGAACCAACTATGCTTGTATGCGTCTTTGATCGCGCCTTCACAGATGTGCCTTGTTTTACCAAGAATATACCGTTTATATATTTAGTTATTTAACAGCATTAAAGTGTGAAACATAACAACGTCTGTTTATACAGGCCCCTGCGTAAAACCTTGCCCTACATGCCCGAGCATCTAACTGTTTTGCAAGATGATCTGATCCTACACGGGAACAGCTTCTAACAGAAGTCTGGAAATATGCCCTTATTTATTTTTTAGTCATCAGAGTCTACATGCTACTGCGCAAGCTATTGGTAGCAACTTACCACCGAAGTTCGCCAAGCGTGCCATATAAGGCGCGAGAAAACTAGCGGGTTACCAACTTCTGCACACCATCGTGGCTTACCAGCGGCGCGTTGGGCGTGAAGAGCTCATCCAACTGGTTCGTCCGGCAAAGAACTGGGCAACCTACGCCTGCTACCACAGTGGTCGTCAGACGATCCAATGAATTTATTTTTAACTAGGTAGCGTATATATTCGCATATCCTCCCTACCTCACGCCTTAAATGTTCAAGCTTGGCTATTGCGGTATTATACTATTAATGTGTTACAACCTACTACAGGTAACCTTGATACTCTAAGCAAAGTCCAATTGTTTGACTGCGGTTGAAGGCTACAAGTGGTGGACAGCGATAACGAAAAATGGCACGGTATGCTTTTATTCTAGACACCACCGGTATGCTATCCATCAGGTCCACGTCTTCTTGGTTACTAGACGTTAACAGCTAAGGTTGTGACACTGGCGAGTACGCAAGATCCGTACTGTAGGATATGCATGGTCGTAACTGTTCTACCGGTGCGTCAAACCCCAGAAAACTGACGGGATTGCTGAAACATTTTCGCGCCTTCCGCCCGCTCCAGGTTACAAGTGGCGTTGCTGGACCTAGCCTAGATAATTAGTGCAATGCGTCTTCCAACCAGTTGCCGTTTCTGCAATCAACCAAGAGGATATGTAAGCGGTAGGTGGCAGAGATTTACAAATAGCCGTACGGGGGCGCAAGTTGCACCACTGTGGGCACCTGCCGTTCATTGAAGGCACATCCGTTTACATTTCAGATAGTCTAGCCCACCGAACCTAGTCACGGCCGACCATCTAGCTCGCATATGCTTTGGCCACGCCAGCGTACCTAAATTCTATGCCACGAAACCACCGAAAGATCTATTTTATACACCTGCAACATACAGTTACATAGACGTTCAAAAAGAAAACACATGTACCGTCGGAACAGCATGTTAATAACGCATAAAATGCAAGGCAGAGCTAACAAACTAGAGCAAATGGTCGCCTCAATTAAATGCAGGAAATCCCTTTTCGTATCTAACTGTGCAACATATGCCAGAATATGGTACCATCAGCACGCTTAGTAAATAACTAAATAAATAGTTTAGTCTTGTTATAACGCGACACATCAGTGAAGTGTTGCTCAAACAAGTACAACAAGTATAAATATATTGGAAGAATGCAGATGGTTATTAAAAGCAAAGTACAAATAAAAGTCTCGCGATCGACATATGGACAAATGTCAAGCAATCGCGGATTCAAAGTACTATAAATAGGTTTAGTTTCGGGACTTTGGAGGCATGTTTTTGTAAGCAGAAGCAAAAGATTGCAAGCTTTTATGACAGATTAAAATCATTGCAACAGTAAAAATGATGAATTTGTACGTAGATGTTAAAAATTTGGAACCTGTGTATTGCGCAAGTTTTATGATGGCACTTGTGGAAAAAGCGTCCTTGTAAATAAAGGAATCTGCATGAGTGGTCGTGCGGTATGCTGGAATGGCGTAGTTGGGATATAAATATGAACAATTGGTATGGGGTCCCAATTTAATATCGCGGTAATTGCTTGTCGTTGATTAATCGTAAATGGTAATAGTCAGGGTAGCTTCATTATATCATCGTTATCTGCAATCGACCCTCGCCCTCGGGCCCATTTGTGTTGGGCTTCAGAGATGAATAGCGGGCCTTTGGCGTAAACGGCCCTTTGGTGGATCATCCTCTGCGGACTTGAGTTCTTAAGCTTCTTTGCAAGTTGAACCATTGCACTTGCATTGTGCGCTGTATCCCAGGGTTGAGTAGCAGCGACGCTATTATCATGATCACGTTTAGGTGGATAAACCACGGGCCGAGCGGGCGTCGCAAGCAAGTACTTGGCGTCCACATCCAGGTGATTTAGGTTGGTCCAAGCTCCCCGGAGATTGCCAATTGGGTGTATTCGGACCTGAAAGAAAGGATGCAGTACTGGACGACTCGAGGAGTGGCCACCAAGAAAAGGCGTGAAAATGGTCATAAAATCTTACTGATACGTATTCTGCGATCTGAAAAATGGGATGTACCAAATGCAAACAACAAATGATGGGCCATTATTGGGGTTGTAAGAATGAATACAATAAACAGAGGACGAGGTCAGAATGACCTCCACAGGTACCACCCAAAATGGGGGCGGCACAAAGGCGCTGCGTCGCTGGAAGGTGTTAAATCACACGAGCTTAAAAGATGACGTCAGGGAAGGCAAGTTAAGTGACAGAAAACCAGTAGAAAGTCGCACGACTGTTTACGGCCAACAGCAAAATCAAAGGAAGTAATTGAAGGGCGAATGTCAGAAGCTGAAGCGTTGGTGTGTTGCTTTGCGCGGTTCAAGTAAGTTGGCTGGCTGGACGCGAGTGAGAGCTAATATCGTATGAGAAGTGAGCGAGGAGTGTATAGCTGTACGCTCCGTTCCAGCAGTGGACCTTAGACTTTGCAGTAGGAGGTAAGTGAACGGCACTACACATTGCTTGAGGTTATTAAGACTTGTAAGGTTGCGATTTAATGGCAATTGATCTAGTTTAACGCAAAAACCGGTGTAGTTTTGAGCGCAATTTAGTGGCAAAGCTAAGACGCAGTGGAGGCAGGTAAGTGCAAAGTACAGTGTCTGAAAACAAGTAGCAATTTAAGTGGTCATCCATGGCAAGGATCATAGGGAGCGAGCGAGGGTACATGTAAAGTGGCAGGGAGTAGAAACCATGGCTAGGGCCCTATGTCGCGCGTAGTATGTTGGATGTCTTGTTAGACTAGAATAGGGCAGTCAAGGTTAAATAGGATTGTGAAGCTAGTACTGGACCTAGACGCAACATTACAGCAGTGCGCCAGCGGTAATGCCGAGAACTAAAGTGAGTGCGCTACGTTACCGAGGTGGATAGGGAGCTATGTCATGGAAGCAGGTTTGGAGCCGAATTGGCAACAAGGAACACAACCAAGTAACGTTAATATCATTGTTCGGTTGAAAATGCAGAAATTCCTTGATGGGTTGACCTAGTGGGGAGGTGCTTCCTGGTGCACATACCAGTGAGTGTACTTTATCAAGTTACAGGTCGCAAGGATGATAAGTGGTTTGTCGTGTGCAATGACGTTGCTTAGAAACTCCTTTTGGTAATGCCAGCTGATGAACGAAGCAGACAGAATTACTGGTACCAAGCATAACCTTCCCAGAACACGTTTCATTGACACACACGGATGCATAAATAAGAGCTTAGGCTAAACGCGGCGAAATTTCTACGACCGGCATATGCAAGCCACACACCCTGCGCTGCAACCACTGCGTATAAGACAAAAACGGAAGACCGAGAAGGCAGTTAATGTTTCAAACCTATTATCCTCAGTGCCTATGTGCTGTCGGCAATATATGTTGCATCCCCGTTAAAACCCTCTGTAAGTTGTCGCGAGATTATAGTTTGCTTTAATAATCCTCTGAACTATATGCTTCAAGCATTGTGAGCATCACAACCAGATGCAACACACAAGCTGTGCTAGGCTAATAGCGAACTTATCATAGTTAACAGGCGAAATACCGCTAACAACCGCTGGTCAGAAGTAGTGAGAGCTGTGGATCATCCGTCAACCTATAGTTTTCAGGGTGCAGCATTCTTGCGGAGAATATGCAGCGTAATGGATAACGCGAAAACCCAAGGAGTCATGGATACGGGCAACAGCTTATGCTAGCAAAAGAATTCCTTGACTAATCAGTTCAAAACGCCTTAACGTGATGACCTTATCCAACTTCTCATGACCAGCATGATCACGAAGTCCATGTGAAAGCGGGATACCACGTACACAAATAGAGCTCCGGAAGCTGAAACGCCGACGTGTTGCTATATCGCCGCCGGAAAAAATCTTCAAAGCAAGAGTATAATACAGATTAAACAGCCAAGGCATGGCAAGTCCCGTGGGATGAATTTAGGAAGGTTAGTTAAGAAGAAATTAAACAAAAGTGAAGTACGCCATAGAGGACCCATCATAACATCATAAATAATACACGTTAGCTGATAGCGGGAAACACACCTCCGCTGATGTACCGCAATACCAAAAGATAAAACACTAATACGACACCCTACAACAAGACTCCAAAAATGTAGTGTGGCCATAAATATTATATGCCTTTAGTATGATTTCGAGATTGGGGCAACTTAGAGGAGTGGACAAAGCAACCCACAACACAAATGCCATGCAGGCCGGCCTTTGCAAAAGCCTCGTGTCCAACCAAACGTGTTCATCGTACTTAGGATCCCAGTCAAGCAGTCAGAATGCAACAGGCGATGCCAACTTCTACATATGGGTTTTAGTTTCTCTCAAACCATTCATGGCTTTGCCACCACGCCTACGTTTCCGACCGCACACCTGGCGCACAAACAATATACATAGTAAAAGTCAGTGCGTTGGCCTGCGCAACACGTGGTCAAGTCGCCGGAACCTGGTGGCTGATATAATGGTGCTGAGCAGTTAATTCGCTCTGCCCCCAACACGTTCGCGAAGCATAATACGCTCAATGCGCACGCGATGCTCCCACCAGACATGAGCTAAGCTGCTAAGGCAGCGAGGATCGAACATGATGAACCACTTAATGTCTGTCTATCTGTTTAGCCAAGCTTCACAACCGTGTACGAGGGTTGAACGGACGGCTGCGTTATAAACAAGACACTGTAGGGCTAGAGTAACGTCGCATCTGCGTGGCAGGTGCGGGAGAGTAGCACAAGCAGCTTTCGCTTTTGCTATACGGTGCGTAACCGCATCTTCGATCCTACGGCTATTGCCATAACTGCCCAGGTATTTGAATTCCTGAACGACTTCTAGCTGATCACCATCAAGGGTCGGCGCAAAGGTAAGCCCCTGCCAATGTTGGTAAATGACTTTGCAATTCGCTGGAGCAAAACATAGCCCTAAACGATAGACAGCCATTGTTAATCGGCCCATTGTTGCTTGGCACGTTTGGCAGCTGTCACAGACTAGAGCAATGCCCTCTGCATACTTGAAGTTCCGAAGTCGCTCAACAGAAAGTAGCTCAACACCTTCCAGTCGTGTCCAGCGGATGCTGTTTCCACGACTTCGTCAATTGCTAAGTGAAATAGATAGGGTGATAGCGGGCAACTTACGCTCGCACCGCTACTGCTACTGCAGAGTGGCGACAGTTTGATATAAACGCCCAATCCGCCCGTACTATGCGCGTACAGCGCTTCGCTAATGTTTACGTACATCAATCAAACGATATTTCAGCAGAACTTCTCAAAAGGCATATCGAGCTATCAAAACAAAAGCACATTTTACTGCAAGAAACACGACAACGGTGCCTTTTGGTGTTTCAACCATTGACGCAAGGTAAAGTTGTGGTCGACGCAGCCCCGACCTCGAATAAACCCTGCTTGCTCGCCACGAATCCGGCTTACATGACTGCTAGGCAGTCTGGGGAGTACAACAGGCGCAAGCAATTTAGGGGTAATTCGTATCAGATTGCTTCTTCTATGATTGTTGCATTTTGAACGGCAGCTTCGTTTGAAAATTAGGACTACGTTGGTACGGCTTCAGTCTGTCTGGACAGTCTCCTGCTCCCAAATTTTCATTAGCGACTCGCGTAACGCAGCTACCAGCAGGTCCGCGAAAGTGCAGGGGGCTGGTGGCTTCCTGCTGCTCCTGCGGCCTTAAGCGATTGCAACAGACTGAGCTCACTTTCACCATGACGAGTATAAGCGGATCCAAGACGACGGCACAGGAAGAAGTGCGCACAAGGCCCTAAAAATGCGATAACGCATGTTGGCTAAATTGCCTTGCAGTTTTTGCCCTAAAGCTCCAAGCATTTTGGCAGGCAGTTGATCGGTTGTCTACTCTCGTGCATATAAATACATAAATAAATAGTTTAATCACAAATTTATGGAGACTCACCAAATCAGGCATGATCAAGGTTTATAGGCAGTTGTGTATCACAACGATACTTCGGGTTCAATCGTGTGTAGTTGAAACAGTCAAGGCACTATAAGTGCAATGAAACAGTGCATGTAGACGGAGAGCATCATATGCTTGCACGTGTCGGGAAAAAGTCGAAATAAGTGTCTAGTCGACTTGTCAGTATGTAGTTGTGGGCAATGATTTTATCCAGTGGTGGGTCACGTCCGCCACGTCGCGGTGTTGTTAAACAGACATTTGTGGCTTTTTATATGGGGAAGGCTTGCCAGGCGAATACCCATCACGTCCTGTAACATTGCCGTAAAGAATTTTGGACACTAATTTATAACTGGTAAAGCCAATTGCCGACTGATTTCATATTCGGTTATTCGCCAGCAAATGGCTACTAATTCCCTCTGTTGGTTGGACAGATACTTTGATAAGGGCCGCCATAATTGTTGAGGCCGCTTGAGAATGGGAACATCGCGAATAGTCGCCTTGTTTTGTGTCCAGGTGAGCAAAAGGTCAAATTTTCTGCTGTCTGGATTTTTCAGATGTATAATTTATGGGAGTGTGAAGATGTGTCCAGCTCTCCATACTGGGCAACGGTTGTGGTGATTGTAGTTAAATAAATAAATAAATAAATAAATGGTATATTCTCAGTAAAACGAGACTCACCTGTAAAGGCGTGATCAAATACGCATACAAGCATAGCTTCTTTGGAATGTTACAACATTTAGTTTTAATGAAAGGTAGAAAAGAAAAGATATATTTCATATGAGTGAGTTTATCGTCAGGTAATAATCAGAAGAGGGAACATTATGGCGCTGTGGCGCGCAAAATCTGTCAAGACACAAGTTGGGGGAAATTTCGCTAGATAGTGATCCGTGAGCACAGGAGCCCAACCAAGTTTTTGGTGCAACCAACGACCATTACGAAATAGGGCTTATCTGTGCTCCATCAAAGCATTCTTCATAGTAGGATTGGTTGCACAGGTTGGATGTAGAAGGCTGAGGACTGCGTCAGTGTGAAGTGTTTAACTGAGACTTTATATTGTGGAGAGTCACCTCCGCCACGTTGCAGTGTTTTTAAGCGGACATTTGTGGCTTTTTATAGGGAGAACGCTTGCCAGGCGAAAACCTACCACGTCCTAAAACACTGCCGTAGCTTCCGTTGAGCAGTAGTGCAAGTCGGCTATGCATCGAATAGACTGATTTTGCACTCTATTATTCGCAGTCGGTTGACAGCCAAAATTGTTCGCTGGTTGGCCGAGTGGCTTAGTACTGACACGGCAGCAGTTGTTGAAGCCAGTCAATGATGCAAAAGATTCGAAGATTCGAATGATACTGATGCAGGTGAGTAAACACATTGTTAATAGACGTCGGCTCTTCTATTATATTCTTGTTCTGCTCGCAAACCGTGTCCAGCTATCCACGCTGGACTTGTCATGGGGTCGGTGAATGAAGTTGTTTCTTGTGGCTGAATATGTCCATAACAGGTAAAAACGCCATTCTCCGCAAAGTGGATTCGGGATTCCTTCAAAGGTAAGTAAGTTTAACTGTCTCCATAGCCAAGTGAAAATTACATGAATGGCCACCGGAAAAGCCACGTATACGAGCGCAACGCTGTCCGTGAAATGACATCAGAATAGCTCCAGGTGACTGACGAATAGGAATGTCTGAGGCAGTAAAGGTAATCAAGCCAGAGTTGTTTTTCTTCGGTTGTGGAACAAGGGGTCCTTGTAAATATATTATTCCAGGTGAGTAAATTGTTCGCTCTGAGTACGAAGTGAACTAAACCCATTTGTTTAGACTCCGTGAAGGTAGCGTCTTCAGCATGGCGGAAAGATCTCCATTTAAAACAATGTGTGGGTTCTTCATTTCCCGGAGAACGGACCAAGCGTTTGAGGATGGGTTGACCAGTCCCAGTGGATAAACGTTCTTGTGTTGGCTTGTTCCTCTCACCCTTTTCTCTGAGGTCGTGAACATCGGAGAGCTTCGGGATTGAACTGAGGAACTGCCTCCGTCTGGGATGGGAGGAAATAACCAAAAAGTACTTACCTGGATCATGGCATCACTTCCATTCTAACTAATTGCACCCAAGCACCGATGTCCAGTGAAGGTAGCTGGACACGAATTCTTCGCTCCCCGGCAAATATACATAAATAAATAAATAAATAACTATTTTATTCTCGACTATGCGAGGCACGCTCATGGAGGCATGATCAGATACGTACAACAGTACAAACATTTTATTGCAATTGTCACAGTAACGTAGAAAATTGTTCATATATCCATGATTGGAACTGTGCAATGTTGAAAATGCGAAACAATAAGTTGATTGTCGTGAGATACGGGACCTCAGCTAATAAGAGATTGAGAAACCTGAATGATCCATTGAAAGGTAATGGAAGAGCCCGCGCACAAGGAAGGAAAAGGGCAACGTGTCGTAGGATGTAAAACTACAACAGTATATACAAATGTAGAAGTCCCAGTGTAACGATCCTATGTAGAATTGTGACGCTAGTTGACCTGCCAGTGTAAAGTTATGGGCTGTGAGTTTATTCGGTGGCGCGTCACATACGCCACGTTGCAGTGTTGTTAAACGGACATTTGTGGCTTTTTGTAGGGAGAACGCTTGCCAGGCGAAAACCCACCACGTCCTGGAACACTGCCACCCATCCATTGAATGGCAAATTGTAACTGGCTATGTTTCTTGTTGTAAGTCTGTTTGCTCGGTTATTCGCAGTCATAATCAGAGAAGGCTTCATGTGGTTCTGCGAAGGATCAACACATCATTTTCAATAAGAATGCTTAGTACCCGACCTACCAATGGACAGGACCCAGGAACGCAATAGGCAACCAGTTATTGCATCAACCAGCGGAAAAAATGGGACGCAACCTGACTGCGAATAACCGAGCAAACAGACTTACAACAAGAAACATAGCCAGTTACAATTTGCCATTCAATGGATGGGTGGCAGTGTTCCAGGACGTGGTGGGTTTTCGCCTGGCAAGCGTTCTCCCTACAAAAAGCCACAAATGCCCGTTTAATAACACTGCAACGTGGCGTATGTGACTCGCCACCAAATAAAGTCACAGCCCATAACTTTACACTGGCAGGTCAACTAGCGTCACAATTCTACATAGGATCGTTACACTGGGACTTCTACATCTGTATGTACCGTTGTCGGTTTACATCCTACGACACGTTGCCCTTTTCCTTCCTTGTGCGCGGGCTCTTCCATTACCTTTCAATGGATCATTCAGGATTCTCAATCTCTTATTAGCTGAGGTCCCGTATCTCACGACAATCAACTTATTGTTTCGCATTTTCAACATTGCACAGTTCCAATCATGGATATATGAACAATTTTCTACTTTATGGTTACAATTGCATTAAAATGTTTGTACCGTTGTACATATCTGATCATGCCTCCACGAGCGTGCCTCGCATAGTCGAGAATAAAATATTTATTTATTTATTTTTATTTATTTATTTATGTGGGAATCTCGGGTAAAACGGGCAACGGATAAGAGGCAGCCAAACAGAGAGACAGCAATGAATCGCGAAGCCCTAACGCAGACTGGTGGAGCTCACCGGTGCCTATAATACATTAAAACTTATGTAATTTTGTTTGGTATACATGGTTTGTAAGCGCGTTTTAGACATTAAGTCCCTGGTGTGACTCAGACTACAACTACTAGGTAGGCAGAAGGATCTGCACGCGCAGGGTCAAAAGACCGATATAACAAACGTTGAGTGAATGGTGCCATGGTTGGAGAGAAACAGGTAAACCGATAATGCTGGCAGCAGTCCGAATGCGAGAGGGTGAAACTAAGGACAACTAAGTTGAGACCGAATGCGGGAGCAAAATAGGTAAAGCAACGTTCCAAGAGGAAATTCAAGGAATCGGCTAGGAGCGGATGGATGCTGACGGCAGTGTGAGGAGTAGTTCATAAGAGTAATTACGCTAAAGCGCTCATGATTCCACAGTCCAAAAGCCGTCAGAATCTAGAAAAATGGTCACAAGGGGCCAAAGCTGTCGTGCATTGGGAGTCGTTATGACACGTACGGTCTCAAGAATAGACAAATGCGAGCATAAGGTAAAGAGCATAGGAATAGGAAGAGTGGTAAGTTGAGCATACTAATGGAAGTACTAGTCAAGAAATACTTAGCAATGGTCCGAGTGCCGCCAATAATCAGGAGCGAGCTCGGAGCGAAGGAGACCATGCGCACGAGGATAACTTGGATAATCGCAATGAGTGTAAGCCGTGGGAATAAAAAATGGAGCGCAATAAGAGAAAAGGCCACGGATAATAGGAAAATAAAAGCAGGCAGAAAGAGACAGACGGGTCAGGTGAGACAAGATAACGGCAGGGCAGTAAAGCCGGCCGTCCGATTTAAAAAGGAATGAAAACAGAAAGCGATAGAAAAGGTTATGGTCTAGATGAGAAGGGATTATTGGTAAAGAGTGGAAAAGCCCACGAGGCTCTCCAAGTAATGTAAACAGAACCATTAGGTCAGCCGAACCAAGAGAAGTGAGGTCTCAGGAGTCCAAATGAATTCAGTGAGTACGAGGCCGACTAAGCGGGACTGGATTAATCGGCGCTTTAGCGCTAGGCGTACAAAGAAGGTAAGGAAAGGGCTACAACACTAACGAGGGAACTAGTCTGACAGTCTTTACGATTTGTAACGTCGAAGAACTCTGAATGAAATCAGAAAACAAATGGCCAGTCTGGCGAGACTGAGTTAGTCAGCGAGTAGGAATAGCATGTAAAATAAACGCAGGAAGTGGCTGCAACAAAAGAAGGTGCACGAGTCTAGCAGCCTCACGAGGTAGGGGAACAAGAGCGTTGAGTCTGCATAGCGTATACCACTTAAGTCAGGGTAGCGTTGGAGCATTCAGAGAGAAAGAGGCTAGTCAGTGGGACTAGATCACCTCAGAGTAGTAAGATCGTGCACTCCAATTGAAGAAGAAATTAAAGCGGAGCGCGATAATAAAAGTTAGGGTCAGGATGGGAAAGGTTTATTGACGAAAGATGGGAAAAGCCCACGAAGCTCTCCAGGTAATGTAATCGGGTAGTTGATTCAGCCGAACCAAGAGAGGTGACGTCTCAGAAGTTGAATAAATCCGGAGAGCAGGAGGCCGATCAGGTAGGACTTGATTAGTCGGCGCGTTTGGATAAGGACATGTAGTAAAGGTAAGAAAAGGAGCCAGCAGTAAATGGTGGGCAAGTCTAGCAGGCTCTAGATTTAAGGGAAACATCATGTTTAGACTGCGGGGCGTATACCGCGTAAGCCTCAGTAGCATAGTAGCAGACTGAGGGCAACAGACTAGGCAGGTGAGCCAAGGTCACGGCAATGCAATAAAGCCGGGCATCCGAATAAAAAAGGATTGAAAACAGAAAGCGAGAGAGGAAAAGATTAGGGTCGGCGTGAGAAAGGTTTATTGGTAAAGAGTGGAAAAGCCCACGAGGTGTATAACCATGCTCCAGGTAGGTTCTTTTCGGTTGTTAGTCCGTCTGGGGCGAACTCGTCATCATCTTCATCATATACGTTAGCTGGAGGTGGAGAACACCTCAGCTACTGTGCCGCAATACATAGAAAAATGGAGAAAAATATGCAACTGGTGCAAGCCGGCTGAGCTACCGGTAACAGATGGACATTGTTCCGGTAAGCTACCAACCGGCTACTGTGCATCAAAAAATACTATGCAAAATTATACAAGTCTAAATAATGAGCTCGTGGTTGGAGGAGGAGGCTAAGAGGGATGGGGTAGAACAAAGAAACTGACAGCACGAACGTCACTGAGGTCGGTTCCTAGCCATATCAACCAGTGTGTCCAACCAAACGTGTTCATCGTCTTTCGGACCCCAACCAGGGATCCGAGTCGCTCCAACCGAGGCCAGCTTAGAAGTGAGGACCTTTATTCCTCTCGACCAAGTCATCGCTTGGCCACCCCTCCTCTTCTTCTGTCCACACCCCCTGCGCGCAAACAACGCACGTCGTGGGAGTCGGTGGGCTGGCAGGCGTAACACGTAGCCCAGCCATCAGAGCCCGGTGTGTGAAATAACGGTGCTGAGCGGTTCAGTTCCTTTTCCTATGCCAAAAACAAGGCGTCGAACACGCTCGTTACTCACGCGGTGTTCCCACCAGATGTGAGCTAAAGTACGAAGGCACCGGTGGTCGAACGTAACTATCCTCTTCATGTCCGCTGCTTTAAGCGGCCAGGTTTCACAACCGTACAGTAGGGTCGAACGTACTGCTGCATTGTACACTCTACCCTTCAGGGCAAGAGTGATGTCGCGCCGCCGCCATAAGTGGCGAAGATTAGCAAAAGCGCCCCGAGCTTTTGCTATACGATTCGTGATCTCATCTTCAATCCCACGCGCGCTGATACAACTTCCCAGGTAGTTGAATTTTTGAACGACTTCTAGCTGATCCCGCCCAAGGGTCAGCGAAGGAGGCGGTCCAGACCAAGCTTGAAAGAACACTTTGCACTTCCAGGGTGTGAAGCAATGCCCAAAGTGACAGATAGCCAGTGCTAATCTGTCCAGTGCCGCTTGGCACGTCAGGTAGATGTCACAGATTAGGGCAATATCATCAGCATACTCTAAGTCAAGCAGTCGTTCTCCTGGGAGCAGCTTCACACCTTATAAGTCGCGTCCTGTGAACGCGATTTCCATGACTTCGGCAACAGCGAAGTTGAAGTAAAAAGGTGACAGCGGACTTCCTTGTCTCACACCGCTGGAGATTTTAAAGGGTGACGACAACTTGCCGTAAGCCCTCACTCTGCCCAAGCTACGCGCATATAATGCTCCGATAATGTTCACATATTTCTCAGGGACACCTTTCCTAAGTAGACAGTCCCAACATGCAAGCCTATCCACCGAATCGAATGCACCTTTGATATCAAGGAACACGACAACGGTGGGCCGCCAATATATTTGACGGTGCTGCAACAACTTACGCAAGGTGAAGATGTAGTCGAAGCAGCCACGACCTCGACGAAACCCGGCTTGCTCTTCACGAATATGGCTTTCACGTGAGTTACTCAGTCTGTGAAGGATGACAGAAGCAAGCAATTTGGAGGCAATGGATATCAAACCGATTCCTCTATGACTTCCGCATTCCAATCGTGAGCCTCCCTTGAAAATTTAGACTATGATGGAGCGGCTCCAATCATTTGGGACAATTTCTTGCTCCCACAGTTTGACTAGTAACATGTAAATTATCTACGAGAGCGGGTCCCACGAATTTGAAGAAGGCTGGAGGAAGATTAGCAGGTCTAGCGGCTTTATTTACTTTAACAGTTCGATCTCACGTTCGACTTCTGAGCGAGAGGGTGGATCCAAATGGACAGCCCACGGAGCGGGGCGAGCAGTGGCCGGCGAGAAATCTAACAATTCCCACCGATTAAATTGCCTTTTAAAATGCTCATCCCAATGCTCTAAGCTTTTTGATATAAATATGGATAAGATGTCCACTCTCGTCACGTGTAGTTTTACTAACACCAGGTCTCCTGCCGTGCGTTTCGCGTATCAGACGGAATAACTTACGATGGTTACCAAGGGCAGCGGCCATTTCCACCTCGGATGCAATATGAGAGCACCAGGATTCGCGGTCTCTCCTGAGGCTAGCACGGAGTTTTGCCCGGAGCTCGTTGCGAGTTTCATTGTGTTCGCTTCCAGCCGGAATATGCCGGCGAGCATCTATAAGTTCCAGAGACTGTGAAGAGACCCAATGTTCATGTTGGCGATTAGACATACCACATGAGGATTTGCCTGCTGCAAGTAAGGCCTGTTGTATATGAGACCAGTGAGCTTCAATTGCATCCATTGAGCGTTTATCCAACTCGCATGACAGCGTACTTTGATAGGCATTCAGAACAGCTGGCTTCGCCAGTTGCCCGGTGTCAATGCGCTCACTACATCGTCGTGGGCGTCCGCCAAAGCGCACCCGCAGGTCAGCACACACAAAAGCATGGTCGGCGTCCACACCTGTGCTCCAAATCGAGCGGCAGTGCTGGACGCAGCCTCTCCATCGGTAACTTATCGCAATGTGATCGATTTGCGTTCAAGGCTGGTTGGGGGCTGGTGGGCGCCAAGTCACCCTCCAACGGGTGCTGTGTCTGTAATTAGTGCTCGCAAGCAATAAACGAGCATCCTCACACAAATAAAGTAACCGCTCACTGTTATCAGTACGGGAGCCTACACCATGTTGGCCGCCCAGATGCGGCTCATCTGTGGATAATTTTCCAACTTGGGAGTTCGGATCCCCAGCCAGCACTAAAGTGTCCGAGTTTATTCTGTGGCTAAGGAGCTCGTTCAGTTGACGATAGAAGCCGTCTTTTACCGAGCCATCGCTGCAGTTTGTCGGTGCATAGGCAGCGATAAGGAATAGACACCTGTTAGTCCCACACGACTTCGAAAATTTGAACGAGCCAGCCAATCGGACCGCACACATCCGGATACTGATTGGAATCCAATCAACCAGAGTAGCTTCAGCCCGGGGACTCAGGGCAATACTGACACCGGCTTGGCAGGTGCTCGAAGCTGCATCGGTACCGGATAGGCGCAACGAGAAAGTGCTGCTAGTGTCACCCGAAGGGGATCGAGGAGGGAGCACAGAGCTCGAGCCTTGTACGCAGGTCTCCAGTAAGCAGCAGCCATCGATCGAGAGGGTCTCTAATGTTCAGGCAAGTGCTGCCTGTTGACCGATCTGAAGCAATGTGCGAACATTGAGGCATACCAATCTGAAGGAGGATCGAGGACTCCAAATGGAAGCCGATGAACTGGGCTTGCCCGCTTGCTTAGATACCGGCCTGTTGACAGGGCAGGAACGACTCTCCGCGTTCACATGCGAGCTGGAACTAAAAGACAAGCGACAATTGAAGCAAGGTGGGGGAGGGTCGAGAATTGGGGGTTGAAAACAGGGGGGATAATAATTGCAGCTGGACCGGGACGGTAAGGGTGAAAAAGCGTAAGAGGGGGAAAAGAAGACGGAAAGGCTTGAGCAGTAGCATCCAAACCCCTATCCACCCTGCTCGATGCAGCAGATAGGGCACCGTTGATTTTCCTCTGCGGTGGCCACAGCATCAGAAATTTGTTTGAAGTGGGATTCATAGTATTGCGTGGGCGGGATACCGTCAGGTTGTCCAGGCATAGACAGGAGAAAGATTAGGGTTCTCAACCAAAGTCTTTGGTTTACAAATCTGTCCGCAAGGCAGCGGGTTTGGCAGTGGGCTTCAAGGAGTTCGTTTTAAGGAGTAAGGAGCCACCCTCATTCCAACCCACAACCTGGAGGACCAGGAGGCTGAGTTTGTCTGGCCTCTAACCATTTACCAATCTGGTATAAGTGGCTCTGAAGGTGCGAAAATGCACCACTCAGTATAGCTCAATGGATCACTGAGGCACACAAACCATCGCACCACGGTAAGGTCCAGCCTAATTGCGGTGGGTTTTGGGCGAAAACTGTTACTCAGTCCTATCCCAGATCTCCAAGAAGTTCCGGACTTCGGAGAAAAGGGAAGTGAGGGACAACCGAGAGAAGACTGCAAGAACAGGCGTGGTGTTAAACATTGGTAAAGTCTTATGTTAAAACCTTTGGAGTTGAGACAATAGCAAGTACACTGCGGAGCAATGATTATGCTGAAAGTGCCTATTGCATGTCCTACAGAATCATTAGCCGTATGGGTAGATTGCTAATGCCTGCGTAGAGACAAGAGCGTTGTACCAGTAAGTAATGCACGAAGTATCAGTTTGGTAGGAGGCAAAAATTGCGTGCGGAGAGAGCAAAGAGAGTTAGAAGACTGGTGGTGGTTGTGTGAGGTCGCATTGCACATGCACTTTTGATTCCGTTACACTATCTTCGGAACGGAAGATTTCATCACCACGTGCACGTGTACTTAAATCCGAGGTCAACCTAATAAAACCTAGTTTTATCGAGATTGCCTTGGATACCACATCCTCACATCGTGTAATTGAGTCGCGTGACCTACATCACGACCGAGGTCAACATAACAAAACTGTTTCATTCTTATCGAGATTGTCTCGGATAACACATTCTCACATTGTGTACTTCTCTTCCCCTTGACCTACATTCACACATCGTACTACTTACGGCCCACATGTTTGAACGCCTGAATGAAGTATTATATAAAACCGTATAGTACATCGACAACGACATTCCCCCGACCGACTACAACGAACGTCACACGACCGTCCCGACTGGTGCTTTGACAACCGTCAAGAAAAGCGCTACGCCCACGACGACAAGGCAATCATCACACGACCGGACTGGCCGCGACCTACGATTTCCCCACGAACAGGATTTGTGCTGTGAGATAAGTCACCACTTTCTCATTACCTTATTTTTGAGTAACACTATTAAATTCTATCTCGTACATTGTATTCTTAGGGCCGGCCTATCCTTTTTATATCTTTACTGTACTGATACATAACGAACACGCCTCAATACTATATTTCATTTTTGTTAGTGCACACCTTCTGATATTTTCAAGCCGCCAACTAGTCGTAGTAATCTACTAAGCCACTAACAATTGGTGACCCCGACGTAAGCAAGTAGGCAGAAACCAACTGCAGTAAACTATCGTGTGTTAGGGAATTTCTCTCATACATCCAAACGGCAGCATCACTCGAACTCATATAAGATGGATGACAATAACGAACCTCAAACCAACGTAGTGTCTCTTCACTTACCACCTTTTTGGCACAGCGATCCGGCCATTTGGTTTACGCAAGTTCAAGCACAATTTGCCCTCCGCAGAATTACACAGGAGATGACAATGTTCTATCATGTGCTTGCCGCATTACCATCAGAAGTAGTTGCCGATGTTCGAGATATTTTGTTATCTCCCGACCCCATCACTCCATTCCAACAGCTCCGCGATGCTCTAATCCGTCGTACCTCAATTTCAGAACACAAAAGGCTAGAACAACTTCTAGCAGATGAAGCACTGGGAGACCTGACACCATCGCAACTCCTGCGCCGTTTGATTTGCGTTAAGGGAGAACGAAAGATAGACACTGGTCTATTCACTCAAATATTTTTAAAACGGCTACCTCAACATGTCCAAGCCATTCTAGCCCCATCCGTAATGGAAGTTCCAATTGATAAGTTGGCAATGATGGCGGACCGTATACTGGATGTCCAACCGCAGGTCAACTCGCTAGACCACCATACCCCCGGCCCATCAAATAACGATTTATCAGATCGGATAACACGATTGTCACAACAGCTAAATGAGATGAGCATCTCTAGGGCACCTCATTTCAGACGTCGATTGCGATCTCCTTCCCGCAACTCCAAATGCCGTAATTTCCCCCGATCTCCTTCACGTTTTTACTCACATACTTCTTCCTCTAGTCAGGCATCGAACCCCGCATTTTGTTGGTACCATCAGACATTTGGACCAGAGGCAAAGAAATGTAGACACCCCTGCACATTTAAGTCACAACTAAGAGTGGATTTTAAGGCTCCGGGAAACGAATAGGGCGGATCTGTGAGGCGACCATGATCTGCCCGACACATACCAATCGCCGACTGATCATACAGGACCGGACATCCGGACTACATTTCTTGATCGACACGGGAGCGGACATCAGTGTCATACCCCCCTCTCAAGGCCAGCATGCCCTCAAACAGAGCTCACTACGACTGACTGCAGCTAATGGTACATGTATTTCCACTTTTGGACAACGCTCCTTAACTCTGAACCTTGGTTTACGTCGCTCCTTCACATGGGTATTCATCGTAGCGGATGTCAAACAGCCCTTACTTGGTGCCGATTTTTTGACCCATTTTAAATTGTTAGTCGATCTTAACAATCGTTGTCTCCTAGATTTGACGACCCGATTACCTGTTACTGGTCAGACTACTACAAGTCCATCATTCACACCAAGCCTTTTTGCCGCGAATATGTTTGATTCTTCATTCTCCGCAATTTTACGTGATTTTCCCGCTCTCCTAAAACCGAAGTTCCATCAGACGGAGATTAAACACGACGTAACCCATCGCATAGTAACCCATGGTAATCCAGTGTACGCTCGCCCACGTCGAATGAATCCTGATAGGATGAAAATAGCTAAGGCTGAGTTCCAACACATGCTTCAATTAGGAATAATACGTCCCTCACAAAGCACTTGGTCATCACCTCTACACATGGTACCGAAATCAGATCCAAATGACTGGCGACCCTGTGGCGACTACAGAGCTCTAAACAATGTTACAGAGCCTGACAGATACCCCATCCCACATATACAGGATTTCACATCGAACATTGCTGGTAGCACAATCTTCTCGCACATCGATATATTCAGAGCATACCACCATATTCCGGTGCATCCTGACGATATACATAAGACCGCAGTTACTACTCCGTTCGGTATGTTCGAATTTTTACGTATGCCTTTTGGATTGCGTAACGCTGCGCAAACTTTTCAACGGTTTATTGATCAAGTCTTACATGGTCTACCTTTTGTTTTCGCGTACTTGGACGATATTTTAATAGCCAGTAAGACACCAGAAGAGCACAAACAACATTTGCGTACGTTATTTCAGCGTCTAGACAAATTTGGTATCACCATCAACCTACGAAAGAGCACCCTAGGAGTTCCGTCATTAGATTACCTAGGTCACCGAATCGATAGCACTGGCCTGACACCAACAGATCACAACTCGTTATCGCTCACAACGTATCCTCCCCCGACATCCTTCCGCCAACTCAAGAGGTTTCTGGGAATGATTAATTATTACCGACGTTTCATCCCGCATGCAGCCGAGATTTTAGCTCCTCTAACAAATCTCTTGGTTGGACCTCAGAAACATTTTGAAATGTCCGATGCCGCTACGCAAGCTTTCACGCAAATAAAAAGCGTTCTTAAAAATCAATTGAATCTGTTTCATATCCGTCCGGACGCAACGTTGTCTCTTCACACCGACGCTTCCAATACAGCCGTCGGAGCAGTTCTGAATCAACACGTTAATAATCAACTGCAACCCATTGGCTTCTTCTCAAAAAGATTGACGACGACGGAAACACACTATAGCACCTTTGGCCGGGAACTTTTAGCCATTTATCTAGCTATTAAGCACTTTCGACATCTTCTCGAAGGCCGTGAATTTTGTGTTTTTACTGACCACAAGCCGTTAGTCTCCGCCTTCCTTGCTAAGCCCGACCGCTATTCACCTCGTGAGATTCGTCATCTCGATTACATCTCACAGTTCACATGCGACATTAGACACATAACTGGTGCTAGTAATATTGTAGCGGATAACTTGTCCCGACCGGCTGTCGACGAGATCACCGGTATATCCTCCATCGATTTCCAACGCATGGCACGACTGCAGAAAGCTATGCCACTACCGACGCATACGGATAAGCAATCCTCATCGTTGAAGATACGACCATTTCCGATACCTTCGGCACCAGGTACTATTGACTGTGATATGGCGACAAATAACCCCAGACCATGGGTACCCGAACCTATGCGTAGAGAAATATTTAACGCCCTTCATAACGTTTCTCACCCTGGAATCCGCGCGACCCTTCGTTTAATAGCGCAACGTTTTGTTTGGCCGAATATGAACGTGGACATACGCAAATGGGCTAAACATTGCATACCGTGTCAACGTTCTAAGGTCGTTCGGCATACGCACTCTGATACTGGTACTTTCGCACAACCAGATCGCAGATTCGACCATATTCATATTGATATAGTTGGTCCACTACCCCATTCAAACGGAAATTCATACATTCTGACTTGTATAGACCGTTTCACTCGATGGCCTGAAGCCATTCCTATTGCGGACACATCGACAGAAACTATTGCTCGCGCACTGATTACCAGATGGATTGCCATTTTCGGTGTTCCTTCCTACATAACCACTGATCGAGGTTCACAATTCGAGTCACACCTTTTTCAGCAACTGACCGAACTACTCGGTTGCAAACGTATACGTACAACGGCCTATCACCCACAAGCGAACGGTTTAGTCGAACGTTTTCATCGACACTTAAAAACCGCTTTCAAAGCAAACGGTGATTCAGCTAGATGGACAGAACAACTCCCACTCATCCTACTTCACATACGCACGATGTTTCGTACAACACTGAACTGTTCACCTGCTGAGTTGGTCTTTGGCACAACATTACGTATACCCGGCCAATTTTTCACGCCTGACACAGCAGTACTCAGTGACCCTCCAACGTATGTGGCTCGTCTGAAAACGCACATGAGCAAACTGCAATACTGCGCATCCACTTTCACAACAAAACTACCCCACATTCCTCCAGAACTTTCGACCTGTACCCATGTTTTCATTCGCACTGACAGGGTAAAACAACCTTTACAACCTCCTTATGAGGGCCCGTTTCCGGTAATTTCACGCCAAGAGAAATACTTCACCATTCTATGGCGTGGCAAACCTGATACTATCAGCATAGATCGTTTGAAACCGGCGTATACGGATTCAGTGGAGACATACCACACGGACAACGATCCAACACGCACTGACAAGGCCAAGACGCTGACGACCGACAATACACGACCACCCACAATTCCGGGACGAAATCAAGAACGCACCACGCGATCTGGAAGACAGGTACATTGGCCTGACCGTTTTGTTGCAGGCTGACACAACTCAGGCCCCGATGCATACCCTTTTTCAAGGAGGAGGGTATTGTGAGGTCGCATTGCACATGCACTTTTGATTCCGTTACACTATCTTCGGAACGGAAGATTTCATCACCACGTGCACGTGTACTTAAATCCGAGGTCAACCTAATAAAACCTAGTTTTATCGAGATTGCCTTGGATACCACATCCTCACATCGTGTAATTGAGTCGCGTGACCTACATCACGACCGAGGTCAACATAACAAAACTGTTTCATTCTTATCGAGATTGTCTCGGATAACACATTCTCACATTGTGTACTTCTCTTCCCCTTGACCTACATTCACACATCGTACTACTTACGGCCCACCTGTTTGAACGCCTGAATGAAGCATTATATAAACTGCATAGTACATCGACAACGATTACCCCGACCGACTACAACGAACGTCACACGACCGTCCCGACTGGTGCTTTGACAACCGTCACAAAAAGCGCTACGCCCACGACGACAAGACAATCCTCACACGACCGGACTGGCCGCGACCTACAATTTCCCCACGAACAGGATTTGTGCTGTGAGATAAGTCACCACTTTCTCATTACCTTATTTTTGAGTAACACTATTAAATTCTATTTAGTACATTGTATTCTTAGGGCCGGCCTATCCTTTTTATATCTTTACTGTACTGATACATAACGAACACGCCTCAATACTTATACTCCATTTTTGTTAGTGCACACCTTCTGATATTTTCAATCCGCCAACTAGTCGTAGTAACCATTATAAGCCACTAACAAAATCAAACAGATTCCTCAATGTTGCCGCATTCCGAACGCGTCTCCTTTGAAGAGGGGAACAATAACGGAGCGGCTCCAGTCGGTTGGGACCGTCCTCTTCCGTCGTACCTAGTTATTGCGAGGAACTTTTCGCCATAAGGAGTATCGCTACATAGGAATGCCTAGGTAGAACATATACCGCATTGCCACTTATTACATTTTCGTTCTGATATCTGCTGGCAAAGCAGCAAGCCATTGTTAGTATAATAAAATATTAATGCTTTCGGTAGACCACTACGCAACAGCCAATAACTCGCGAATTGCTGCAGTTATCACATTGCTTTGACTTTTAGCATAAACAGCGGTGAAAACCTGTTTTGAATTGCATATTTTTGTACTACTTTCCGCAATAGTGTAGCCTCGGAAAACTTTTTCTATTGTTTTGTGACCTACTCAGGTTGAATGTTGGTGCTAGAAAGCCAATTTATCGCAAGCATCTCAGCTTATAGTTTTGTTAATTTGTATTTTCTAGGTGCCTACGCCATCTTAGTATGTCTCTTAGAAAATGCGTTCCATTTTTATTTGCATTCATAGTAAATATTTTTACATGTTCTTGGTTCTTATAATTCCGCCGCGCTTATTGCTTTCCAGGTGGGCACCAATGATGTGATGAGCGAGGGTGTTGAAATAGTCCACATAATTTATAGGGACGTTCGTGGTGAACCGGAGCATGCTTCCTAAGAGAACGTACCCAACTACGACCCTGCACAACGTTTTGCCGCTTATGCAAGGAGCCAGGTGCATTTTTCGGTGGGCACGCACAACCCCTTCAGTTGTGCACGTAACAACACGTGCATTTTTAATTGCGAACAAGGAACATATACTCCCACTGTTCTAACCCATGCAGGGAAACGGCATGTATGTCAATGTTTATTTGATTCATTGTGGGCTCAGCGTCTAGGTAGTCTAGAAACAAATCTATTTATTGAGGTTACCTTGTTGCTCCAGCTGTCAAGGTAGGGTTCGCTCTGTACAAGCTGCACTGTGCCACCTACTGGCATATGTGTTTAGGTTATGCTCCGAATGCTTGTTTGTGCGGATTTAACCTGTGCACTGCGATTGCAAACCAACTCCACCCAGGCAGTGTCAATGGAGCCGTCGTTCCAAAACTCCTACCTGTTACTTCCAAAGGATTCTGTTGGATTTTGTATTGTGTTTGTTCGCAACAAGTTTCTAGAGGCTTTCGTATATTCAGCATAACACACGAAGTCTTAAATTATTGGTACGTGGTCGCTTCGCTTTAGAGGGCTCTCCATCTTTAAATAAATAAATAAACATGTATATTTATAGACTTTCTAATGGCTGCACTCTTAAGGGTTCAGCTCAATCTCTACATTAATCCTATGCTCTTGCATAGATGTAGGCAAAATACGAGTATTTGTTCCTAGTTGGAAATTACAAATGCATTGGCATTGTTTGGTATACAGCTGATGGGGTCGTAGGCGCCACATTGAAATTCTTCTGGTTCTTTCGGGCAATACTGAACTCCTTGCTCTTTTGTTGTGAAAGCTGCGAAGAGCTGTAGTTGTACCATTTTCCGTTGGAACAGGATCCAATTCACCACAACTTCACATTAATTTCATTGGACGCTTTCGTCCCGCTCAGTCGCCACAATTGTTGTTTTCACCATCATCAGCTCTCCGTTCATAAACACTAAATCAAACAACTGGATTATTTCACTTTCTAAATGAAATGGACGAGTTTACATGACTCATGAAAGGAGCGCTCGCACTAAGTTCTTGAAGGTCGTCCCTAAGTTGCTCCTGCTTAAGTGCCGGAACTTCCAGCTCGTGAATATTGAAGTTGCTTGATATGATCGCGTGGCTAACATCCACGTATGACTCTATTTAAAGCTAATGTCAGGCGGGTGTGCATCACTGTGGTGGATTCTTAAGTCGATGCACAACTGCGTTTCAGCCACAGACGGCACCAGCGTGAGTCTATAGGCAGAGTTTCCGGTTCGTCCACCGGTTCGCACTGAAAGTATCTGCGGGATTCTAGCAATACGCCCCTGCCCTTACAAGCGTGGTAGTTTCGTAAAAGCAACCTACCAGGTATCGCAACTGCGGCATCGGTAAGTTCCAAGTGCAACGAATTTCGCGTTACAAATATGAGGTCCCTGGCTTGTACTGTTTAACGCATCCGCATTTGGCAAGCTCGTTCAAGAGCCCTTGTGCTTTGGGGGACATGAAGAAAGATCCACTAAGTTTTGTAGTGGATCAAGGGATGCAACAACAATAATTTTGATGAAGGATGAAAGAACCGCCGCTAGTCGTTTTTTCGAAAAATCGATGACGAACTCTTTTGCGTCAGTTCCATGGATGCGATCTTTATCTGCTTTCTTATCGCTATATATATTGTGTGTAGGGTGAGTTTGCCTGTTTCGTCGGCCAGCTGAGTGAAAATGTTGGAATGGATATCAGGAAGTGATCCATCTACTCGGCTGTTTTCATGTGTATGTTTGGAGTAGGTTGCTTTACTTTAAAGCTCGGAAGAAAGGCTATTGCGTTCTGCTTACAGGCACACCAGCAACTTTCTTAACATTTGTCTAACTTGAAGGATTAATTTTACGAACCTCGAGCCACATCCCTTGTGTTGTGGCGATCTGCGCAGTAATTGAAATCATTTGCGTCCTAAATATTTCAAAGGAAAGAACCTTGCAAATGTGTCGCTTCTGTTCCTGCTCGTGAATGGCCGCTTCGCGCTCCCCTTGATCTAGAGTCTCGGGAAGACGGTTGATAAAGATTGTCCAGTCTACGAACCTCCGCTGGTAGTTTTCAAACTTGTGCTTCGCATGTTTGAACACGCCCAATGAAACCTCCACGGAGATGCGGCTGCAATGTGGCCTATTACGGTGGCCAGCTCTCGATACCAAGACAGCATCTGCTTCATCGGCGAACCTCAACATCTATCCGAGTTGTTACGTTTCACCATAGTTCTGTGAGTTTGGATGACCGGTAACCTGTGTCAATTCTTCGGGATTAGCCACAACCAAAGGATGCCCTACATGGAATTCTACTGGTTACCGGCAGCTAGTCGCCAATTTTTCAGGGAGTTGACGTCAGTTCAGAAATGTTACTGCAAGTTACCGCTGAAATGAGCTGTGCGACTTTGGATGCAGTCAACCGCCCGGCTGGCCCATACCCAAATGATAGCTTGCGTGTGTACGGCTTGGGCTTCTTCGTTTACCCTGCGCCCAGCGGGAGGGGTAGTAGATCTAAGTTACAGTTGTATTTGACAGAATAAATGGTGAAATCGGTTCAGTTGATCGACGTGCACTGTAAAGCAGCCAATTGAGAAAAGATGTGCTTGAAATACGTAAACATTATCAAAGCGCTGTACGCGCATAGTACGGGCGGATTTAGCGTTTATGGCAACCAGTCGCCACCCTGCAGTATCAGCAGCGGTGTGAGTCTAAATTGCTCGCTGTCCCCCTGTTGAGCGACTTCGGAACTTCAAGTATGCAGAGGGCATTGCTCTAGTCTGTGACAGCTCCAAAACGTGCCAAGCAACAATGGGCCGATTAGCAATGGCGGTCTATCGTTTAGGGCTATGCTTTGCTCCATCGAATTGCAGTCATTTGCCAACATCGGCAGGGGCTTACCTTTGCGCCGACCCTTGAAGGTAATCAGCTAGAAGTCGTTCAGGAATTCAAATACCTGGGCAGTTATGGCAATAGCCGTAGGCTCGAAGATGCGGTTATGCACCGTATAGCAAAATCACAAGGTGCTTATGCTACACTCCGCCAACTGTGGCACTGGAGCAACCTTACGCTAGCACTAAAGGGCCTTGTTTATAACGCAGTCGTCCGTTTTTACCCTCGTACGCGGTTGTGAAGCTTGGCTAATCAGGTAGACAGATATTAAGGGGTGCGTCAAGTTCGACCATCGCTTCCTTTGCAGCTTAACCCATGTCTGGTTGGAGCACCGCTTGCGCATTGAGCGTGTTATGCTTCGCGTATATGTTGGGGGCAGAGCGGATTAACTGCTCAGCACCATTATATCAACCACCAGGCCCCGGCGGCTTGACCACGTGTTGCGCAGGCCAACGCACTGACTTCTGCGATGTACATTGCTTGCGCGCCGGGTGTACGGTTGGTAGATAAATAAATAAAAGTACCCCGTAGCGACGTTTGCTTAACGGCAGGCAGCTGCGGTTGTTGATTTGTCAGATAAAACCGGGTAAGCTTTCGTTTTGGAGCGTAAGTTTGCCGTTCGACTCCGACACAGAAAATTTTTTGATTATTTTCCCGCAGCGGTGCTTACGCAGAGCTGGAGTTAAAGGTTGGTCCATCCGTGCTAGCTCCGAATGATGGAATGTAGGAAATAGCACTTGTGTCGCTGGGTCAAATGACTGTTACCTATATGTGTGACAAAATGCGGCACAGCAACAGCAAAGTATGGCATGTGCACAACTGCGCCATTAGCAAGCTTGTTCCCTTGTCCTAAGTATATCCTCCAAGGAGACCGGAAAGATCATGCGACGATTTCTGCAAATGCCAGTGGGGGTACAGGTTTGTATAAAAGGAACACTTACCAATGGCGGTGCAATTCTGGCGAGCCAAGTATCCGGATGGTACTTAATCTGTCTCATGTATGCTCATACAGGAGCGTCAGCAGCGATGTATTTCATGCGTATTCGCATGCATGAGCCGAAAGTATAAAGCAACACACCTATTAGTTTTTCTATATGGTCGGCCGCAACAATTTGGGTGCACCTGCTGGATTAGAAAAATAACTCTAAACCCCTCGATAAATATGTCCGACGACAACTGCATCAGTCGACCAAATAAATACCATGGTTTCAAACCGGAACCGCGAAAAACCTTCCCCCTTTCTATATGCAACTGTAGGTCCAATAGCTGTAATGGTAGCAACTTCGTCTTAAACTTTCCGTATTGCTCTCTTCAGTCTAAGGTGCAAGTACAATCCACCACTGACAAGGGTTCATTTTGATGACGTGGATATGCATCGGGATGCGTAAGGATTTAACATCTCCGGATGTGTACGCTGGAAACCTCGCTGCAAAATAATTTTCTGCTCTAATGGGAGGTTCGCTCCTATCGTGAAAAACGTATTCAAGGTTACAGCAGCCGAAGGAAGTAGGAAGCAGCCAACCGCAGCGCGGACATGTGAAAAAACTCCAAAATCACTTACTTCGCTCTTATCCTATTTGATGGCCTTCACGCATTCCCTCTATTATGTAAGCAGATTAGTACTGGCTACTTAGACATAGGTTGCCACTTGTGAAAATGTAAAACTGCTGCCAATGCTTGCATCGGCATGTTCGTCAAACTTTGACCCGTGCCACACGCACCATGACGACGATGACTAGAGAATAACTAAAAACAAACCCTAGAATACCTACTGTAACGCGTGATGCATGCAGTTTAGTAATCCCTTCCTCATTCCTGCATCTCAAGCATGGTACAGTAGGCAGCGAAATGCCAGTAAGCCTTGGGCAGTTAGTCGGCCGATGCGCACGCCATCTCATCAGCGGCACTTTGCTCATTTAAGGCAAGCTGATTTCAAGGCCACAGTGGGGTGGGGTATACAAACAAGTTCTGGGCAACTTTCTCTGTAAACAAATAAAATAAAACTTTTATTCTCGACAAGGCGAGGCACACCTTTACAGGCATGATCATTTTGACAAAACAATGCGTGATCAAGAATTTGCAACAATGCGATATGTTTGCCATAACATTGCTTGTTTGTGCAGGGGAAGGTAAGTATGTAGTTGTGTGTGCTTTTATGTAGCTGTGCAATTTGCGCTTGTAACTGTGTTGCTCCATTCTTGAACGTTTGCTATCGTCAACAATGTGCGAATAGAAGATTGGTGTCCGTGGGTTGGAAAGGATTATCCAGATCTCCAATAGGCAGTGACTTTATTTTGTGGCGAGTCACGACCGCCACGTCACAGTGTTGTTAAGCAGACATTCGTGGCTTTTTATAGAGAGAACGCTTGCCAGGCGAAAACGCACCACGTCCTGGAACACTGCAGCCGAACCCTTTGCTGGAACTGGTTAAACCCGAACCACCCAGCTGGCACCACGAGGAGGTTGTTCGGCTAACCAGTGCGGGTAGTCATTTACATTTCAGCAACCATTCTCCAGTTCCCGATGGTAGACGCTTGCAAATGTACTAGCTTTATGTGTAACGTTGATCCAGCATAGACGGGGGCGAAGTTAAATCTCTGTTGTCACCTGGCAGGTTGGTCTAGTTGTAGTCGATGCTACAGTCTATCACTGGGGTGTACTAAATGATGGCTGCTTGTTGTGCGTTTCATAAAATGTGGTTTATCCGCCGCTCCTTCGGTGTCTTAACGGCTCGCATACTTGAAAATCCTTTTACAGCTTCTGTGCGAGCCCCTTGAATACCGTATTCAGGCAGGTCAGCTACGCCTAGTAAGAGACAAAATAAAACCAGAGATATTGCCAGCAAGTGCAAGCCTAGGGCTGGCTTTACGGAGAAAATATATGCCGAACAGTTGCTCAGCTTGAGAATGTACTCGGTGCACTGTCAAGGAATTATTGGGAATAATGCTATATTACGGTATGCTGATGAGCTAAATCAGTCCTGACTTGTCCTGGATATTTAGTTTGCCTAGCTAACTGGTCTTCGCGGTCATATGTCGAAGCTGCGCAAACTGCAGTATGACCGGGTTAGGACGGAAACTTGTTAGTCGTAACGCGTTATTTCACTTTGGAACCCGCTTTCGGAGCACGTCGTTAATGAAGCTACGGATGAGGGTTCCCAGTTTGAGTTATACGTTTTTAGATGGTAGCAAGAAATAGGCCCCTTCTCCAAGCAGACTTATACCTTCAGCATTTACTGTTGCTTGTTGCGCCAATACATTTAAGCCGTTGCATTGTCACGTTTCAACTGACATTCCTCTAGTTGTTTTCTAAGCTCAACATTCACGCCTACTTTAGATGAAGCTAGTTGGCAGGGACCATGAGACAAAAACTGGTTAATCAGGGATTTCGTTCTAGGGTTGTCCAACTCTCAAACCCATCCGACAATTCCTGGTTCAGTGTTCCGATCCCTAGTGAACTTGAACTTAAAACGATTGGTTATCAGTTAGTATCAAATTGACAAGCGCGTATCCCAGGAAGGTAAACTAATTACCGCCCAACTGCCCTAAACTACTTGTCTGTAATTAAAAGAGGAGCAAAACATAAAATATGGAGGCAATAGGAAACCGAACCAAAAAGGCTGCACGATCGCGGTTAGATTTCTACCTCCAGTGGTTTCTACGAACTTCTATTTCGTTACCTGCACAATACCAAGGATACTCAATAAGGGTGTTGGCGTAAATTGGGAGGATTTTAGGTATGCACTCCATTACTTTATACTTCGTGGTGTAGTGAACATGAAACCATCACGCATTCAGTATTTTGAGACTTTTGAATTTAATCTATTTTAGCTCTTCCGACCGTACAGTTAGCTAACTGCTGTTGCTTTCCGATCACGTGCTCCGCTGGTTGGTCAAGCCTCAATACTGTTGTATTCTTCGACCTACCTGCCCTTCATCCTTTGTAACCTGACAATACACGTTAGGTCCGGAGGTTCTTACTGTTCTCTCTACCACCGTACGCGGCACCACTGATACGCTCCACCACTTGCGATTGCCCCCGGAGTAGCACCCTGCAATTGATGACCCCGAGGTCAAGCAAGGTACCACCAACGCTAAACGTTCTAATTTGAGTTCCTTTCTTTTCTCTTTTGAATTGCTTTTTGCCATTTATTTTTGCTATACTGTAGTTCAAACCGCTACCAAACTTTTTGGGTCATTTAGTAGTGCTACATCGCCCACTGCCCTCCTTTCATATTTGCTGATCCGCTTGTTAGTTTGTCTGGATAAACTACGGGCTTTTGTGTTATGCTCTTATTTCCGACCAAGCTGAATGTAGAGCTTTACTAGGTAGCCTTCATATGGGCCTAACTACACATCCTAAACACTCACTTCCAAGCCCAAATGCCAATAAACGTGTGCGTTACTTAAGCAAGAGATCGTGACCTGACTGGAATAACCTGAGAGCAGGCGAGTCAAACGGCTATTCCATGACTTGCGTCTAGGGCATGCATGGTCATCTGCTCTACTGGGTGAGGTAAGGATAATCAGCGGGTCTTACGTAAAGGATGACTCTATCCCACGTGGTAAAGCTTCCCACATGACGCGATTCCGAAATTGGCACCTTGCAGCTACACAAAACTTCTAGCCCAACCGAAGGATAAAGCAGAAGACCAATGGCACTGTTAATAACGTGTTAACCGGCATCAGCAAAACGCTGTGCAACTGACGCGGACGTTAACCGCAGTATAGGTCTTTAACTGACTTTTGACTTCTGGAATTGGAAGGGCAACTACTAAAGTTAGTTGTTCCCCATAGGTTTGGCCGATAGATCAGGTAGTTAGTAGTCACTTGCAGAAGTTAGGACATTTCAGGACGTTCAAAATCGATGCCATCTTTTTTAATGTTTGAGTAATAGCGAAACCAATGTGCGTTCCAGGCAAGGCTTATTTTCTGCCTGACACCTCCTCTCCTAAGATATCATCCGAGGTATAGAATGCAAGCCCACGATTAACTTGTAGTCTTCGTCATGGTCTTCTTACCTGTCGATCCATTCCCTTAGCAGAAGTACCCCAGAACTGGGTTACGATATCCGTGCTCGGGATTTCTTGCTGGACTGTGAGCAGTCGTACACCGGTCCGTTCGACAAGTTAGAGCAATCCCCCAATAAGTCGAACGAGAGATCAGTAGGCCTGGCTTGTTCTGGTTGGCACAGTGTTGTCCGTAACTGGTTTGCGTGCCGTGCCAAGACCTTTGCACCCACAATCACCGCATACATGACATATCCGAGCTTGCTTTGACCGTTTCTGGAGTCTACCTCGCTTGGTCCTCTCGATAGCTACGTACTACTACGTTCAATCCAAGTGTACACGACCACTACTTTGCTCCATGCAACCGGTTATAATCCTGTTTCATGCTGCTATTTCTCCCACCAACGGAGGCTTTCGAGCGCGGTCGGATGTCGTCGAAATGCATCCGGAGCTTCCGGTTCATCTTAGACTGTACTGGAGAAGATCCGCCCGACGCCTGTGGATTCGGTGTTGATCGGAATAGAAAAAGGAACCAGTAACCCATCGCCTCGATGCCTCCTTCCCGGTTTGCTTTGTGGAGAGCTTGCCTGAATGTTTCGAAAAACCTTTCTGCCTGGCCACTAAATAAAGCCACTGCCCACAACTACGTACTGGCAAGTCGACTAGACACTTATTTCAACTTTTCCCGTCACGTGCAGGCAAACAATACTCTCCGTCTACATGCACCGTTTCATTGCACTTATGGTGCCTTGACCGTTTCAACTACACACGATTGAACCCGAACTATCGTTGTGATACACAACTGCCTATAAACCTTGATCATGCCTGATTTGATGTGTCTATATAAATTTGAGAATAAACTATATATTTATTTAATTGGGTTATTTCAGGTTTAAAAGGGCGCCGAGCGAATGTGCTGGACATCGCAGTGCTTGCGGAACTCCGTAAAATTTGCCGAGGTGAATTATGTGCCACTGTTTGTTACGTTTGTCTCTAGAGAGTCAAACCTGCTGTTTGTTTGGCTTAGTCTTGGTACGGTGGCATTGGTGGCTTTGCTATCCATAAGAAACGCCTCTGGCCAGGGGCTGTACGATTTGACTATGACGAGGGAATTTTGTCTGTCATTTGGGCTTGCGAAGTCGATATGCATACGGAACCGTGGTTTAGTAGTTTTCGGTAATGAATGGAGCTTCTCTTTTGTGACGCTGTTGTGAGATTGGCGCACATTTGACAGCGTTTAGCCAGTTTTTCTTGCTATTGCCCATAAAGGTCCAGTATATAGAGCTGCGATCCAACACATTTAGTCGGTTAATCCCAAGATGCCCGACTTGGAAACTCAGAATAACAAGCTCCTGAGGGGTCTTGTAGATGACTACTTTTCGAAACTTGTGTACACTCATTCACAATATAGAGCGAATATAGCCTTTGGTAGTATTGTTGCAATTCGACAGCTGGACAAGAACGTGGCCAACTTGTTCTGTGGAACTGTATGACTTTCTTGAGTACTAGGTCCCGAAGCGTTTCGGTACATACGGCTTCTAAGGCAATCGGTAGGTAGTACAATTTGGCACTCACCAGATAGTTGACATCAGGTTTTCTCACTACCGCGGCACTGACTTTATCCTCAGGTTCTTGCTGACGGGCCTCAGCTAGACGTGACAGTGCATCCGTTCGACTAATGGAAGTTGCCGACTGGAAGTGGATCTCGAAATCATACTCCATTAAGTCGAGAGTACAGCGTTTCAGCCGTTTGGCTGCGTAGGTTGCGAGGCCCTTTTTCGATCCAAAGATAGCCAGCAGGATCTGTGTTCCGTCAGAAGCTTGAAGCGGCTGCCGTACAGCATTTGGTGGAATTTTTGAACGCGTATACTATAGCCAATGCTTCTTTCTCGATCCGGTTGTAATTCCCCTCGGCCTTCATAAGTGCGCTGGCAGCCCGGATGGTTGATTGCTGCGATTCATCGGAGTAGGTGTGTGAAAGTACTGCGGCAATCCTATGGCTCGCTCTATTTGCGGCTAGGACAATAGCTGGCGGAATGAGTCAAAATTAGGTTTGAGGACAGCAACACCTTGACCCGTTCGAAGGCATTCCGGCATGCTGATGTCCACTTCCAAGTTTGGTCTATGGCTATTAGCTTGTTTAGCTTGTAACGAAAGCGCTGCATCTCAAGCAAGGATGCGCTCTAGTAGCTGATAAATCCATAAGCGAACCCAAGGGCTGTAGATAGGTTAGAAGATGCAATTTTCTTATGACCTCTAGTTTGGTCGGATCTGGTCAACGTCCGTTCTTTTCAAGGATAAAGCCGATATTTGTTGATCGGCGTGAAGGAAGTGTATTTATCCTCACGGATCCGGCAAAGGTGTTAATATATATACAACCCAGTACATCATCTAAGCGGTGTTCGACCCATCACTATGATATCATCCAGATAAGCAGGGGCTCCAGAAACGCGCGCTAGAATTGTATCCGTTTATGGTTGGGAAATGACTGGCGCTGTTTTCACGCCAAAGGGCAAACGGTTGTATTGGCAAATCCCACGCTGAATGTTGATGTGCAACGAATACCTCCAACTCACTTGGAGGTAGGCTTCGGACAGATAAAGTTTAGCTTATCACTTACCAGCATTCAATTATGCAAAGATGTCTTTCGGTATAAATAAATAAATAAATAGTTTATTCTCAGTTTCATAGAGCCACACCAACTCAGGCATGATCTAGGTTTAAAAACAGATGTGTATCACGACGATACATCGGGTTCAATCGTGTGTAGTTGAAACGGTGTCGGGAAGAGTTGATATGTGAGTCTAGTCGACTTGCCAGTATGTAGTTGATGGCAGTGATTTTATTCAGTGACAAGTCACATCCGCCACGTCGCAGTGTTGTTAAACAGACATTTGTGGCTTTTTATAGGGAGAACGCTTGCCAGGCAAAAACCCAGCGCGGAGTTACCTTCAGTAGAGAAATCAGCGCATTCGTGTACCTTGACATTAGCCCTCTTCGCCACCGCAATAGTCGCTGCCCATGATGAGTACTTGACGGCTGTGATGATTCCGCTTCGTGTCAATCGATCGAAGCATTGATCAATGGTTAACATAACACAAAATAACACCGGTCTTTTAGCCTTAAATACTGGTTTGGCTCCCGGTCACACTCAGCGTTTCATTAAGTTCGTAGAATAGAACTAGCCATCCTGAAAGACAGAGGTAAATTTTCGCTTCAGCGGAGGTGTCTTGTCTTCGTCGGACTTTATTGATAAGTCTGGTCTTGCTTAGATTCCGTTGCAGGTCAGCTTCAAAAGAACCACTGGGAGTCGGAAATGCCGCTTTAAAAATTGTTCAACGGGAAACTTCATTGCGTCTCCAATTTGCACCGTCGATTCTGGTTATAATCTGCTCACTAGGCGCGATTCCGAAATAGACGTTTTACTGCTCCACAAAACTTCTAGGCCATCGGAAGGCGAAGCGGAACACCATTGAACCTGACAACGTAAGTGGTCAACCACCGTCAACAAAGCATGGTGAAACTGACGCGGACATTGGCTGTAGTTATAGGTCTTCTACTTCTGGAATTGGAAGGACAAGTACCAAGTTAATGGTTCCCAACAGCTTTGGCCGATAGGTCAGGTGGGTAGTAATCAAGTGCAGAAGTTAAATCATTCCAGGTCGTTGGAACTCGATGCGATATTGGTTAATCACTGATTAATTAGTAACACAATAGATGTTCCAGGCAATTCTTAATTCTTCCCGGGCACTTCTGGAGTCATGACTTTAGCACCTCCTCGAGATGGCTCAAGATTTGGGCATATCTGTCGAAATATCGCTATCTAGCTGCGTAACCGGCTTCCTAAGGAAGTAACTTGAGCAACGCCCCGCACTATATATATCCTGAATAGCTTTAACGCGGCACAGCTGCCACCCACTTCACGCAGGTTACATGCAGCCCCGCCTTCGAATCCGTACGAGCTTATGGTGGTATTTAATGCACTAGAGGCATTACGCAACGTACTCCATCCCCCTTCCGCACTCGATAATGCACCAGTACTTAAGAACAAGACAGTCAAGCCCAGCAGCCTACTATGTAACAAACCGTGCTGGTATAACCGCAGCTTTAGCCCTCAGGCGAAGCAATGTACGATGCGTTGTACTTCCCTTCCATTCAATCTGGGAACCGACTAAGACCCAAACAACGTACCAATAACGTCATTGGTCACATCTTCGGCAGTAGGCTGCTGTACTTTTAAAATTACAAACATGGTACCGAGTTCTTGGCTGCTATCGGTGCTGAAGTACCGTGGCTCTTCCCGTATCTGGGGAGGCGAGTCAGTCCTCCAGGCTCAATCTTCGCGTCGCCAAAGTTGCACTCATCCCTACTTGCGGCCAACGCCCTATACCTAGTAACGCGTCTCCGTAGAGCATTTGGCCGGGTGTTCGTTATCACCGAAGTTCCGTTTGTTAATATCAACATAGACTTAAACAATTTGACCTAATGATCGATTGAAAGAAATGAGTATAGTCAACCCAAACAGGACACTCAGCGTCACGGACACCGACCTCGGAAACGCAGCCAGCATGCCAGTGTACGTTCGCACGCAGACCTGTCCCGATTAAGCCGAAATTTTTCTCCCTAAGCTAAGCTCGTTCAGTCAATAAAAGCAGCTGTGCCTGTGACCTCTCAGACCACATCCGAACTAACGGCCCACCAGCCTCTACCCGCCCTTGCGGTATTACACCGGGGAAGTTTAGGCTAGCTAAGGTGGAGTTTGGACACATCTCCGCGTTTGGAATAAGCCGTCCTTCAGATAGTCCCTGTTCCTCTCCACTCCAGATATCCCCAAAGAACTCTGGAGCATGGCTTCCATGCGGCGACTACCAAATAAATAAATAAATAAAGTTTTTATTCTCGACAAGGCGAGGCACGCCTTTACAGGCATGATCATTATGACACAATGCGCGGTCAAGAATGTGCAAGAATACGTTATGTTTGCCGTACCAGTGTATGTTTATGTAGGGGGTATGTAATTATGTAGCTGTGTGTGTGGATGTGTAACTGTGAGGTTCCTGTTTGTAACTGTGCTGCTCTAATCTTCACTCTCATATCGTCGGCAATGCTCGAGTAGAAGATGGATGTCCGTGCGTTGGAAAGGATTATTCGGATACCCACGGGGCAGTGACTTTATTTTGTGGCGAGTCACGACCGCCACGTCCCAGTGTTGTTAAGCAGACATTTGTGGCTTTTTATAGGGAAAACGCTTGCCAGGCGAAAACCCACCACGTCCTGGAACACTGCCGCCGAACTATTTGCTGGAACGGGTCAAACCCGAGCCCCCCAGCTGGCACCACGAGGAGGTTGTTCGGCTAGCCAGCCATTAAATAAACATTAAATAAACTTACGGTCGCAGTTAGGTTCCGTATCTTACACACTTATGACTTAATTGCATGTCTTACAGGTAAGACCGTCTTTAGAAAACTGACCATGCTCGTGCCTTTCAGCAGATAACTGTCGACGAAACTGACTTACCTAAAACAACCTTCATCCCACCCTTCGGCTTGTTTAAAATAAGCAGTGAACTTTTCGAGTGTGCAACACCTTACGACGTTATGTCCTTGACGTTTCACGTGGCCTAGACTCTGCATTAGCTCTACTTGGACAACATTGTTGTCTAACCATACACGGTGTTCCCTAAATTCTGCTTTGACTTGCGTTCAGCTGTGCCGAGCTTTGCTCGCGGATCTCAGTAGCATATTGTTCAGGGCGTCAGCCGTGAACTACTAAGAGCTGTGTTCCACCCCAACTCAGGTTATCTTCACCTGACGAGTCCAAGTCAGGACTAAACCGCCGTCGTGGTGTGCCAGAATTGGGGAGAGCAACGCTCGAATAATTCCATTCCAGCTGCGGTCCTTGAAATCGGCATGACCAAGGTTTACCCCAAAGTGAACCGGGGTCTCCATAGAGGTTGCGAGTTGCAACCCAACCACACAGCGTGTCCCCTAAATTCTGCTTTGAATTGTTGTAACTACTTCATCCGATGGAAATCACCACCCGCATATCCAAGTACTCTTCTAACGGCTAACCCAACTTGGCGTCACCTTTAGACCGGCTCCGTACAAACTTCGCAAGTCCACGACTGATTTCTTGGCCATCTCATCACATCGTCCCGTACCGATGTCATTGCGGAGAAGGGCTAGGCTATTAAAGGTTTCTCGGCTCGACTTCATTTAACTAGCACCGTTGGTTTGCTTTTATAGTAAACTAATATTGCCGCTTCGTCCCCCCATGGGGCTCAAGTTATGCAGTGCCTAAGGATTGTGCTTAGAAAAAACGAGTGCAAGTTCGTTTTTCCTGATACAAGACAAAGGGCTTTCGCCGAGTTCAAGAATGATACCCCAACTTAGCTCCCCTTGCTCACACCGAACCACCTTCCCCTCATACTCTTACAACTGACGCTTCAGCCGTTGCATTAAACGTTGTGCCCCAACAATACGCTGATGGGCAGTGCTTTCCACTCGGTATCTACTTCAGAAGTCCGCAACCAATGGAATCGCGCTGCAGCACGTTTGGTAGGGAAGTGATAACGTCTCGGATGTCTGGGAGCAGTGAGAAACATGAGACTGGTCAGCCGAGGATAGATTAGAGCCAGGTCCAAAGAGAATTACGTCTAATTGAAAAATTAATGCAAGTAGAGTGCGAAGACGAAAATACTCTATTCAGAAGAGGTGGAAAAGCCAACCATAAACCCCGGTCTGCTCACATAACCCGGGGTTTATCGTTGGCTTTTCCACCTCTTCTGAATAGAATACTTTCGTCTTCGCACTCTACTTGCATTACTTTTTCAATTAGGCGTAAATCCCTTCGGACATGGCTCTAACCTATCCTCAGCTGACCAGTCTCAAGTTTCTCACTGCTCCCAGACATCCAAGACGTTATCACTCGAGGCTCTACATTCCAAACACTCTGTTCCCCTCATCTCCAGACCTTTCCTTGGCATGCTAACTGGCTTTTCATATAGCCGCTGTCGTCCCTTTTCTTAGGACACTCATCTCGGCTATTCACAAGTTAATTTGGCGGCCTAGCTTCATCTTGCTGGCCTATCCGGACTCGTCCGAACGGTCTCCTGCTTTCTGACCCACCTCGGACTTCTGAGATCCCAATGCCCTAGGCTCTGCCGACGTAACGTCCTGCAACCCTCAAATGAAATGCATTGTTAGCCTGAATTAATCCTTATTACTATGTCCCCTTTCTTCCTGTACGTGCCTATTCTGCCGATGCTTTCCTTTACCACTTAGACCTAAATTCTACGGTTTTCACTGTTTGAGCTGATTTTCTAATCTCGTCTCAATGGTCTTTTTGTTTCTGACTATTGTGACCTGAATAACCAGGGATGGGCAGACTTATCAGTCTGCTTTCCCGTCTCAGTGGTCTCTTTGCTTTTGACTGCTGCGACCCGATTGATCAGGGATAGGCAGAATGGTCTCCTGTTGTCTGACCTCTCTCGGGCTTTTGCGATCTAACTGTTCTAGTCACTGCCGACGCAACACTTTGTTACCCTCACCTCAAGAACGTTGCTGGTCGTGACTAATCGTTATCATCATGTCCCCTCTCCTCCCTAACGTGTCCATTTCTGCCGATTCTCTCCGACAAAATTCATAGCTTACTATTAGACCTTTCTCCTTATGAGCCGACTTTCTAGTCTGGTCTGAACGACCCACCTTCCGACTTCTGTGACCCTAATGCTCAGGGGTCGGCAGACCCAATGGTTCGTTCATACCACGTCGGGAATATCGCTGACTTTTCCACTCATCAATGAAAACTTTTCCTTTTCTCATGTTGTTTGCATTTCTTTTTCCACTGGTCAGGCAACTCTCTGGATCTGGCACTACTCTAGCGGCGTCTGACCAGCCTCTTGTTTTCTGACTACTTCCTTACATTCCAAACGTTAACGATCTAGGCTTTTGTTGTCCTGGTGCTCTGCCCCCTTATCGTGAGACCGTTCCTCGGCATGCAACCGTTTTTCATATAGCCACTTGCTTCCCAAACTGCTTTTCTGATGACACTCATTACTTTATTCCCACCTTACTTTGGAGGCCTAGCTTCAGCTTGCTGACTTACCCAGGTTTGACTGTACGCTCTCCTGTCTTCTGACATCGCTCTGACTTCTGTGATCTAATGATCTAGACTCCGCCGAAGAAAGTCTGTTACCCTCACCGCAAGACCACCGCTGGTCACGATTGAAACTTATTATCACGTCCCCTTTTCCTTAACATGTCAATTTCTGTTGCTGCTCTCTGTCAGCACATAGACTTTACTAATACGACTTTCACCCTACGAGCTGACCTTCTGGGCTCGTCTCAACAACCTCGTACCTTCCGACTTCCGTGACCCTAATGAACAGAAACCGGCAGCTCCAACGGTCTGCGCACAGCACCTGGAGCATATCGTTGGCTTCCTTTTTCTTTCTTTTCTTTTTCTTTCTGTTCTCACCCAAAGAGCCCTTTTCACACTCTAGTCTGACCTATCTGGTTCTGGCTGTACGGCCTCCTGCCTTCAGGCTTCTCTCGGACTTCTGAGTTCTAAATGATCTAGTCTCTGCAGACGCAATGCTCTGTCTCCCCCGCCTCCAGAGCACTGCTGCTCATGATTCATCACCAGCATATCCGCTTTTATCTTTAACACTTCTATCCTGTTGACGCTTTGTTAACTTTGACAATTATAATTTGGCTTTTCTCTCCATGAGCCGAAATCCTCCACTCATCTCGATGGTCTCCTGCTTTCCGAATACTGAGCCCATACTTTTGAACCATCGACAGGTCCAAAGGTCTGTTCGCAACACCTCGAGATCTTTGTAGACTCTTCCACTTCCCCTTATGTGTCTCCTTTACGATTAAATTCTTTCATTTTCGCGCTCTGTCTGCCTTCATTTATCCATTGGACGGATAACACTTCGGGCCTGGCTCCACTCTAGCCTCGTCTGACCAGTCTCCTACTTTCTGACTGTTTCCAGAAATCAGAGACACACGTGTTCTAGGCTGTGTAGTCACAACACACCCTCTCCCTCAGCCTGAGAGCTTCGTTTGGTATGCTAACGGGCTTTTTATATGGCCTCTTTAGTCCCGCAAATTTTCTTTCTCGTAACATACACTACTGTTATCCCCACTTTAATCTGACTGCCTAGCTTCATCTTGCTGACTTATCCAGCCTCATCTAAACGCTCTTTTGCTTTCTGACCCCTCTTCAAACAATTCTGCTTCATCTTCAATCTTTCATTCTTTACTGATCCGTGTTCTGCTCGAATGTCGTCGTATTTCGCCACTTACGATCTCCGTGTATATGCGATATTTAACTAACAATTACATGCATATGGCTAAAATAGTTCAGGCATGGCCGCAATTGATTGACTGCATTCCAGATGCATCTCCCTTCTTCTGTCTGTGAGTGTGCTGTCTCTGTTCGTTGCCTTTTTCCTCCCGAGGTCTGTCACAGGTACGGCGACACGCACCCAAGGAATTGTCCTCCTTTTCGACAACAATACAAGGCACACTGTTCCTTTACCTGGACATGAACGGAAAATTATCAACTTTTTTACAACATACTTACCGTACAAATCAATCAATATCTTGCACTGATACAATTCTTCTGCGGCATGAACCACTGAGTTCAATTTACCTAACAATACCTCCTCCATATGTCCCTTGACTGGAGGACTTTCGACTACGGAAGGCACATTATCCTGCCAATACAAAGCTTGAACAATCAGTCATTCCAAGCTCTTTAATCCGCTTTGACCGCTCAAATGGCCGTGGTTTCCTCTATCTCTAATCGATTTCACTACATACCCCGGGGATCTGCGATTATTTCTTCGGAACCTATCCTGTCCTCCAAGACTTCACATATTTCAACGTATATTCTTCAAGAGTTCACGTGGTTCTGCAGATGATCAACACACCATATCCAGAAAAATGCTTAGTTCCTGACCTACCGATCTGGCACAGGAGAGGACCCAGGCAGGCAATGGCCACTCGCATAACGCATCAGTCAGCAGAAAAATGGGATGCAACATGACTGCGAATAACGGAGCAAAAAACGTTCAACTAGAAACATAGCCAGTCACAACTTGCCATTCAATGGATTGGCGGCAGTGTTTCAGGACGTGGTGGGGTTTCGCCTGGCAAGCGTTCTCCCTATAAAAAGCCACAAATGTCCGCTTAAAAACACTGCAACGTGGCGAAGGTGACTCGCCGCCGAATAAAGTCACAGCCCATAACTTCACACTGGTAGATCAATTAGAATCTTCATACTGGATAGCTTGCTCTTCAATTATCTTCCAATGGATCACTCAGGATTCTTTATCTATTATTAGTCGAGGTACGACTGCGATATATGGCAGAGCGATTATGTCCAAACAAATGGATCCCGATCCCACTACAACCAAATCGTTCTTTCGCATGTTCACCATCGCACAGTTCCAAGCATGGACATATGAACAATTTTCCACTGTCACTACAGTTCCCATAAAATGTCTGTACAGCTGTACATACCTGATCATGCCTCAATTGGCTTGCCTCGCATAGTCGAGAATAAAATATTTATTTATTTATTTATTTAATTATCCTTCACTTCTGCCACACATTAATAGTTCGAACTTTTACGGCCTATCCTGACCACATTCCTCCCTCTCTCTCTCTCTCTCGCTATATGTATATATATATATATACCGGCACGCCCCCATCAATCTTCGCGTTCTCAGCGCATGACCACCTCGTAAGCACCGGATCTGCAAAGATACAGTGGACCCTCTACCTGCAATAACCTTTTTGTCCGCCCAAACACATTGCGTCGCCCTCTCAAGCATCGTCAAATCAACCTCTTTAGAGGTTTCCAAGGAACTCGAACCCACTTTGCCATAGACCAGCATTGTCATGGAATAAAGTGTCCACCAATAGTTCAACTTGGCATTATACAAAGACTTGCCTTAAAGCACACTTGGCACAGCCACACAAGCAAACCCATTCGAAACTGCAGCTTCCTTACCAGGCACCACAGAACCCTCTGTTACCTCTGACCCTACGCCAACCAAAACGCAACCCTAGGCAACTAAGCGACGCGAAAGACAGGTGATACGCACGGCCCGCGTTACTAATTTTGTTAACTGTTATTTTCCTTGACATGCGTATTTCCTACCTTTTATAATAATCAGGCGGTTTATTCACTACTGTTTAGTAATACGAAGAAAAGCCCTAAACCCTTTTGCAACGCCAAGAAAGCATACTCCTTGTTTTGTATAACTTGGCGGCATCGGTATCCTGGTTAGCCTGTCACCGTGACCTCCATGGGGACAGCCACAAGACGCCTGCGCCGACGTAGGAAACATGGGTGGCTTGCGCTGCACCAACCACAGTTCCACCCTCACGAACCATATCCGGTGTAAACCTGAAGGAATAAGACCGGGAGGCGTATGTACGGGAGTAACGTTTCAACAACGGAGCCGACCCACACACCTTCAACCTGCAGAAAGGAAACATTCCGGCCTAAGTGTGAAACCATTCGCACCAGACGTACACGGGGCGGTGGCTGAACCATAGCCAGTTGCACGCAGGATGGAACCACTCTATAAGCCTAGCACCTTCACGAGGCCGGTGCACCCCGTCCTCTCCAGAAACGACTAACACTCCTGGAGCCAATATGGACGGGTAGTAGGAATACGAGAGGCAGGTACATTGTCAACACGCACCTCAGGTGCAGCGCCACCGGGGAGCTCAAAAGGCATTCAGTTCTAAGCTTAATTTAGGGAGCACGCAGTGTGGTTGGGTTGCGACTCGCACGCACTGTTGAGATCTCGGTTCACTTTGCGGTAAACTTCGGTCATTCCGATCTCGAGGACGGTATTCTGAATGGAACTATTTGGGTGTTGCACTTCCCAACACTGGTGGTGTGCCAGCGTTGGGAAGAGCGACAACGAAATATTTCCATCCAACATCTACTGCTGAAATGCAAGATTATTCCTCAAGCAGGAAAACGTACAACATACGCCGCCTTATTGGCCCGGATTGGTAAATCGAATGGGAGCGTACACGTGGTGTTTCTATTCCGCGTGCTAAAGTACCTTCTCCTGTATCTGAGCCGTTTTGTGAAGTCCACAGGATACTCGGCAATCAAATTTTCCTTGGATTCGCAACAACTGAAAACAACATTAGTTGGTCATAAACTCACGTAATTCATGTTCTTGTAATATTACTTCGGTTTGCTCGAGTGTCGCCTCTGTGCATTAAGGTGGCCGTACAATGGTGGCATGAGTATCCTCGTCGAATTCATTTGGTAAACATGTATACATGGATTGGTGTCATTTGTGTCCCATGACAGTTCTAATACAAACTATGCACTTGCGTTTCACCGGACCTAATCTTTCCTCAGCTGCGTTCGGTTCCGGGAGATGTGTCACAAGGCGATTGAGTAAGATGCGGGCAAAATCTTACCGACGCAGCTAAGTAACTGGATGCCACGATAGTTGTTGGTGTATTGCTTACTACCTTTTCCCTTATCGAGCGGAATCACAAGAGCATCCCTCAGCTCTGTAGGAACTTGCTCTTCCATCCAAACTGCTTGCACCATACGATGGAGGGGGCGCAACATAACTGGCCTTCTGTTCTTCAGTATTTTCGGAGGTATGTCATTAGCACCAACGCAGTTCCCATTCCGTAGTTGAGCAAGCGCTGTCTGTGTTTCGTACATTCCCGGTGTGTCCAAAAGTTCGGATAGTACGCCGTGTTGTTGCAGCCCGTGCATTGTGCCGCAATCCACTTCGGATCGATTGTTCAGGAGGGTGTCAAATTGTCTGTGCTACAGCTGCAAAATGGCACAAGCTTGTGTGTAAATGGCGCCGGTAACAAATTCTTTCAGGGTCTGCTTTGCTACACACTGGGCCCGTGTACTGCCTTCAAGGAGTCATAGAGCTATTTATGTTGACGGTGTTTAACTTAGGAATCCAGCTGCGCAGCTAGCATTGTCCACCACGCACATTGCACCCCGTGCAGCTCTCCAGCTAGCTTCCTTCGAACGCGGCGAAATGTATTACTTTGCGTGGCGCTGTTAGCGTCAACCTCGGATGCGATGAACGCCGCGGTATGCGCTTGTACTAATAGTCTAATCCCCCTACTGTTTTCGTCAAACCAGTCGGGCCGCTTACAGTTTGTATATCCAATCGTCTATTCCTTAGCAATGGTCACCTGTTTTTTCAAGTGTTAGCACAGCCCGCTGACAGAAGCCGAGGAGTCGTCTACGCCTAGGCGCATCCTCCTGGCATCCTCAAGTGCTTGTCTCTTTTCTGCAATAATATGGGCGCGCATGTTGTATTTCCTCCGATTGCTACTCACTAGAAAGTACGACTATTGGTAGACATTTATGTAGGACTTTGTGCAGACCAACCGATGGTCAGTCCTACATTCAGGTGCACTCATTAACCGCCTTATATGCACTTCACGCATGTCTTGTTGAGCTACAATGATGTAGTCCAGCAAGTGAGCACGACCGCTCCGTGGGTGGGTCTAAGTAGTAACGTCAGTAACACACAGAGCGGACGGAGTGCTTGTGCTCGTCAAGCCATGTGTGGCACACAGTGAAAGCAAACGCTCTCCGTTTTCATTGTTTATTCCTATCTCGTGTGGCGCAATCATCTCAGCCCCTACTGTGGCATCAAGCCCTACACGAGCAGTGAAGTCACCAAGCAGGAATAGTCGCTCACTCGTCGGCACAGACCATGAAACAGAGGTTAATTTCGTGTTGTAAGTATCTCTCATGTCATCTGCTTAACTCATAGTGGGAACCTACGTGCTACCGAAGGTTGCAAATTTAGCACGTCTGAGGCATATACGGCGCGACATCAGCTGTGGGATGATAACATTCGGCTCTCCTGCCAAGCGGCCATTCAAGTGGTCAGTAATAGAAAATTCGACGCCGTGTTCACGTGGTGCTTCTTCGGGATTGCCACTCCGGTAGAAAGTGTACCCAACACCATCCTCTCGCAATTTGCCTTTATCAGCCAGTCGGGTCGCACTCACACCTGTGACATCAAAACCATACCTGCTTACAATGACCACAGCATGCACCTCGATCGTTCAAAACACCCTCTCAAAAAAGCTTTAGCGCCTTGCAAGCGTTCCACTTAGCCGCGATGATTATCTCTCGTGGACTTGCCAGCGACAACCACCTGGCCCGTTGAGTATCTGCTCGGACCATGATATTGCTTATGACTTGCGTTCCATACACAGCTCCGTAAAGCGGCATCCCAATTTACACAGACGTACCTTCGATTAGTACCGCCGGCCTCAACCGTTACTGTTGAATCCTGCATAAGCTTTATGCTGAGCCAATGGAAATTTGGATGTATATTGATTGCAATTAGCCGTTATACATAAATAAATAAATATTTTATTCTCGAATTCATCGAGGCAAACCAACTCAGGTTTGCTCAAAATTTACAAGCAATTATGTGGCGCAACAGATAGATTACAACGTAGTAATTGGTTGTGGCCGAAAGTTGTACAGTTTGCAGAATCAATCGAAGCACTCATGAGGAGCAAACTCACCAGTGCTATGCTGAAAAACGGTTTCCTGTGTGTGTGGGGTAAATAAAAGAGCAATGTGGCGTGAGGTCAGTATATGCAGACTGAGCGTATCTTTGTTGCACGCGTCAGTAAACTATGGAAAATTGACTAGTCGATATTCCAGTGTCACAGTGCACAGTGAAGTTATTCAGTGGCGAGTCACATCCGCCACGTCACAGTGTTTATAAACGGACTTCCAAGGCTTGTCATGGTGAAAGCTTGCCAGGCGTAAACCCACCACCTTCTGGAACACTGTCGTCGATTGCTTTGCACGGTCATGTACAACTAGCATAGTTTATTGTGAAGCATTTGTTCCTGCAGCTATACGCAATGGAATGACTCCTCTGTTGGCTCAACAAATGACACAGTCAGTGACCTCAACATGGATGTTGTGGTCACTGGAAGAGGAGGATTTTGCGGGTAAGTAGAAGTTCTAGTGTAGGGGTCTCACCCCTGATTACGTATAGGTTTTTGGGTGTAAAGAATTCTTCTGTAGCTACCCTCACTGGACATCGGAGGTTTAGGTGTTCGGTGAAGATGGTTGGTTTTGATATACAGCCAAGATCCAGGCAAGTCCTTGCTGGTTATTTCGTCCCATCTCAGACGTAGGCGGTTCCTCAGTTTAATCCCGGAGCTCCAAGATGTTCACGACCTCAGAGAAATGGAAAAGTGAGGAAAAGGCTCAGAGAAGATCAACAAGGACAATCCTCGCACCAAGCATTGGAGAAACCCTACCTCAAGACATTTACTTGAGACAAACTGGTGTACAAGGTGCAACAGATATTACGCTGAAAATGCTTTTGCTTATGCAGGAAAAGATATGGCTCATTGGGAAAATTACTTTCATGTACATGAGGATGAAGGGCAATGCTCCTGTAAGAAATCCACGAGGTATTAGCTAACGGCGTTAGGATTAAACGGGAGACCAGCAGGTGGCTATGTACTCACGACTGGTTGCAGTCGGAAACCAGAAGATACAGTGGCTATAACTATTTATACTCCACGGGATGAAAATAATGTAAGACCACATAATAACTATTATACACATTGGTATATGAGGATAGGAAGCTGAGCACAATAGAAGCCGGAGGATATTAAGTGGATATGAACGGAAGACTAGTTGTCGAGGGTAAGACGATCGAGAGATGGCGCTACTAGACTGGGTTTCAGTAGCCAAAAATGCCAGTTGGGTTAATCCTTCTAGTTCCTAATGAAATACTACAGTGTCACAGCATAGGTCAACAAACCGGATACCATATGTGCTGCAAACAATCCACAAGCATACAGTTGGAAAGATAAGGAGTGGCTTCTGACAATCCCGGAATAAGCGCAGGGATGCATGAAACTTACGCCAAATCGCAGTAGCTGGATGTGTTGAAGGTGAGACAACCGAAATAATGGCGTTGGTGGGCAGACCAGCCGTGGCCACCTGTATCCACTCGATTAAGAAATTCGGTCACATGTGGATACCTACGGTGTCACAGAATAATTCACCGAACCAGCTGAGCTGTGATGCAAACGGTCCGAGAGAATCAAGTTTGGGGATAAGTGGTGGCTCCAAGCAAGCTCTGGATATGAGCAGAGATGCATGGTGCAAATGACGATTAGCTGCTGTTAAGAAGAGTTGAAGTGAGTAAAGGGAACGACAGATAATGGCGCTAGGAGTAAGAGTTTCAGTGTCTAGCAATGGCATTCGGATTAGGCATTCAGTTATTAGTGTTGGAGACCAATCCGAGAATTTGCTACGTTTAAAGCATAATAGTAACCGACCTGCGGATTTTGAGAGAGCTGCGCAGCAGCGTATGGAAGGCAGCTGCACTTTGGCTAGCCAAATAGGCTGACGTGGAACAACCACCACCTTACGGTTGAGAGGAAGCCCATAGTATAAAGTCTATGTTGCTGTCCATCCTTCTATGAGGCAGCGAAATCTGGGCGCTTGATTAGAAGGATGTCTATTATCTGTAGCACTTGCGTCAACAGCGTCTGCGTCGTTTTATGCGCATCAACTACAGTGATCGGATTGCAGACACGGAGGTGCCTCGACACAGAAGCGGGTATACAATAGACTGCATACGCCTGCTGAGTTGCGTGAGGCGGCTCGCGCATGTTAACCTCACGGAGTCGCCCCGGGGACTAAACCAGCGGCTTTAGGCCAACTGCGTGCAGGGTAACGGTAGTTAGGAACACCGAAGTTCCATAACAGGTACATGATTGAATGAGCACGTGACGTTCTCAGGTTGATTTAATGAGCTGGGAATAGAAGGCAGTTGCTTGGCTCGAATAGCAACAGCATATTAAGCAGGCGGTTGGCCAGGTACAAGGGCAATCACTACTGCATTCCGAAAAGTAACGTCCTCTGTACAAGCGACAAGCGTCGATTGTGGATGTCCCATGGAATTAGACAGCGATATGCAGCAGCACAGGCGCTTGCGTGTGCCTTGCCCGAGGAGGTTTGACAAGCTGCCAGCGTCGCCACGTTAGACCAATACCTAGGCGTAGTCATGTATGCCAAAAAGATAGTTAGCACCAGCGCGGCGCTTGTTAATTTCAACGCTTCCGTTTTAATTTACTAACCAAGGTCAACGATATGGTTGGTATGGTAAGTGTGTCACCCCGTCATTGCAGTTGATCTCTGTGTGTGCTGACGTGTTGAGATTCCCCCAATTCAAGTGTTGCCTATTCATGGATATTCCTGGTGCGGTGGCGCTTAGTGTGAGTCTTGACAACATGCTTACCTGCCTATCACCCACCACACCTGTACTGGTCGCAATGTCGATGTGGTAGCGCGCCAGTTCCATCGCGACCAGTGCAGTGCTTCGCTCGTAGTGCTTACTCTGGTTGCGGTTTAGTGGTGTGCGCACATTCCAGCACCCGATGCTGAGTGCTTTGCGCGCAGGCATACGAACGCAGTGGTGGACAATTGCATGCGAGATGGCGGATGTGCATTGTAGGTTTGCATGGGGACTCCACACGAAGTCTTTGGCCCAATAGCCTGACCCACAAGGCAGCGGGGAGCAGATCCAGCTCGGGAATGTGATTGCAGCGACCGATTGGGATCTGCTTGCAGGCAGTAAAACGCGGTGTTTGAAGTACAGATACGATTCCTATATGTTTTGCGACTGCCGTAGAGTACGACCACAGCCAAACGCAGAGGGCAGTTGGCTGGTTTGCACCAAGGCCTACTGGGCTTGTGTCGGGCAGTAGCAATCCATGGAACACCCGGAGACGCCCTCCCACCATCAGAGCCAATGCCTAGCACTCATGCTCCACGCTGTGAGCTTATAACCCGTAGACCTGTTGTCTCCCATGGATAGGCTTTACGGGAAGAGGGCCATCGAATACCTCCTAACCTCCGAAGAGAACGGACAAGGACACCGGCGGGGCGCCTACACCTAACATGGGAACACCTCGGATCCTCAGACAAAGATTTCGATTAAATGTACACCCAGCATACGGCCTGTCTAGCACATGGTCCATTCCCGGAGTCATGCGGATTGGTGTCCTGTATTTTAGCAGGGAGAAGGGTGTAACAAAACTCCCATCCAGGAGTCAGGTCATTTCAGTTCAGGTCAGGTAGAATAACTCGTTTCTCTGCGCGACGCTACGTATACATTTGTTCCGCACGTTCGCTTTCCTTTAACTAATCTTTATTACTTCACTTCTATCGAGCAATCCTTTATCACCTAGTGTTCTGTGGCCGTTTTTGCAGCAAAGGTTTCGACACTTACTTAGGTAGGAGGTAAGTTCTCGCACAGACTTTTCCCATCTAAGTCGGCCATAGCACTATACTGTTAACACCCTCGTGTCGCCTTTCTGGCTCGACCCCTAGAAGACTTCTACTCAGTGCTTGAATCCTATCCATCCGATGACTTACCACCATTTGACCTTTGAATCTCTTTCATCGCAAGCCATTATACCTTCACTTACTTATTCTGCGCTTGCTATCGAAGTAAGTTGGTTACCAGCTGGTCTTTGAATTCTGCTTTCTGTCTTCCCACGCAATAGTTGCATCATAGCAAACCGATACTGCGTTCTCTGCTCAATGGCGCAACGCACTGTACCATATGAAGATGGTAGCAACCAACCTATACGGCCATTGCTTTCGTAGAACCTTCAAAAAGTCACTTTCAGCACAATCATTGTTGCACATTGTACATCATTTGTTTCCAATAAATGTTAGACCATAGGACTTAAACAATGTTTGTTTCCACGCCTGTTCTTTGCGGCCTTGTTTGTCTCTCACCTTCCCTTTTCGCCGAGGTCCGGAACTTCTTAGGATCTGGGATTGGACCGGGTGTTTTTGACCGGGACAGGACGTAACCCACAAGGATCTACAAAGAACATGCCTGTAAAAGAAAGAGATACAACTGCACTCACTACAACGACCGTTGTCCAGTAACGATAGTTAAACACGAGGCCTCACCTTCCTGGAAAGTATACATAAACCTGAAAAATCCAGACGCATCCCCTGACATGCTGCTCACCTGGACACTCACCTAGACGACACTTCGTGAAGGTCTCATCCTCCATGGGCCTCAGCCATTATGGCCACCCTGACCAAAGATACCTGCTCAACTAACAGTGGAAATTGGAAGTCACTTGACTGCGGATAACCGAGGGTGAAATCAGTCGGCAAGCTGCTCTGCCAGTTTTACATTAGTGTACAAACGGATTTCTGACAGTGTTCCAGGAAGTGGTGGGTTTTCGCCTGGCAAGCGTTCTCCCTATAAAAAGCCACAAATGTCTGTTTAACAACACTGCAACGTGGCGGGTGACTCGCCACTGAACAAAGTCACTGCCCACAACTACCTACTGGTAAGTCGACTAGAATCACAAATTTATATTTTCCTGACCCGTTCAAGAGTAAGATACTCCTTACCTACATGTATCGTTTTCACTGCACATGTAATGTCCAGACTGTTTACACTACACACGCTAGAATCCAACGTGTCGTCATGCATTGACGACTTTATTCCTTATGACTAATTTTCCAATGTCCAAAGCCTGTACAACTTTCGGCTTACTGCTGATTACATACATAGCAAAGTGTTTGTTGCGAAACGTAATTGCCTGTAAATGTTGATCATGCCAGGTTTGGTGTGTCTCGATGAATTCGAGAATATACTTTTCATTATTTATTTGTTTAATTATAGTGGATGTCGTCTAACGAGCGTCCAGTTTCTTGTGCCGGAAAGTGAGGAGGCCCTCGGCACTTCGACGTTGGATTGGGTTCTTGCTTCTGCGAAGGAATGAAGCAGGAACAAGAGAAATCCTTACACCTTCCCACGAGGAGACGTCCAGGACGAGACTAGGGCACAACAGAAGCAGCAGTGGGTGGATCATCTGTGAGGATCTAGCCACCGCCAGCCACAGCGCAAAATAGGCTCGCACAGTTGGCAGCATTCGGTTTTGGATCGGCCTGTCACTTTGGCCAGCCACAGGACGCCTGCACCTAAAGAGGGACCATAGGTGGCTTTCGCTGCACCAAATATCCAGTGTAAACCCGAAGGAATAAGACCGGAAGGTATGTGGATGGGAGTCAGGTTTCATCAGCGGAGCCGGCACATACTTCTTCACAGGCAACAACAAGCATGTTGTGTTTGGGAATCAACTGCACACAAGGCGGTGGCTGGACCGTAGTCCGATCCACACCAAGTACATGGGACGGCTCCTCCAGCCTAACACGGCCACAAGGACCGTGCTAACCGTCCCTCTAGCAACGACCAACTGTCTCCTGAAGCCGGTGTGCACGCGGTAGTGAAAAGTAGACAGATAGACTATTTGTCAACCTGCACATCAAGCGCAGCCACACCGGGACATAAAGCAACAGCCAATCACTTGAAACGACAGGATGAAATAAAACAAGTCCCATCAGTTCTTTCGGTCTTCTCTCGGTTGTCCCTCACTTTCCCTTTTTTGAAGTCCGGAACTTCTTGGAGATCTGGGATTGGACTAAGGAACAGTTTTCGCCCAAGGCGGACGTACCAACCGACAAGGACTTACATGGAGCATGTTTGAACACCAAAAGGACCCAACTACAAGCACCAGAACCCTCGTCCAGTATGGAGAGCTGGACACATCTTCATCCTCCCATAAATTATACATCTGAAAAATCCAGACTGCAGAAAATTTGAACTTTGCTCAAATGGACACACAACAAGACGACCATTCGCGATGTTCCCCCTCAACCGGCCTCAACAATCATGACGGCCCTTATCAAACTACCTGTCCAACTAACACAGGAAAGTAGGAGCCATCTGACCTCGAATAACTGAATATGAAATCAGTCGGCAAGCGGCTTTGCTTGCCATACATTAATGATCAAAATGCTTTACGGCAATGTTGCATGACGTGGTGGGTTTTCGCCTGGCAAGCGTTCTCCCTATAAAAAGCCACAAATGTCTGTTTAACAACACTGCGACGTGGCGGATGTGACCCGCCACTGAATAAAGTCACTGCCCACAACTACATACTGGAAAGTCGACCAGACACATATTTCAACTTTTCCCGACACATGCAAGAATATGATACTCTCCGTCTACATGCACCGTTTCATTGCACTTATAATGCCTCGGCCGTTTCAAGTACACATGAATGAAACCGAAGTATCATCGTGATACACAACGGCTTTTAAACCTTGATCATGCTTGATTGGGTGAGTCTCTATAAGTTTGAGAATAAACTATTTATTTATTTATTTAATGCATACAGATACGGTAGCATAACCCTTCGCTAAATTAGCATGGGAAGTGGGTTGGTTAGCAACGCATCTGCGATAAGGGAAAATGCCCAAAAGTAATCTGAAAAGGCTAGAAACGCAACAAAACTACCGAAGATAAGCGCAATTAGTGTAGGTAACGTGGCCAGTTAATACAGGATTATTTATGTAGGCAGAACAAACCAAATAAAGTGGAAGGAAATTTCTCCAACTCAAAAGGACCTAGTTTAAATGACTGTTGGTTTAGCCCAACTGCGGTGAAGAAGCGTCATGATTGCAATATCTGCATCAGCATGGGGGTCGTACACATGCCTCGTTATCCATGTGTCTTCACGGTGCTTGAATTTACCACGTCCCACCCTCCACGATTTTTAGATTTCAGAACTATTGTCCCCTTAGGAGCAGCGGAATCTCTTGGCCCCACCATCTTTTCTTCAATGGAGGTCACTCCCTACTACTTGAGTGCCAACGGCTCGCCTGGCACGCGAACACCGAGGAACGGTTCCCCAAAACCATGTCTGCGCTTCTTCTTTGGACCAGGATCGTCCTCACAATGGCTTGTGGAGCGGTGGGTTATTAAATACTACGAAGCACACCAATTGGTCTACAGCTGACAACTGGTCATATCGGCCATGCTTCTGGAATAACCAGCTTTGGCAGTCCGACTGGGTCGCCCATACGGCCGACCGACGCTACACTACGGTCAACGCCCAAATGATAAAATATAAATAATAAAGAAGCCCGAGTGAGATTCCTTCGAAGATCACCGGAATAGATTTAAGCCACTGGGTATTGCACAACACGGATTACGGAAGGGGTTTTCGTGTCTGACGAATTGGTTGGTTGCTCGTGAAGTTTGGCCGAGGCGGTGGACAATGGCCACATATTGGAGGTGCTTTTCGTCGACTCCTCTAAGGCAGTTGCAATGACACCCCACTTGAGGCTACCACAAAATCTGAGCTCCTACTACGTAACTGACCGCGCCCTTCACTGGGTCTCTGCGTTCTTGCAGGGAAGAGAGCAGTATGTACGTGTGGGTCGCAGCTTATCCTTAAGGCTAGCGGTCCTTAGCGGTGTCCCACAGGACCCGGGCCTTGGACCGATGCTGTTCTCCATCTACGTAAACGATCTCCCTGGAGAGCTTGTGGTATCATTCCTATTGTGTTCTTATGACGTTTGGCTATGGCTTGTTGTAAATGTCCCTGGGCTTTCTGAGGCCATGCAGCATGCACTGGACAGACACCGGGACCGGTCTACTTTGTGGCTATTGCCCAATAACCAGGCTAAGTGTTCCGTCCTTCGTATAGGAGCAGCTTTCTCATCTTCGCGGTACATGATCGGTTGGGTCGAGCTCCCTTGCCTCCGACCAAGTAGACCCAGTCGTCGCCCATTACTCGTTTTTGCCTTCTGGTGACAACTGGAAGAATGCCGCAAGTAGGGGTTTCAGAAGGTTGTGGTTAGTATGCCGTTCTTTTGGGGTCTTACCTGCCAACATATTTGTGAAGTTATTCTCAGCATTCGTTCGGCTCCATCTAGAAAACTGCTTCCAGGCTTGCCCGCCCTACCTTGTTCGGGACAAAATGGAGCTCGAGTGGACTTTGAGAATAGTACCATATTGGTCGAGGGGGTACGGGAGAAATGATACGCCGAGCGTCTACCTAGCTTGGGTATGCATTCAAACACTACCGACGGCTTCGTTGAGAACTAATCCTTACTTATCGCATGTTACCAGGGAAGGTTTGACCGGACTTGAGCTGGTTATTTAGCCCGGCAAGTTTGCCTTGTCTTCGCGGTCATCGCAGGAAGTTACACAAGCTGCGTTCCGACCGGATTAGGGCGGAAACTCGGTTATCTCAAAGAGTTACTGAGCACTGGAACTCGCTCCTAGAAAATGTGTTAGTGAACCTACGGTTAAGGGTTTGGAGCGTCAGTTAGACGTCCTTGGGTGGCAACACGAAACCTTTCCATTCTGACCATATCCATCTTCCAACTTTGAGTTTATCTTCTGTCATCTCCCCACTCGTTAGAGTAATCCTTTATTTAAAGAGGTTACCTTTCTCTTTATCTTCCATTTTTCTTTCTGCATCTGCTTTACTTGACATGGCCTACACAGCCGGGACTGTTATTGCCTGGCACGTGGACTGTAATTGCTTGAACAGGGTGCGTTCGGGTGTTTCGGTTTAGATCCATCAAGACCTCCTAGCACCTTATCATTTCCTGGCTCAACGGTCCGCTCAAGAAGGAACACTCAAGGGATTTTCCTATCGTTCCAGTCCCATATGAATCAGAAAGCTGGGCACAACGAGCTCAACGTGCACACTTTCTGTCCCCTTGCTCAAATTGTTATTTCTACCCAACACTCCTCGTCTTAATTAATCCCCCACCCCGAAATCTCAACCCAAGGCTTCCTCCATTTAGTTTTCTAACGAACAATCCTTAGTAAACATGAATCATTCATGCTTTCAGTACTTTGAGACCTAGAGTAAGTGCATTTTATATATTCCGACCATGCATTTTAACTACTGGTGCTTTCCGAGCACTTGCTCCGTTGGTTAGCCACGTTGCAATGCTGCTGTCTGTTTCCACTTACCTGCCCTTTATCCATTACACCTTGTCAATACACACTGTGTCCAGACGACCTAACTGCTCTCCCTGCTTCCGTACTCAGCACAACCCTTACGTACCACCTCTTACGATAAGCACCCATGGTGTCCTGCGCTTCGCGCTTATTGCTTTGGTTCTACTTGGTTACAGCTTGGACTGTCGATAGATACCATGGTTCAACAGCACCGTTGTGTAAAAATACAATCTCACATACCCAGGAAGCCACCCACCCACAATTAAGACGATGGACATTTGGGCCCCACACGACTACCGAGTTGCAACCTACAACATATGGAAGCTACCGACAACAACAGGACCCTGCCGTAAGAATTCGCGGTAGAACCAGCGAAAAGCAAAGCTTACGCGTTTTGCATAAAGCCATGAAACCTATATCAGGTCGTTCCAGGCCAACAGCTCCACTTGGAATAACTGGTTGAACAGGGTGTGAGGCGATCACTTTTTTAGGCTTTTTAAATTCTCAAGCAGACCTATCAATTCCCGACCTCACGATACGCAAAAGAAGGCACATTCACGTAATTATCCTATCGTTTCGGTTCCAACTGAACTTGAACTCGAAATCCATTAATCGGCCGACGACACAATATGGGAAGGCAAAGTGAAGTAATATTTAACGGATAAAACTAGTCACACAATTATAGGTAATTAAAAGACATCAATGCTTTACACGGCTTGTTGCGACATACCGGTGCTGTCTTCATTTTGTTTAAACGACTGTGTTTACGACCGTGGTGGTGTTTCAATTTGTCTCATCGAACGCGCTTTCCGCATGTTCGCTTTTCTTCGGTATTTGTTAACCCTAAGAACTGGATTGGCCGTTAGCCTAGTGACCCCTTTATCTCGTGATCATGTAGATTGAAAAACGACTTATTAACCATTTTATTCCTTTCCGATAAAATGAGTGCTCAGCCGTTTGATATGAGGTTCGCAACGTACAGCCCGGTACGTATTACGCTGTATCCATTTCTTTATTTTCGGACTCACCCTTTGGCACGCTGACTACGCTTGGCTGGTCTCGAACCGTATTACTCACCATCGGATATCATATCCCCATGCTACGCCGAATCTCAAAAGTCGGTATGTTATTAAATTGTATGACATTGACTGAACCAGTCTCGTTTTACCGAGACAGTTTCATGGGAAGCTCTTTGTCTACCTAGTATTGAATGCGGTGTCGCTTAGCTATGCACGACTTAGCGGTAATACTACACGTTAGTGACCGACGGACTACCACTTATTGACCAATCTGGATGCTCTTGGCCACCCCAACTGGACGAATTCGAGCTTAGTTAGGTCACACAGAAACTAGTCCATCGTGGCATAGGCACATTTTTTGCTTAATGAACTGCAGATGGGCGAATCAATTGACTGGCGATGACACTGCTGGGGAAAAATACAATTCTTGAAAGGTTAGGACTCGCACGATTTATTGTTTTGGATTCTAAATATTAGCTGGGGAATCGATAGCACACTGACGTTACTCGGGGTTATGTGGAATTGCTAGACCTGTACCCCGACATAGAGAAAGCAAGAAAATGGAAATCGAATGGCCCTGTCCACACAGATGGACGGCCACCCGTCCCACTTAGGCGTGCTTTTGGTTATTCGCCGAGGAAAGAAGCCAATAATAAAATAAATGTCCCGATCTATCCAGATATGCTGTTAAATTAGCTTGTGCATCTTTAGCGTCAAATGCTTTGCTTTTTATCAACATCGTAATTTCATTCAGCGCGAGTGGTCAGGTACAACAGACGATAGAGGCTTTCGCCTAACGAGCGTCCGGTTTCTTGTGCCTTTAAGTGAAGCGGCTCCCAGCACTTTGACGTTGGATTGACTCTTCTTGCCTCTGCAAAGGAATGGAGAGATGAATGGTCACTCAAGGACATTTTCGGTTTAGCTTAGCGGCTACAGTATTATATAATTACCATTTAGGAGTCGATTTCGGCCTAATGTTGACGGTATTTGCAATCATTAAAATGCATTTGTGGTATATGACAAAGGTGCATTGGAAAAACATTTTTAGTGACTAAAAGTTGTCCAAAGTGTCCAATGGAGACGGCCGGTGGCACAAAAGTTGGTCACTCAGGGACTTCCAAAGGTCGCTCCAGCGGACACTTGATCACTCATGCAGACATGGTGGCTCCGATCATCCGGGGCCAAGAAGACGAGGCTAGGCCGTACTCCAGTGCTCTTATCTAACTGGGGTAAGGCAGCCAGGCGATCCCAAAAAGTGGGATCAGGCTCCTGATGTAGTGCAAACAATAATATGAAGGAATTGTACGGATTGCGAAAGCCAAAATACTGGCGGAGTTTACTTGTCCTCTACCTAAAAGCTAAAACCGAAGTACACTAAGAAAACTAGGCGGCTGCGAGTGACTGAAATTGAGCTTGTGTAAAAGCCCATGCTCTGCGTCGGTCTCCCACTTTACAGCTCGTTCAGTACCGGTCATTAAAACTAGTCGACAGTATTTTTAAACGGTCCATTCAGCTTTATTTTGATGCTCCGATTATCTTCACTCCTGCTGAGCGCGGTTTTCGGTGGATGCACTTATCAACTCTACTGGTTGTCCGCGAGAAATGGGCAAAATTAATGGGTGCCGGAAACTCCTTGATGTGTTTTCGTTGATTTGAACAAAGCATTTGCTGGAGTTCAACATGTACGGCTTTTAATTAAGATATGAGAGATGGGCATCACCGGTGTATTCTCCCCTGGACTACTGATTCCCCAGATGGTCGTTTTATGGCGGTGGTTATTGACGTCCCCTCTGGGCCTGTTCTCATGACTAGTGGGTTTCCGCAGAGATCTGTCCTCTGTTCTTAACTTTCCAAATCTTCAATGATCTTCTTCATGTGCTTCAGCCTGTCTTTGATCTACCCCGAGGATCTCAGACTGTGGTCGGAGGTATTTAGGCTTAAAGACAAAATGCAATTGGTACCCGATTAGGTGTGCGAATTGTCGTCTAGATGGTAATTGCTAACTAACCTCTATAAATGCTGTCCTCCAGGCCGGTGCTCCAGTACCTTTCGGTGTCACCACATTGGTGGTTTCCTACTGAACGACGCGGCTTGTGAGGACCTGGGTGTGATGGAATTACCGAACCTGAAAACAACTCCGCACACGTTGAAGAAAGTCGCCTCGGCCAACAGGATACTCTGGTCATGCGGAGGTCATTCTCCACAATGACGCCTGAGATCCGCCTGTTTTCTTCCGGTGTCCGTCCAATACTGGCATATTGATTACCTGCTGTACACCTCCTAGTTTGAGTGTGCTTTAATCGCGAAGGTTCACAGTCGTGCATCAAAGTCTGTGTCAGTGCTGCGTGATTTATATTTTCCCTTTCGACTTAAGCGTATTAACTTGTTCTGTCTGAACTACCGTCATCGCCATGAAGATCTGATTAGACGGATACTAAGGCGAGAACGGGGGAGGGAGATGCAACAGTTCTTTCAGCTCAACGTGGATAACCCGACACGGGGTCACAGTTGGAAACTGTCTAAACCATTGAGGCCGTCGCAATGAGACTGGACCTTAACGTGGTGCGACGGTTTGCGTACCTCATTGACCCATTGAGCTATACTGCGTGGTGCCTCCGAGCATCTTGAGAGCTACTCCTACCAGGTTGGTCAATAGTGAGAGGTCAGACAAACTCAGTCTCCTGGTCCTCCAGGTTGGGGGTTTGAAATGGGATGGCGTCCATTTCTGTAAAACTAAATCACTGCCACCCCGCTGCCTTGCGGACAGGCTTTTGAGCCAAAGGCTTTGGATGAGGACCCTAATCGTTCTCCTGTCTAGGTCTGGGCGCCCTGGCAGTATCCCAGCCCACATACAACCATGACATTTTCTTCAAACATAAACTTCATCCTGCATCGGCCGTCGCGCAGATTATCAAGGGTCGCCTTATCTGCTGCATACAGCAGGGCGGATAAGCGAAAGCTTGCTACTGCTGGCGCCTCCCTTCTTTCTTTTCCACCTTTTTCTCTTACTCCCATCCCGGCCCCTATTACTAACCTTCCTTCTATAATTCCCAGCTTAATTGACAGCAACCGAAGTGCTACTGGAGTAGAACCATCTGCAGCCACCATCCCACAGCACCTATCGGACGCCTATCGGCAAAAGTTCCGTATAAGGCCACGCTGTCCTGTTTCCATGGCGACACTCAACGTCCGCACTTTAAGACAAACAGGTCAGCAGGCTGCACTCGCACGCACCTTGGACACACTGGGTGTTGATGTGTGTTGTGTGTCCGAAACTAGGATTAATGACCCTAACGGGGTTATTGAATTGACTGCACCCGGCTTATCCTCCCGTTATTGGTTGCACGCATCCGGAGACGCCGATGCGGCGCTCACGGGCCAAGCTGGTGTAGGTATCATTCTAAGCTCCAAGGCTGAGCCATTGTTGGTTGATTGGATTCCGGTGAACAGCCGTTTATGTGCAGCCCGTTTGACGACATCAGCTAAGGTGAATTCGCGAAGTAAAACAAAACGCTGTTTGTTTGTGATTTCTGCTTATGCTCCCACCGACTGCAGTTCTAATGCAGTCAAGGACACTTTCTATCACCAACTGAACACGCTGCTACGCAGTGCTACTAGTTCAGATATTATAGTACTTGCAGGGGATATGAACGCACAAGTAGGGCGTCTGAGCTCTTCAGAAGCTCAGCTGGGTGGTAATTATGGACTTAACTCCGAACGGACTGACAACGGCGAGCGTCTTCTGCAACTGTGTGCGGAGCACCAGTTGTTTCTTACTAGCACTGCTTTTGGACACAGTGGGCGTCGAAGTGCCACTTGGCGTCCTCCTGTAGCTGGCCAGCGATGGACCCAAATTGACCACATAGCCATAAGTTACAGGTGGCGCGGTTCCATTCTGGATTGCCGCTCGTACTGGAGTACCTGTGTCGACTCTGATCATGCCTTGTTGCGCTGTCGTTTCTCCATGAACTTTACCGGAAAGCGCACAAAGCGTCTCCCCCGATTGGCAACGGAGAAATTGTCCCAGCCCTCTATCAGGCAAGCCTATCAAGAAGCACTGCATAGCGAACTCTCGCTGTCTTGTCCTAATGACACTGAACTTCAGTGGAATAGAATCTCGGCCGCTATGCACGACGCAGGAGCATCTGTTTGTGGCACTATCAGTCTTCACCGCACTAGTCACTGGATATCCGAGAGGTCCGTGAACCTTTTGGAAGCTAGAAGGCATCTCCCTGCTGGTTCTGAACACAATGTGACCAGACGGGCTATTAGGCGTGAACTAAAGCGGAGCCTACGTGCTGACAAGGAAGCCTGGTGGACCAGTCGGGCTCAAGAAATGGCGGAGACAGGAGCAGTAGGCAATTACCGGAAGCTCTTCCAGCTAATCCGCACCACTGGTCCCAGGAAACCAGGCGTCAGTGAGACAATCAGGGACAGCGCGGGTGCGCTGATACACAATAAGGAGCGCCGTATGGCTCGTTGGGCTGAATACTTTGAAGATCAGTTCAGCTGGCCCCCTGCTCCCGGACCTCTTCCTACTCAGATGATGCAGGACGAGCCATGGACGGTTAGTTTAGAGCCTCCGTCGGAGGCCGAGGTCCGAAACGCGATCACAGCCCTTAATCGTTTCGTGCCGCTGGCCCGGATTCCCTCCCACCTGCACTTTTTAAGGATGGAGGTGAGGTCCTCTGCAAAGCACTGACCTTCCTATTCGAACGTATCTGGAACGAAGAGTGTGCCTGCTAATTGGAGCGAATCGATTATAGTGGCAATATACAAGAAGGGCAGTCGCACAGACTGTGCGAACCACAGGGGTATTAGCCTAACGCCAGTTGTGACAAAATTACTGGCCTCGATTCTCGTTCGTCGCCTCACTGCAGAACGGGAATCTCGGATTAAGGAAGAGCAGGCCGGTTTTCGCCCAGGACGTTGCTGTATAGACCATATATTCACTTTGCGGCAGGTGCTAGAGCAGCGCCACGCATACCGCAGACCGACAATAGCTGTGTTCCTCGATTTCAAGAGTGCGTTCGATTCAGTCGATCGATCGATTCTGTTCGAATTACTTGCGCGAAATGTGTTCCCAAGAAATATGTGAACATCCTTCGTGCTCTATACTCGAACACTAGAGGCCGCGTCAGGGTCTATGGTGCCCTATCGGATAGCTTTTCGACCACAAGTGGCGTTCGTCAGGGTTGTCCGATTTCCCCGTTTTTGTTCAATTTCGTCGTGGATTCTATCATGGAGTGTTCCCTTGCGGAATCTCACGATGTAGGTGTTGAAGTGCTGCCTGGTGAACGGTTAGTTGATCTAGATTATGCGCACGATATCGTCTTGCTTTTCGATAATGTTGAGGCAGCACAATCAACCCTGAATTGCCTATCCAGAGTGGTCCCATTATTTGGTATGCACTTCGCACCTTCAAAGTGCAAAGTGTTGCTGCAGGACCACCAGCCACTTGATGACCCCTTGACGCTTGCTAGCGAGGAACTCGAGGTGGTTGATCAATTCACTTATCTTGGCAGCTGCATCAGCAATGATGGGCGCATAGAAACTGACGTGAGCTCACGCATTGCAAAGGCCAGAGCTGCCTTCTTGAACCTGTGTCATCTTTGGCGACAGAAGGGAGATTCCCTCCGTCTGAAAGGCCGTGTATACAAGGCCACAGTGAGGGCCGTTCTGCTCTATGGTAGTGAAACTTGGCCCCTTCGGTCTGAAGACCTGAGGCGCCTTCAAGTCTTTGATCATCGTTGTTTGCGAAGCATTGCTGGTGTCGGATGGCACCAGCGTGTCCGCAACGATGATGTGCGTAGGCGAGTACTAGGTGGTGATGATCATGCTAGCTCCCTAGAACAACAGATAGCACTGAATAAGTTGCGTTGGCTCGGGCACGTGCTACGCATGCCTGGTCACCGCTTACCTAGGAGGGCCTTGTTCAGTCTACCAGGTGTCGGATGGCGCAAGGCTCGAGGTGGACAGAAGTTGACTTGGCAGCGGGAAATGAAGTCACTGACGACCAAACTGGGTGCCGTTGGTCCGTCTCGTCTTCCGGGTTGGAGTCCACGTGACTCGCCTTGTGTTTGGCTCGAGACTTTACAGGACATGACTCGCAACCGACACCAGTGGCGCGTGTGTTGCCGTCTCCTAATCGGATTGTCTGTTTAAAGTGTGTTTGGTGCTGAGTTATCTGCGGGGTAATGCCTGATTATGACGCGTGGCAGTGAAAGCCGCAAGGAAGCTGTCTCGCCGATGCCGCCTTATCTTTGCACGATAGCCAGCTGTTTGTGACGGTATGTTGTTAACACAAGGTGTAGGCGCCTTGACCCAGAATGTTTGCTTAGGGCATTAAGGTTTTCAGGTAAGTCCCCCTTCTCTCCCTCTTCTTTTTCTTTATTTCCTAGGTCCTCATGGTTGTATGGCAGCGAAGCATCAGTTCAAATGGCTGATATACTGCTGTTGATGATGATGAAACCATTGAGGCCCAACGTCCACTCCCACGTCACTTTATCAATCCGAATTGTGAATGAATAGAACGACCTAAATGCGTGATAAGCGCCCAGACATGCATCTTTCAAGCAACGGTTGGATGACCACATGGTGGGAACTCCTGTATTCCGCTGTTTTTGCTGCAGCTTTCACGACCCATTAGGGAACCCAGTTAAGCAATGACACGCATCATCCAGCCAATGAACAGGTGATGGAGCTGACACGGGTTTTCTTTTTGCCCTCTACAACACTATGAAACTATAACAATGTGGAATTCATAATGGGTCCGATCTCAGTTTATTAAAGGAGACACTGCTCTTTGTTGCAAACTGATGTACAGTGTGTACTTACGTCGGTATTGCCGCACTCTACTACCGCTAGCTGATTGATAGCGCTCAGCTGATCTGAAGGTAGTCCCATCGAACCAGCCTTAAGTACTTTGACTAGCCGTCCTGGTGACCGATATCTGATACAGTTAGACATGAGTCCAAAGCATGCTAGAAGTCAACGAAATCAAAGACCTACCGTTATGTTTGCCACTGAGTGGGTGCAGACTAGTTTTTTACGGCACTTGATTCATTGTTCACTGCATTTACTGTTTCGGCTCTGCGCCCAGTCGATCTCTACAGCCTCATCTCGAATGTGTTCCGAGCAATATCCAGATACATCTTACTCGACTTCCACGCTCTATCGTTACCAAACAGCGGCTTATGGTAAGGCTGATTGGTGCTTATCGCATCTTCAGAGTCACTCATACCAGATGGGTCGATGGCTAGGGGCCAGATAAACTCAGCCTCCTGGTCCTCCAAGTTGCGTGTTGGAGTGAGAATGGCTCCTCATTCCTTAAAACGGACTTATTGTAGCCAAGCCCGCTGCCTTGCATCCGGTTTTTGAACCAAAGGCTTTGGCTGAGAACCCTAATACTTCTATCTAGGCTTGGGTAACCTGACAGTATCCTGCCCACGCAGTACGATACGATCTTCAAACACTTACTTAATTGTCTGGACGCCACAGAGGATTATCAACGGCGCCCCATCTGCTGCATCGAGCGAGGCCGATAGACGTTTGGATGCTACTGCTTAAGCCTCATCGTCTTCGTATTCCTTCTCTTACACTTTCCATCCTTATTATCCCGCTCCAAGTTCCATTTTATCTTGTTTTTAACTGCCTATCTTTCTTACCTCAAACTAGCTTTGACAGACGTTTGTTTTCCAGTTTCAACTCATGCAAGCGCATAGTGTCCCTCCTGCCTTGACGACAAGCCCCTGTACAACCAACTGAACGTGCGCAGTTTCTATGCTTCTATATGGAGCCCTCGAACCTCCCTTCGATTGCCATGCCTCAACGTATACACATTGCTACAGATCGGTCGAAAGGCAGCATTTGCCCTCGATCGATATCTGCTACCTATCGGGAACCCGCCTGCAAGACTCAAACTGCGCTCGCTCCGCTATCCCTTTCAGGTGACGGTAGTAGTGCTTTCTCACTGCGTCTATCCGGACATGACACAGCTTCGAGTGCTGACCGAGGTGATTTGGGCATTGCCCTGATTTCCCGGGTTGAAGCTGCTCTGGTTGATTGAATCCAAATTAGTACCTGGATGTGTGCTGTACGACTGGCTAAATCTTTGCAAGCTTCGAAGTCGTACGAGGCGAATAGGTGCCTGTTTGTCACCTCTAAATACGCATATATATATATATATATATATATATATATATATATATATATATTGCGTAGGTAGCGGTGACAAACAGGCACTCCATACCAGCGTACTGCTGATGCATTTTTTCAAGTCAGAGACAATGTTTATGTCATCGGAGGTTCATCAACACAGCTGCGCCCTTGTCCTCATACCACTGCAGACATTCAATTACTCAAACACTAACACCAGCCACGGTGACTCGCGGCTCACCGTGTCAAATGCCTTGGTGTAGTCTATAAACAGCGAATACAATGGCTGGTGTCGCTGACAACATTTATCCTACAACTGACGAGCCGCGAACACCATACCTATAGAGCTGCGGCTCGAACGGAATCATCATCAATGTCAAGAATAGCAGTACATCAACCATTTGAACTGATGCTTCGCTGCCATCAAACCATGATGACCTGTAGAATAAAGAATAATAAGAGGGAGAGAAGGGGGACTTACCTGAAAACCTTAATGCCCTAAGCAAACATTCAGGGTCAAGGCGCCTACACCTTGTGTTAACAACATACCGTCACAAACAGCTGGCTATCGTGCAAAGATAAGGCGGCATCGGCGAGACAGCTTCCTTGCGGCTTTCACTGCTCCACGTCATATTCAGCCATTACCCCGCAGATAACTCAGCACCAAACACACTTTAAACAGACAATCCGATTAGGAGACGGCAGCACACGCGCCACTGGTGTCGGTTGCGAGCCATGTCCTGTAAAGTCTCGAGCCAAGCACAAGGTGAGTCACGTGGACTCCAGCCTGGAAGGCACGAAGGACCAACGGCACCCAGTTTGGTCGTCAGTGACTTCATTTCTCGCTGCCAAGTCAACTTCTGTTCACCTCGAGCCTTGCGCCATCCTACACCTGGTAGACTGAACAAGGCTCTTCTAGCTAAGCGGTGACCAGGCATACGTAGCACGTGCCCAAGCCAACGCAACTTATCCAGTGCCATCTGTTGTTCCAGTGAGCTATCATGATTATCACTAACTAGTACTCGCCTACGCACCTCATCGTTGCGGACATGCTGGTGCCATCCGACACCAGCAGCGCTTCGCAGACAACGATGATCAAAGACTTGAAGGTGCCACAGATCTACCGACCGAAGGGGCCAAGTCTCATTACCCTAGAGCAGGAGGGCCCTCACTGTGACCTTGTATACACGGCCTTTCAGACAGAGAGAAACTCCCTTCTGTCGCCAAAGATGCCGCAGGTTCAAGGAGGCAGTTCTGACCTTTGCAATGCGTGAATTCAGTTTCTATGCGCCCATCATTGCTGTTGCAGGTGCCAAGGTAATTGAATTGATCAACCACCTCGAGTTCCTCGTTAGCAAGGGTAAAGGGGTCATCACGTGCATGGTGGTCCTGCAGCCACACTTTGCACCTTGAAGGTGCGAAGGACATACCAAATAATGGCACCACTCTAGCTAGGCTATTTAGGGCTAATAGTGCCACCGCAATATCGTCGGAAAGCAAGACGATATTGTCCGCAAAATCAAAATCAACTGACCTTTTACCAGGCAGGATCTCAACGCCCACATCGTGAGATTCCGCAAGGAAACACTCCCGTATACAACGAGATTGTACAAAAATGGGGAAATCGGACAACCCTGACGAACGCCACTTGTGGTCGGAAAGGTATCCGATAGGTCGCAGTAGACCCTGACTCGACCTGTAGTGTTCGAGTAGCGTTCACGTAGGATGTTCCCATATTTTGTGGGAACACCTTTCCGCGTAAGTATTTCGAACAGAATGCATCGATCGACTGAATCGAACGCACTCTTGAAGTCGAGGAACACAGCTATTGTCAGTCTGCGGTATGCGTGACGCTGCTCTAGCACCTGCCACAGAATGAATATATGGTCTATACAGCCATGTCCTGGGCGGAAACCGGCCTGCTCTTCCCTAGTCCGAGATTCCCGTTCCGCAGTGAGGTGACGAACGAGAATCGAGGCTAGTGCTTTTGTCACAACTAGCGTTAGGCTAATACCCCCTGTGGTTAGCACAGTTTGCGTGACCGCTTTCCTTGCATATTGCCATATTAATCGATTCATTGCAGTTAACTGGGACTCTTCCTGCAAGATACGTTCAAATACGGAGGTCAGTGCTTTGTAGAGGACCTTACCTCAATCTTTAAATAGTGCAGATGGGAGAGAATTCGAGCCAGCAGCACGAAAGCGATCGTAGGCTGTGATCGCGTTTCGCACCTCAGCCTCCGTTGGAGCCACTAAACCAACCGTCCATGGCACCTACATCACCTGAGTAGGAATAGATCCGGCAGCAGGGGGCCAATTAAACTGATCCTGAAGGTGCTCAGCTCAACGAACCATACGGCGCTCCCTATTCTAAATGAGAATACCCGCGCTGTCTCTGATTGTCTCACTGACACCTGGTTTCCTGGGACCTGTGGTGCTGATCAGCTGGAAGAGCTTGCGATACTTGCTTCTTCCATTTCTTGATCCCGACTGGTCCACTACGCTTCCTTGTCAGCACGCAGGCTCCGCTTTTGTTCGTGCCTAATAGTTCGTCTGGTCACATTGTGCTCAGAGCCAGCCGGGAGGTTTCTTCTGGATTCCAACAGGTTCACCGACATCTCGGATATCCAGTGACTGGTGCGGTAACGATTGATATGATCGACCGAAATCCTATTTTGCTGAAGCTCAATGTGGTTAGGATGAGGTCGGAAGTTCGTTACGCAGTGCATCTTGATAGGCTTGCCTGACGAAGAGCTGAGACAATTCCTCAGTTGCCAATCGAAAGAGACGCTTGGTGCGCCTCCCGGTAAAGTTCATGAAGAAACGACAGCGCACCATGGCATGATCAGACTAGACGCAGGTATTCCAGAACGGGCAGCAATCCAGGATGGAACCACGCTACCTGTAACATGCCGATGTGATCAGTTTGCGTCCATCGCTTGCCAGCTACAGGAGGACGCCAAGTGGCGCTTCGGTGCTCAGTGTCTAAAAGCTGTGCTACTAAGCAACAACTGGTGCTCCGCACACAGTTGCAGAAGACGCTCACCGTTGTCAGTTCGTTCGGAGTCAATCCAATAATTACCACCTATCTGAGCTTCTAAGGAGCTAAGTCGACCTACTTGTGCGTTCATGTCTCCCTGCAGGTATTATGATATCTGAACTAGTAACGCTGCTTAGTAGCGCGTTCAGCTCGTGATAGAATGTGTCCTTGGCCGCATCGGAACTGCAGTCAGTGGCAGTATAAGCGGAAATCACAAACTGTTTTGTATTACTTCGTGTATCAACTTTAGTTGATATCAAACGGACTGCACACAAACAGCTGTTCACCGACATCTAATCGACCAACGATGGCTCAGCCTTGAAGCTGAGAAGGTTGCCTACTCCCGCTTGGCCGGTGAGTGCTGCATCAGCGTCTCCGGATGCGTGCAACCAATAGTGAGTGGACCAGCCGGGTGCAGTTAAGTCAACAGCCCCGTGAGTTTCATTGATCCTACTGTGGGACACAACACGCGTCAATACCCAGTGTGTCCAAGGGGCGGGAGAGTACAGCCTGTTGACCTATTTGTCTTAGAGTGCGAATGTTGAACGCGGCCAGGCGAACGGGACAGCGTGGCCTTATAAGGTACGGTTGCCGGTAGGCGTCCGGTGCGTGTCGCGAGAAGGTAGCTGCAGATGGTTCTACTTTAGTGGCACTTCGGTTGCTGTCAATGAAGCTGGGAATTATTTTAGGAAGGTTAGTAATGGGGATCGGGATGGCAGTAAAAAAGAGGTGGAAAAGAATGAAAGGAGGCGCTAGCAGTAGCATGTTTTCGCCTATCCGCCTGCTGCGTTGGTCGGAGATAGCACAACAGACGGAATAACACGGAGTAGGAAGTTTACGCTTTACTTGGTCTAACAACGAAGGTGCATCATCTGAAAGGTAGAGTTGATTATGATGTGACATGTACGAAGGGGCAAGTATATGCATATGACATTCACCCCATTCGGAAAATGAAGATTTTTATGTAAGTTACAAGAGCAAATCCGTAAACTAAACCTCCTATTTCGTAAATAGTAGGGGCGTGTTTTCTGTTGCTGGCTTAGCAAATCGGAATGAGAAGTCGTACGAAGAGATGTGCGGTCGACATCGCACGAGTAGCCATTCTCTGAGAGTTCTGATGTTGGGCTTGGTGTATTATCAATTTGAGTAGTTAGGGGTGTCTGGTGACTTTTTAGTTTCAGGTGGTAAAACATGCAAATCGCCTCAAGGGGTCACCCGACTGATGCAGACATTTTCTTCTCTACACTCAAGTAGTCGTACACGAGCGTAATGTAGGTTGCAGTTGATGAGGCTGACTTCCTCCTTCAGAGGTTCGTACTTTGAAGACCTGTTCATTTGTTTGAGTAAGATTGGGCCAGGGACCGTCAACCAGGATGGAATGTAAGTTTCGTTGACTGTCGGGCAAAAGAAAGACGTTCATAAGGAGTATAACAAAAGGCGACGGAGACATTTGGAAATGTGATGAATTTTTCTGCTGCACTATTTCAAAAGCTGCTTTTTCAACAGCAAGCTCAAATAGGCACAAATAAAATGATTGAAAATCTGACACAATGCTTGAGTTTGTAGACAACAGGAGCAGCGGCGCGGGACATGCAGGCGAGTTCTGTTGATCTTCTCACGAACGCCATCACTAAATTCAATTATGATGCGGATTCTGGATGCACATTCGAAGCGTGGTTCAAGCGCTGGGAAGACATGTTCCAGATGGACTTCATTCGTCAGGATGACTCCTGGAAGGTGTGATTGCTACTCCGCAAGCTAGGAATAAGTGAACATTCAAGGTTCATAGACCACATTCTGCCCAAACATCCGGAGGATCTGACTTTTGACGAAGTAGTGTCGCAGCTGAAGGAAGCGAGTTCGAGCAAGTCCAGACCCATCAGCAAAGTCCGTCGAAGACATGACACGTACCCTTAAGTGAAAATTTGCTTGTCTTTCAGGATGGCTTGTACGAAATTCAAGGCAACACTGAACTTGCCGCCAGGTGCTAAACCAGTGTTCAAGGCTAAAAGACCGGTACCATACGCAGCCATGTCAACCGTTGAGCAAGAGCTCGATCGACTGGAACGTGCCGGAGTCATCACAGCCGTCAACTACTCATCATGGGCCGCACCTATTGTCGCAGTGAAGAAAGCAAATGGCAAGGTACGCGTCTGCGCTGACTTCTCAACTGGCCTCAACGCCACAAAGACAAATTGCCGATGCTAACCGCTTCTATGGTCATTTATCAGTTCGAGTGCGCCTGTGGCGCTACTTACATCGGTCGAATGGCTCGGCATTTGTCAAAGCGCATTAATGAGCACCTTCCACGCTGGTTGCGTCGAGGCGGTACCGGGGCTATAACTAGCTCTATTATGGCTCATCTAGTTGATAGTGGGCACGAAGTCGATTCAGTCCGCGCCTTTCGAATACTTTACAAGGTTCCGCCACTGCAATCGAAAGGCCTGCGCCTCCGTACCCTCGCTACAGCTGAGGCGATCAGTATTCGGTTGTATCAACCGCTTTTGTGTTCACAAAACAAACTGATCGAAGCCCTCAGTTTACCATGGCCAGAAAAAGTGGACGTTTCGGAGGCCGGAGGAAGTCATTTGACTACATCTCTGCCCTAGTGTACGCTTATCGTTTAGGTTTATTGCTGGTTTATGCCCCCAGTTGGCACGTGATTCAATTCCATTTGAACTGATCGAAACCATTGTTACTTCCGTTGCGCTTTACCCATATGATTGTACAGGTCTGACGAGGAATTCATCGAAAACAATTGTTTACCTTCGGTGCCTTGTTCTTGATGACTAAATGGGAATTTTCCAGTTACTTAATGAAATCCTGTGTGCTGATCGCCAAAACAGCGCGCCTCATAGATTGAATTGGCAGTCCTCTCTGAAAACTTTCGCAAGCTCTTCCAAGTTATTCGGGCCCCTGTTCACAACAGATCTGGTGTCAGTGAGCTCATTTGAGAGATTGACGGAACGCCGATAAGCAACTTAAATATGCGCATGGACCGCTGGGCTGAGCACTTCCGCACTCAATTCAGCTGGCCTCCGCTTGCGAGCCTAATGAGTATACTTAGTTGCTCGCCTTGGAACGTCTCATTGGTAACACCCACTATAGCTAAGAATACTTAATACTGTATACTGTATTTTGGAGCAAGTAGAAAATAATTCTGTAGAACTCCATCGG